>JAZKJV010007173.1:0-600000 GCA_037367405.1 Ottelia alismoides | reverse complement strand
TTATGAATATAGAAAATAACAAGCAAACTAAGAAAACCTAAACCATTAAAATAAGAATGAAATGTAATGAAATATTAAAAATGAGAGAAAGTATGAAAGAATATACCTAAACGGAGACGTGTGTGTGATTGAATGACCCAAACAGGGATCGCTGGAGCGAGGACGGCGGAGCACAGATCGCCGAAGGAAAGGATTTGAGGAGAAACTCGGGTAGAATGAGGAATAGGAGGCTAGTCAACATTCTATTACAGACGTAGGGTTCTCCACGTGCTCTCCAGCATATTGACATGGAACCGCTCGAGCCGCTCCATAAATTTCAGATTAGCGAGCACATTCTAGGCAGGTACTTATGTAACCCCTGTGCTCGCCCATATATTAATAAATGGCGTGCCTAAAAATTCAAATGAGAGACCAGCCCAAACGAGCACATGTGTAACCCAAGCGCTCGCTCAGATATTGCCGAGCACACGTGCTCGTCAAGTGCAAGTCATATTGTGCACGTTAATCACGTCTTTTTTTAGTGTTCATTGTTATTTTTTAAAAAAAAATACTTAATAATCGCTAATTTTGTAGTTCAAAATTTGGTAACATTAGGTAAACTTGTGAAAAATAATGATGGATAAGCATTATTTTATGGACCGACTATGATATAGCAATAAGTATTAATTTCTCATTGTTTTCAAGTGTAAAAAATTAATTTTGAATTGAATAGCATCGTCTTATATATTTAACAACAGATGATATCATGATGAATTAAAAAAAATATCACTGCAAACCGATTTTGTTTTCGTAAATGCTAAAATTTATGTACACAATATGATGATTTATTTATCACAACTCTTTTCGGTATATTTATCCTTAATCGTAAATCTTTTTAAGTAATGAACCCTGACAACGAGATGGGTAGCTGTCGGTGATGCGAATGCCAATAGATATTAGTTGCGATGTCATACATCACCTAACGACCACTTAATCTCTAATGCAAAATAATTACATGAATAAATAAACGACAAATCCTTCCCCAATTTGAGAGAATCCATTAATTCGTAATCCAGATCAGGTTCAAAATAACAACGTCAACTTCCCATTAGTATCTCTCGAGTAGATTATAAGTTTTCGAAGCAGCAATACGGATACATTTAGGAGCATATCGACCTTTCCTATCAAAATCAGGTGTGCATGCGAAAGTTGAAACCTTTATTATTGTTAATTAGTAATAATCACAGCTTTTCAAACCCTATATAAACAGCATCCCCTCGCCTCCTAAACTCCATAGCATCTCTCACATAAACACTCTAAATGGCAATTCACAACACAATTTCCATCTTATCCATTCTCCTCCTCACCTCCACCCTCTTCGTCGCCACCGCACGCAAAGCCCCCGACAGCATCTCGTTCATCCGCACATCGTGCACCAAGGCCACCTATCCCCGCCTTTGCTTCGCCTCGCTCTCCTCCTTCGCCCCCTCCATCCAGAACAGCCCCACCGAGCTCGCCGACACCGCGCTCTCAGTGAGCCTTGTGGGAGCGCGCAACACGTCCACCGCATTGTCTGCGTTATGCCAGAAGACCAAGATGAAGCCTCGAGTGGTGGAGGCAATGACGGATTGCATCGAGAACATGGGGTTCTCAATCAACGAGCTCCGACGGTCCATGAGGCAGATGGGGTACTTAGGAGGTAAGGACGCGAAGTTGAAGATCGACAACATTAAGACGTGGGTGAGCGCAGCACTCACCGACGAGGAGACGTGCATGGACGGGTTCGACGAGAAGGCGACCGGCGGGGCGGTTAAGAAGGAGGTCAGGGCATGCATAGAGAAGGTCGCGCAACTCACGAGCAATGCGTTAGCACTCGTGAACGGACTCTGGGAGCCTTGATGTGCATGTGTGTGGGCGCTATGTTTTTTTTTCCGAATCAATCTAAGTATCTGAGTGTGTGCTTAATTGAGATAATCATGTAATTAGTGGTGTTTGGCGACGGTTTGATGGCGAGAGTGTACTCTTTAGCCTAAAAATAATGGTGGCAAGAAATTTTATTGTAATGTGAATATGAATTCAATTAAGATGGAGCTTAATTAATGGTGTAAGATAGGCTTGGGTATCATATTTTGAATTTACTTTCTACATATAAACCACTGAAATTTATGTAAACCCCTAATAAATAAAACTACACGCTTACATTTATTAGGATTGTCGGGTAAGTTGAAACTAATAGCAAATTAAATCAAAACTAAAAATACAAAAACAAACTATATTACTAAATTTAATAACTATGTAATAAATGATTAAATTATATATATATGTTTCTTTCCATATTTGAAAATGACTCCATATACAATATATTGCAACTAATTCTATAACATATTTGGAGATACACACACACAAGTTTTTGTATTATATACAATGTAAACTCATATTCAACAATGTTGATATCCATATCTATATCCGTAAAAAAATATGTAATCATATATGTATCCATATCCTCAAAAAATTTGAAAACAATTCCTACATCCTTATTTGTATATGCAAAAAAATAAAATTTCATATCAATATTTGTATCCATATCCCCGTATGCGTTAAAATTAAAATTTTATATTCATATCCTCTTAAAAATAGATATAATGATGGACGGACGGATATATCATCATCAACTTGCATAAAGCTGATATGCAATAATGCAAACCTCGTATATAGCTTGAAGGGACATAAGTGCAATCACAAAGGTTGCGGGGATGTGTGGGTGTAAAAATCCCACGTGGGCGCCTTTCTTATAGTGACCCTCGATTATCATCTGGGCAACGCGGTGACCAATCGAAATATTTGGAGGGGCAAGGCGCACAAGTACCAACAAAAGGCGTGCAATTTGTAGAAAAATATAACAATGTTGGCATGTTATTATTTTATACATACATATGAAATGGCATGTTGTCTTCTTTCGACTTTATTGATTCCGGTGATGTTTTCTTTTGTTGTCTTATATTTTACGAGGGTTTATAACTGAATTGGACATTAAATCGGTTAGATATTGGTTTTTTTGGTCAGATCAATTAAATCTACAAGTAGAATGAGTAATTATGTCAACAATATATAAAATTTGGAGAAAAAAATTGAATCATTATATTATTGATTTGATTCCTATAGTTCAATCGAATCAAACAACACTGAAAGGGTAAATCATACACATAAGTATGCATTATGATATATTGAATATTTAAATGTATTACGGCATTACAACATATATGTAATGTCTATAATTATCACAACAACATCAACAATAAAGCATATTTCCCACACTAAAAAGGGTCAGCTACGTTGATTCTTTGCCTCCTTTCGGATCTATCATGGGTTATTTTTAGGCTTAGATCAAATAATTAAGATTTCTTCATATAATCTCAGCCCAACGTTTCTTAGGCCTCTCTCGTTCTCTCTTAATCGGTTCAACATCCCAAAACTCGTATCTACTAACTAGTGCATCTGTTGACCTCTTTTGCAAATGGTCAAACTATCTTAAGCAATTTTCTCTTATTTTATATATTGGAGCTACACCAACTTTCCTTCTCATCGCATCATTCTGTATTTGATCTTTATGTGTATGATCACACATCCACCTTGGCATTCTCATTTATGCTATTGCCATTCTTTGTACATGTCTATGGTTCCCATGCCAACATTATGATCCATAAAGCATAGCAGGTCTCACGGCTACTTTGTAAAACTTTTCTTTGATTTTCAAAAGAATTTTCTTATCTCATAAAACAATAGAGGCTCCTATTTACTTTAGCCAACCTTCATTTATTTTATGAGTAACATATCCATCGATTTCTCCACCTTGTTGCAAAACAAATCTCAAATATCTACAAGAATCTTTCTTATGAATGTTATTGCCACCAATCTTCTCATCGATTCCTTCACCATTGTTTCCATCAAAAGTGCACTCCGTATATTCAGTCTTAGCTCTAGTTATATGGAATCCTTTAGTCTCTAATGCATGTCTCCAAACCTTAAACTTCTCATTTGATCCATATCTAGTCTCATCAATCAACAAAATAACGTCAACGAATAATATATACCAAGATATCTCATCAAGAATGTGACAAATCAACTCGTCCATAATCAAAGTAAAAAAGGAGTGGAATCAAAGTTCAACCTTGATGCTGACCAATATAGATGTCAAAATAGTGAGTCTTCCCTGACTGGATCCTTGTACAAGATGAAGCATCTTCATACATATCCTTAATAAGGTTAATGTATAGTACATGTACTTATTTCTTTTCTAAACTCTCCACAATACCTCCCGTGGGACGGAATCATAAGCCATCTCTAAATCAATGAAAGTCATATGGAGATCTTCCTTTTAGATCTATAAATCTCCATTGTTCTCCTCAACAAGTGGATGGCTTCAATAATTGAGCGTCCTAACATGAAACTGAATTGGTTTTCTTTTATTTTGCAAACTTGCATCAACCTTCTTTCAATCACATGTTCCAAAATTTTTATAGTATGGCTCATTAGTTTGATACCTATGTAATTCAAACAATTTTGAATATTTCTTTTATTCTTATAAAGATGCACCACAATGCTTCTCCTCCATTCTTTACGCATTTTCTTTCTTCGTCAAATAACATTGAGTAAATTTGTGAGCTGAAACCATGTTCACCTAGAACTCTCAATACTTCTATAGGATTGTCATTAGATCCTACACATTTCTGAAATTTCATAACCTTCAAAATCTCCTCTACTTTCTTTCTTTGTACTCATCTTCAGCTTGCATGATTTACGTAACTTTCACTACTGGCAAGATATCCCAAAGTGAACTCTTTATTTCTTTCCCAAATGAAAATCTCATGGAAATGTTACTTCCATCCAGTTTCTATATCCTTCTAAATAACAAGCATGTGTCCTTCCTCATCCTTTATGCATCTCACTTAAGAAAGATCTTAGTCTTTCTTTCTCTTTCTTTGGTCAATCTGAATATATCCTTCTCGTCCTTCTTAGAGTCAAGATTTTTTACAAAACTTCATAGCTTTTGACTTAGCTTCACTTATGGCATTTTTTCTTCCTTCTTCACTATTTTGTAGTTTGTGACAGTTTCATCTATTTTATCCTTGTACATAAGTTTAAAGAAGATTCCTAAATTATCAATTTAAAAAAATAAAATTAAATAATTATATACGACAAGGATTGCTAGCTTATTGCCTCTCATTATACAGCAATGTCAGCTTCATAATTAAAGATGGTTGAATCAGTTGTCTAGTTGGCTCAAGTGATCTGATCGAGTTTTGATTGGTTTTCAATGGGTTTTATTTCTAAGTAAAAAATCAAATGATTAGATCTTTTTTCCTATGATTCTTGGCTTAATCAATGACCGTTTATTCTATCATTTTGGCCTTAAACACCCTAGCTAATTGATAACCCAAAATTCTCGAAGACCCGGGTGAAGGTAATAAGACAAGGGTCGTTGCGACCCGGATCTCAGAGGATAGGTATATCAAGAAAAATCAACCACTCAAAACATGTAAAATCAATCAAGCACAAAAGAGAGCGGTCTAGCTATGAGATTAACCTGGTATAGCACCCAGGGTCGAACACAAGGAGCACGGTTTGGCCGAAGGCCTACGAAGTAGTCAAAATGAGTAAAATAAAAGGCAAAATATTTTTGGTGGTTTTTAATGATTTTTATATATTTTTTTCTTTGGATTTTTAAATGTGAAGAAAATAAAAGGAAACAAAGTCAAACACACTTGAGCAATTTATTTAAAGCATCAAAAATCAAGCAAAAATTCAAGAAAAATTGTTTTTATGTTTTTTAGGTTTTTAAGTGTTTTTGGTGAATTTTTGGGATTTTTATAAGGTGTATTGTATTTTCTAAAAATCAAACAGTGCTAAAAAGACAAGGTACTGTCCAGCCAGGCCCAAAATCCAAAAATAAAATATTTAAGGATCTCAGGGGGACCTGGAGGTAATTTTCCTTTATACTGGAGAAAACAAGGAAAATTTGAGCACCAAAATTATTGTTTTTGGGTTTTTAAATTATTTATTATAATTTTTATGAGTTTTTAGGTGTTTTTAGATTTTTAGGGTTTTTACTCAATGAAAAATAGCCAAAATTGGCTGGAAAATCAAACAACACTCAAGAAACAGTACCTAATTTTTATAGAATTTTTGGGGGTATTTTCATATTTTTTTGGGATTTTTAATTCTAAACAGTGCCAGAAATTGATGTTTTGAATTTTCAAAAATAACAAATAAAATCAAAAATGTCCTCAAAAATTCTCAAAAATTCTACAACATGGCAGGAGCCATGTGTCAAATTTTCATCGAATTTGGAGGTGATTTGATATTTTATTCAAAATCCAAAAGGGGGCACTGTGCACAGGGACTTAAGTGCAAATACCCGAAGATCTGGGGGTCCAGGTGCAATTTTCCCAGCAAGTCACGTGCGTGGCGCGTGCCTGGGGCACTCAAGGACCTTTTGGTAATAAAAACAAGTCCTAGGACCTTTTGGTAACTCTTACCAAAAAGTCCAGGGGCTGTTATGCAAATAACCCACTAAAAGGCGCACATGCGGAAATCAAACGTTCACAGGAGCATATATGCAATTACCAAAAAGTTTCTATTCAATCATAAAGCAACCAGAACTACAGGATAATAGTTGCAATTAAACCAAAACTACACGTGACGAAGCACGTGGCTCACACATACAGGGGCATAAGTGCAAATATTAATGAGCACGAGGTCCAATGTGCAATTAACCCTACGTAAATAAAACTCCTAAAATATTTACAGGACTGACACGTAAAACAGAAACTAAGAGGGGGCCTAAGGAAATCTACCCCTTATTACGTCGACGGCTGGATGAGCGCCACGTAGCTGATCTAACGGTCTCGGATGGCTGGCGCTTCTCTTCGTCCGCACGTGAGCCTGATCGACGGCGCAGAGGAGGACACGTGGGCGATCGACGGCCTCGGATTCTGGTGGTTCCCTCTCTCTGCTCTAACGGTCCAGATCGACCCTTGAGATGATCAAGCGGTGGCTGCTCCTCGATAGATGGACGGTCACGATGAAAACTAGAGCGGAGGGCGATCGGACGGTGGTGGAGGACCCTCGAAGAACAGGTGGCCGGCGAGGTTCGCCGGCCTCGTACGCGTGCTGTGGTCCTGCTCAGCTGCCTCTGAAGATCGGAGAAGACTCGCACTGACGTTCCGCAGCTGTTGGTGCCCTCCGATGGCCCAGCCGAGCCTTGGAGGGGCTCCGACGAGGTCGACGGAGGGAAGCTCCTGGCCTGGATGTGAGGACGCCTCAGAAGGCCTCCTCTAGACCTGCAAAGTGGCTCAAGAGCTTCGTGGGTCGAGGGCAAAATGCCTCGACCCGGTTAGGTGGTGTGGGGGTGATCGGTGCGTCGGGACGGGCGAGCTCCGGCGAGCGACGGGCGGTGGAGCTCGAACCCCAGCTCCTGTGCGAGCTGGGTTGAACGAAGGGGCGGAGAAGGTGCGTGGAGGGATGGCGAAGTTGACTGGGTGTTCCGATGATCGAGAGGATACGCGGTATAGCAGGAATCGACGGAACGCGGCGGAGCTTCGATTTGGGGGAAACAAGAAATTAAGCGAAATAGGGAAGCTATGAGGTTACCTGGGTGGTGTGGAAGACTGTGCTGGAGCTAAGGTAGCTCCTGGTCGTCGCCTCGAAGGTTGTCAAGGCCTGAGGCTCGAGCTCCTGCACGGGGCGGAGCACGGCGGCGCAACGTCGCCGGATCAGTGGTCCGGCCACCTCCTCCTCACTGCTACAAGGGCAATCGCGAGCTGTCACCTCAAGGATCGCTATGGAGGTCACGGGAGTGAGAGTGGAGAGCCAAAGATGGAAATGGAGCGCGGCGGAGCTCAGGTTATATATCACTAGGGGTCCGGCTAGAAGGGAGTCGGGCGTGAAGCTCGGAGCGCGGATCCCCATGCAAACCTCCGGGCGATGATCTCGGATGCACGCAAAAGGATTAGGACCCGGGGTTTGCGCGAATGGCAGGCGGATCAGGCTGGGAAAAATAAGAGAACTCGGGTCGACAGCCCGATCCGCGAAAGAGGAAGGTCCGCGGGGGGAGTTGACCGGGGGTCAACATCCCCCGTGGACCAATCAGGAGAAGCCACGTATTTTTATTTTTGTTTCTTTATTTTAGGCTAGAAAATGATGGAATTAGCAAAAATATAAAATATTTTTATTTTATTTTTCTCTATTTTTTGGTGATTTTTAATTAATTTTTGGAAATATAAATAAGGTATTTATACTATATAGCTATATATGGGTATATATACTATATATGGGTTTTTGATTTTGATTTTTAATTAGTTATTTTTGTACAATTTTATTCCTATTTTATATTTTATTTATTTATAGAATAAAATGAGGAATAAAAGGATATTTTTATTTTATTTTTATTATTTATACACATAGGTGAAATAAATAGATATATACAACTATGTACATGGCATATGTACAATATGTTTTTTGTAATTTTAATTTTTGTTATTTTTATTTGATTTTTGTTGTGTTTCTTTTTATTTATTTTATTTACAAAATATACCATAGAATATTCACAAAAAGTTTTGAAAATAAATACATTTATTTATAGGGTTAAATAAATAAAGGATGATGGTCTATGCACATGGTGGAGGGATATTTTTGCATTTTTGATTTTTAAATTTTTATTTTGTTTTTAAGAGTTTCTAAATACATACAAAATATGTACAAGCATATTTTTGGGTGAGGAAAATACAGTTTTATTTATTTACATAAATATTTACACTAGAGCCCCTATCTCCCTTTACTTTGGTTTTTATGCGGTCAGGCCCATGCTGAGCCCTCCCTTGGGTTAGGTTGCTCAATATTTATTCTAAATATTTCCCTCTTTTTCTTTTTCATCTTTATTCTTTTATTTTTGCACAAAAGCATGCTAATTATATGTTTTTACAAGATGCATGCTTTTGCTAATTATTCCTATTTACACATATCTACATGCATTTGCATAGGTTTTTGTAGCTAAAATATAAGAATAAAGAGTGATGAATGGGTATTCATCACCCCCCTATACTATATTTTGCTAGTCCCTTAGCAAACTCTTATTTGAAAAAGAAGTGAAAAAGAAAGAAAAAGAAAAAAAAAGAAAAAGAGGATGTACATGGATCAAGATTGAATTATTAAACTTTACTTCATCAAATTGAAATATGGAGCTCGATCAGATCTTTGGATTATTAATGTGTCGGAACCTTATTTGGACTTAAGCTTAAAACCCAACAGCCTCTAAGTTCCACCAATCTATGGACAAGACTCCTCAATGAACCAGATCAGAACAAGTCTACATACACAAACTCTAATGACCATCAGTCTTTCCATGCAGTGTAAGTGATATGTGGCTCCCCACCTCAGAAGTAACAAAGAAACAACCTCCCTCAACCTGGTAACTCTAATGCCTCGGTCTAGCAACTCTTTCCTCGAGAAGCGGGGTATTCCCTTCTAAGTTCAAGTGCAACCGGCTCAAGAAGAGGGGGAAGAAGTATAGAGTTTTGGAAGCTTAGCCAGTGTAGCTAAGTCTCCCGCTGCAAGCTTCATGAGATGTAACATGGATACCATAAGCTTTGCCTTATTTGACTATATACACTCCGGTGGGGTTATTAAATTTTCAATCCGACCCACCACTTTTTTGGAGTTCTTTTTGCATTTTTGCATTTATTTTTTTTTCAAGGACTTCTGTACAGCATATCTACATGGTGCAGCATATATACAAGAAATTTCCTCTTGAGCCAGTAGACTATCCCTCTTTTGAAGCTTTATTGCAACCCACAGCTTCTGTCTTTAGCCTTCATCACCACTAGACCAAGTTGAGGTGCACTTCCTTCACTAGAAGAAGAAGAGAGGTTCCGCCTAGAAGTACTACCCTCATATGCTACCCCAAGCCAAAGGAAACTGCCTCCTCACCACCTCATCCGTGGAGAGCCATGTGTAAAGTGCAGGTGCAAGTTAAGCCATTGTCTCTAAGAGTCATGCGTGTGTTGTTAAGTGTTCTACTTAAGCTCATCAAGATGACATATGCTCATAGCCTAGTGGACTCAAAGAATTAAGTCCTTATAGACCTGAAAAGCCTTAACCCTAAGTCTTATAAGGTTCCTCTTAAAGTTAAGTGGATTAAGATCTTATTCAAGCTCCATTTCTCAATTTAATTCCAGGCTTAGTTTAAATGTCAACTCTCATCCAGGAAAAATTATATACATATATGTACACAAGATGCTGTTTACAAATATTTTACAATCATGCAAAATTTTTGAAAAATGTTTTGAAATCATGGATGATGATGATGCATGAAGTGCAAGTTTTGCAAAAAGATATTTACAAACATTTACACAAGATTTTTGCAAACTCTTGATTTTCAAAACATTTTGGAAAAATTTTGTACTATATACATAATTTTGATACAAAAATATTTACACAAACTTTACACAAAAGATTTTTGAAATCATTTTTACAAAAGTACTTTGTACACTAGCTATGTATGTGCATATAAAAGAAGTTTATGTACATGAAAAATTTTTAATTTTTGTGATTTTTAGCCATTTTATTTATTAACACACTCACACAAAGTACGAGTTATGGCTAAAGTATATATGAAGTATATACACACCCCCCCTATACTTAGCTCGAACGATGTCCTCAGAGTGATCAAGAGCGATGAAGAAGACATAACTCGTGCTTAGTAAAAGGGGAGTGAAAAGGAATGGCTAAGTACAGGAACGAATAAATGAATAGAATGAGAGGAGCTCGGTGGTTTCCCCCTATACTTAGGATTAACTAATCCTGAGTATAGCAAGCTGTACATGAAGGGAAATCCGAGTGAAGAAGATACAGAATCTGCCCCCCCCCCCTATACTTAGGGTAAAGTATCCCTAAGTATAGGCAGCAAAACAGGAGCAAACCGAATGAAAAGAATACTCGCAGGTCCGACATCCCCCCTATACTTAGGTAAAGTACACCCTAAGTATAGCATAATCATAAGATGAGAAAAGGGATGTGGGACTAAAGAATAGAATGATATGGACAACTGGATCTATACAGGCGGAGGAACAGTGAAAATCAGGCGTGAGATGCAAAAGATGTGAGTCAAGAGACCACATCTCACGCAAAATGAATAGGGGCAACAATAACGTCCCGCGGCTCATGATCTAGAAATGGCTTGAGCCGCTGGCCGTTCACTCGAAAGGTGCTCTCAGAAGACAACTCGGATATATCAATACTACCATTGTCGTGCACCTTTCTGACGAGAAAAGGTCCCTTCCATTTGCTCTGTAGCTTCCCTGGAAATAACCGTAGCCTCGCATCAAACAGCCATACTCTCTGTCCAATCTCAAAATGTTTGTGGCTGATATGAGAATCATGCCACTCCTTGACTTTCTCCTTATAATGTAGGCTGCTTGAGAAAGCTGCATCTCTAAGCTCCTCCAGGGCAGCTAACTCTGCCCTTCTCTGGTCTCCCATACCATCTGGATCCATCAAAATATTTGTAACTGCCCACAGTGACTTGTGCCTCAGCTCAACAGGTAAATGGCACGGCTTGCCATATACGAGGCGAAAGGGAGATGTACCCAATGCAGTCTTGAAAGACGTCCTATATGCCCACAAGACCGAGTCCAAAAGCTGTGACCAATTCTTTCGGTCAGGGTGGACGACTTTCTGCAAAATAGTCTTGATCTCCCTATTCGACACCTCAGCTAGACCATTCGTCTGTGGATGGTAAGGTGTGCCAACACGATGGTCTATACTGAACTCGCTAGCAAGGGCCTTCACCTGGTCGTTGATGAAGTGAGATCCCCCATCAGAAATAAGAACTCGTGGAACCCCGAACCGCGTGATGATATGCTTCCTCAAAAATCTGCAAACTGTCCTCGCATCAGCGGCTCGGGCGGGGATAGCCTCCACCCAACGACTCACATAATCAACGGCCAACAGAATGTACTCAAATCCCTGACTTTTAGGGAATGGACCCATGAATCGATGCTCCATGCGTCAAAAACCTCACAGAAGTGAATGGGCTGCATCGGCATCATATCACGCTGTCCACAAGTGCCCATCCTCTGACAGTCAGTACACCTCTTCACGAACTCATCAGAGTCCTTGAAGAGGGTAGGCCACCACAAGCTGGATTGGAGCACTTTCTGTGCCGTTCTCCTCCCAAAATGATGTCCTCCTGCCTCAAGCTTGTGGCAGTAAGTGAGGACGCTATGGTGTTCCTCCTGAGGAATACACCGACGCCAGACGCTATCCCCTCCTTCGTGGTAAAGGATGGGATCCTCCCAGTGGTAGGACTTGGCCCTCGCAAGGAAGGTCTCAAGCCTCTGCCTGGGCCAATCTTGTGGGACTTTCCCAGCAACGAGAAAGTTCACAATATCGGCATACCACGGGAGTGAGGCGATCGCAAGGATCGCATCATCTGGGAAGGTATCTCGAATAGGATCAATCTGCTCAGAATCCTCAGGCTGCTCTAATCGGGAAAGATGATCCGCCACCACATTCTTGACTCCAGGCTTATCCTTGATCTCGATGTCGAACTCCTGGAGTAGAAGGATTCATCTAGTCAGTCTGGCCTTGGCATCCTTCTTTGCCATGAGGTACCTGATGGCGGTGTGATCTGTAAACAAAGTCACTCTAGATCCAATGATATATGATCTGAACTTATCTAGGGCGAACACTACGGCTAGCATCTCCTTCTCTGTGACCGTATAATTCCGCTGGGCGGAATCCAATGTGCGGCTAGCGTAGTGTATGGCAAATGGAACTCCATCCCTCCTCTGTCCCAGCACTGCCCCCACGGCAAAATCGGAGGCGTCCGTCATGATCTCGAATGGGAGAGACCAATCAGGCGGCTGGAGAACAGGAGCCTCAATAACATGCTGCTGGAGAGTCGCAAAGGACGAGAGACACTTGTCATCGACAAGGAACTCGGTGTCTTTCGTCAAGAGGTCAGTCAACGGTCGGGCAATCTTGCTGAAATCCTGAATAAATCTCCTATAAAATCCAACGTGCCCAAGGAATGACCGTAACTGCCTCAAATTGGACGGCGGAGTGAGTTTTCTAATGACATCAACCTTGGTCGGATCAACCTCCATGCCCCTGCTGGAGATGATGTGGCCAAGCACCGTCCCATGAGTCACCATGAAGTGACTCTTCTCCCATGACAGAACCAAATGAAACTCGATACATCGCTGGAGTACCCGGTCTAGGCAGTCAAGACAAGAATCGAATCCGTCGCCGTAGACCGAGAAATCGTCCATGAAGACCTCTAAGCACTCCCCTACCATGTCCGAGAAGATCGACAGCATGCACCTCTGAAAAGTCGCAGGGGCATTGCATAGCCCAAATGGCATGCGTCGAAAAGCATATGTGCCGAAGGGACAGGTAAAGGTGGTCTTCTCCTGATCCTCAGGAGCGATGGCCACTTGGTTGTAGCCCGAGTACCCATCCAGGAAACAATAATGGCTCTTCCCTGCCAGTCTCTCAATGATCTGGTCAATAAAAGGCAGGGGGAAATGGTCTTTCTTGGTGGCTTGGTTGAGTCTCCTGTAGTCAACACAAACCCTCCAAGAGGTAGGTACTCGTGTAGCGATCTCCTCTCCCGACTCACTGATCACAGTCGTGATGCCCGTCTTCTTGGGCACCACATGCAAGGGGCTGACCCACTTGGAGTCGGAAATGGGATAAATAAAATCTGCGCTCCACCATTTGGATATTTCCTTCATCACGACCTCTCTCAGGTTGGGGTTCAGTCGCCGCTGGAACTCATGCGACGGCTTCGCCCCCTCCTCAAGATAGATATGGTGGGAGCACACTGTTGGACTAATCCCATGGAGATCCGCTACGCTCCATCCGATCGCCTTGCGGTTCTTTTCAAGAACCCCCATCAAACGGGATTCCTGCTCTCCAGTCAACTCGGTGGAGATGATGACTGGGTACATCTCTGGCTCGCCCGCAAGGAATCGATACTTCAGCGAAGTAGGGAGCGGCTTCAGCTCTGGAATGCTAGGTGCCGGCATCTGGCTGCGGAAGAAACTGAGTGAAAGTTGCTAAGTCTGCCAAATCTGCCTGGGAAAGTGAAAGCGTACTCTCGCAAACTGGATCGGGAGAAGGCTGCTCAACTGCACTGTCTCTGCTCGGCTCTGCATCTACCTCCTCCTCATCTATAGGCTCAGGTGAACTCAGGTCTGGCATCTGATCATAGCAATCGGCCCAATCAGACTCTGAATCCGAGGGATCTGCATCAATCGCGGTGGCATCAGTACCACCGGAAAACAAGGTGGCCTCAGCACCACCATCACTGAACATCGTGTCGCGATCAAGGACCGGCTCTGCTGCCTCCATGGTATCCTGAACCAGGTCTGTGCTCTCCAAACTCTCCTCTGCTATCGTCTCTGCATCAGCTGTATCTGAAAGTGAGAGGGTGGTCTGTGTCTCAAGATCTGCCCAAGCTGCCTCATCATCTGTGATCACAAAATCACAGTCCTGGTGGATGTCTGGCTCTGCGTCTGTCAGCTGCTCTAAATCGGTACTCGCATCGGAGCGGGCTCTGAGTCTGGCTCTGTAGTCCTCGACCGTCTCTATTTGTATACTCTCGCCCTCGACGCGAAAGTACACCTTCCCACTATCATGATCAGTCACCGCCTTGGCTGTGGCCAAGAACAGACGACCAAGGATGATGGGGGTATCGGTCACTGACTCAGGGATCTCCATGTCCAACACTACGAAGTCCACGGGGAATTTCAGGCCCTGAATTGTGACGATAACGTCTCGTAATAACCCCTTCGGCCTCTTGACAGATCGATCAGCGAACTGAAGGACTGTCCTGCTCTGTCGAAGAGTGCCCAACTCGAAGTGGTCGAGAAGGGCTGCCGGAAGAAGGTTGATCGACGATCCGCTATCTAGAAGAGTACGGTCGAACCTCTGCTCACTAATCTGGCATCTGACATACGGGGCCCCTGAATCTGGCCTCTTGGCTGGCAGTCAGTTCTGGATCGCGAAACACGTGGCTTTCGTCAGCACATGTATCTCCGAAGTGTGGTTCCTCCTCCTCCTCCTGACTGTAGTCCTCTCTCTCAAAGAACGCTGGAGAAGGGGGATGTGCTGCAAAGCCTCCTGGAGGGTCAGCTGGATGTGAAATCGATCAATCATGCTCTGGCTGAACTCCTCAAGCTCTCTCTTTTTGGGATTTTCTTTTTTCTTCCCCTTCCCCATCTGAAGGGCTCTAGGGAAGGGGATCACTGGGTCCTTCTCAGATGAAGGACTAGGAAAAGGTCTAAGAGGTTCAAGGGCCGGATCCACACATATATCATGCACCACAGTGGGACCAGAAGAAAGTAAACCTTTTCCTTTATTCATAGCAGAGTTCCGAGATACATGAGTGCGAGGAAAAACAACATCTCTCTCTGTACACACACCGGTGGCCTCAGTACCACCACGGGTTGGCTCTGCTGCTGCTGCTGCTGGTAGACGTCGTGCGGCATCAGTACCGCTGGCTGGCTCGGCTGAATGGGTGGCATCAGTACCACCTCCTCGAACTAGTGAAGCGGCGGCCTCAGTACCGCCGGTGGAATCAGCATCCTTGGTGGCCTCAGTACCACCGTCATCGTCTGGAGCGGCCTCAGTACCGCTCTCCTCCTCCTCCTGTGGCGCCTCTGGAGTGTCCTCGTGGTGAAGCTCAGATGAGGCGCCGCCGCCTGCTGGGGTCCTACCGCTCCTAAGTGTGACAAAATCAGCATCATATAGATCCAAAGATGTATCATCAAATGGGTTAGTAGGAGTGGCTAACTCAGTGTATACTACCTGCTCAGATTTCCTCTTGAGGCTGTTCGGATTGGGCTCTATCTGGGCAGGTATGGCGGCCTTCCCTCTCACCAGGTCCCGCATCTCCTGGCGGAACTCGTCCATCTCCCGTCTGAATGTAGCCTGCTGGTCCGTGAGGAGGCGGGCGATGTCATCCAAGGCGGGGCTATCGTGGGAGCCCGACGGGTGGCCTCTTTGTAGGTGAGGCTGCTGGAACTGCTGTGGTGGGTAAGAGGGGTAAGATGGAGGGTGCTGCTGGTATCCCTGGTGAGCCTGCTGCTCACGTCTCCAAGACTGTCCCTGCTGCTGATAGGGACGAGGACCGTAGGATGACTGCTGCTGATACGCTGGGGGCTGCTGCTGCGGCTGGTGCTGGTCTCTCTGCTGGGAGTACTGCCCTCCCTGTCCTAACGGCTGCTGCTGGGGCTGGGCACCACCACTCCCCCACCTGAATCCAGGATGGTCTCGTCGGATCCCAGGCTGGGGGCGGTCATACCAAATCCCGTTGACATCCATCAACGGCTCTGCATCGAAGGGGTCTGGTGGCAGTACTGCCAGAGGCTGATCCGGCTGGTAGACCACCATCTGCATGTGTAGAGATGGTGGGGACTGGTAGGTAGGCTGCGGCTGCTGGTACGGCTCCGCCTGTACAAGGTGAACCTGTCTAGGCTGCTGTGAAGAGCTGGAGCGCTGGGACGAGCTGTTGCTGCCGCCGGTATCGCCTCGCGACAGAAGACGGGGCTGTGAAGCCGTCTGTGTCTCCTGGAGACACATGAGCTGGGTCTTCATGTCGCTCAGAACCTGTGCCATCTGTTCCATCTGAGTGATGCTCTGGCACTGCTTCTTCTCTATCAGCTCCATGCGGTCCAACTTCTCGCTGATGATACCCATGTCCGCAGCGGATGACTCTGCCTGTGCTGCTGCGACTGCGGACGAACTGGATGGACCTGCATCTACCCGTGCTATCCGCTGGTACTGCACGGGTCCTGGCTGCTGTGGCTGTGGTCTCTGAGAATACAACCTGGTCTGGGACATCACCATGTAGTTCTCGGACATCTCCTCGTAGATGGCCCAGACCTGGTCGTGGTCCTTGGCGAAGTAGGACCCGCCGTAAGAAGCGTTCACCAGACCCTGAAGCTCTGGCGTCAACCCGTTGAAAAAGCTCTGAACTAGGTTCGGCTTGGATATGTCGTGGTGCGGGCATCTATCTAGGAGCTCTCGAAACCTCTCCCAAGCCTCGTGGAACTGCTCGTTGGGGAACATGGAGAAGTTGCTGATCAGGGCCCTCGCTGCATTTGTCCGCCCGAGTGGATAGTACTTTTTCAAGTACTCGGTGCGGAGCTGCTCCCAGGTGTAGACAAACTTCCCTAGATGCTTCAGCCAGGTGGCTGCTCTATCTACCAGTGAAAAAGGGAAGGCTATCATCAGGATCGTATCCTGGTCCACGTGGCGATCGTGGACAGTGTTGCAGATCATCAGAAACTCCTGGAGGTGGAGATGGGGCTCCTCAGTAGCAAGTCCGTGGAAACGGGGCAGCAACTGCAAGGTGTTCGGGGGGAACTTGAAGTCCCCCACGATCGCTGGCACTACCACCCAGTGATGCATCAGAGTAGATCCGGGGTTGTGTAACTCCCGCATCGGTCGTGGTGCTCCTCCTGCCGCGGCGGCTGCCGCTGCGGCGGCTGCGGCTGCTGCTGCGGCTGCGGCCTCTGCATCAGGCATCTCCTCAGGCTCGCTCGGTATCTCCTCAGGCTCGCTCTGCTGGCCTCGCTCTGCTCTGAGCCTCTCCAACTCTCGCCTCATCTCTATCATGAATGCCCCCTGATCGCGTAACTGCTGCTGTACCGTCTCGAGTGATGCGATTAGGGTGGAGTTGATCGCCCCCTGGTCTAGAACAAAATGCTGGTCTCCTCGTGGACCTCCGGGGTGATCCTCTGAACTGCCGGCCATAGCGACGTCTGCAAAATCAAATGAGCCCAACTCAGGTGCTGTCAAATCTGCTAATCTCTCCTCGAGCTCATGTCTCTCTATACCAGAAGAAAGGGGGAACAGGGCGGAATCGTACTCGGGCTCGGAGAGCTGGTCTCGGCTCTCGCGGGCCAACCTAGATGATCGGGTAGACGTGCCCGAAAGCGGTGCAGCCAGAGGCTGCCTAAGAGACCGTCTACCCATCATCTTGATCTGGCGAGTAGTGCGGATGAGATCTGGAATCAACTATGATCAAAAACAAACCCCCGGTTCACCAACGCAACGCGAGCTGAAGACCGTGAAAGTTCGGTCAAATTATCTTGTCTATTTTATTTTGGTGAACACACAAAATATCAGAGCGCTTACGTGACCTGTTAGGATATCCGATGCTATCCCAACCGACTGCCCCGCACGGAAAAGTCGGTAATCAGTCGGGTCTAGCACCGGGAGGCTCTACCTAGGGTGCGGGTCACTCTCTCGCGCATCCAAACAATACAATGAGGGGGTTGCTCTCCCCAAGACAAAGATTTTAGGGTGAGCGGTTTTTAAGATCAAGTATGATTAGCAGTCCCGATTTTATTGTTTTTCTTTTTAATATTTTTCAAAGCAAACAAAAGGCCTAACAAATTTTTCGGTTCTCCTGATTATTTAGTCCAAAAACAGGGGGGGAGAAGACGAAAAAGCCGATGCGCGATAAATCAATGATGCATGCTGAGATAGAAATGCGTACCTTGTCTCCACCACTCTACATGCAAGTGATCCGCGCAGAATTTAAAGACAGGAAATAAACTACCTAAATGATGCAAGCGGGAAAAACTGAGTCCTAGATGAGCAATTTCTAGCGCAGAACAATCTAACTCAGTCACTCGCCTTCGATCCAAAGAGTCCGGTCTAGACCCACCCCTCCTCTTCTCGACAAGTCGAGTTCAGGAGTAGCGCTTGACGGGGCAGGCTCGCGGCGCGTAGGCTCTCAGGAAAGCGACTAAGTTATTTTTATTATTTATTTTTAGTAGGTCCAATTAACGATCTATGGGAACAGATAAGCAGTTAGGTGTGTGGATCCTACTAATTACGTCACAAGCACCAGAAAATCCTACGGCTAGGGTCTCGAACAAAAACCGCGTAAACACCGGAAAGGCAGTAAAAAAAGTAGAAGAAAGCCGCGTGAAAACCGCGAAAAACCGCTAAGGTCCTAAAGGGTCCCCCGAGCACACCGGTGCTCGGCGAAACAGACCCGCTACGGTAGAAGTGTCCAAGCAGTCCAAGAGTTCAAGTCCCTGTATTATTACAACAATAAAATCGAATATCCCTAAATTATCCTCACCCACTCAGCTCTCTCTCTCTCGCTCTCTCCTGCGGCTCGATGAAGAAACGAGCCGCCTCCGCTTCGCTCGGGTGCACCGGCGCTCCTAGGAATGCCGCCCTCGCTCCTCGGGCCCTCGCAAGAAATAGAGAGAAAAGTGGTCAGTCCAAGAATTATTGGCAGAAATATGAGAAAAATATATATACAAAAAAATCTATACAAAAAGCCGCGAAAATCAAAAACCACGGAAAAAGCTAAAAACGACTACTAAGTCGTGCTCCCCGGCAACGGCGCCATTCTGATAACCCAAAATTCTCGAAGACCCGGGTGAAGGTAATAAGACAAGGGTCGTTGCGACCCGGATCTCAGAGGATAGGTATATCAAGAAAAATCAACCACTCAAAACATGTAAAATTAATCAAGCACAAAAGAGAGCGGTCTAGCTATGAGATTAACCTGGTATAGCACCCAGGGTCGAACACAAGGAGCACGGTTTGGCCGAAGGCCTACGAAGTAGTCAAAATGAGTAAAATAAAAGGCAAAATATTTTTGGTGGTTTTGAATGATTTTTATATATTTTTTCTTTGGATTTTTAAATGTGAAGAAAATAAAAGGAAACAAAGTCAAACACACTTGAGCAATTTATTTAAAGCATCAAAAATCAAGCAAAAATTCAAGAAAAATTGTTTTTATGTTTTTTAGGTTTTTAAGTGTTTTTGGTGAATTTTTAGGATTTTTATAAGGTGTATTTTATTTTCTAAAAATCAAACAGTGCTAAAAAGACAAGGTACTGTCTAGCCAGGCCCAAAATCCAAAAATAAAATATTTAAGGATCTCCGGGGGACATGGAGGTAATTTTCCTGTATACTGGAGAAAACAAGGAAAATTTGAGCACCAAAATTATTGTTTTTGGGTTTTTAAATTATTTATTATAATTTTTATGAGTTTTTAGGTGTTTTTAGATTTTTAGGGGTTTTTACTCAATGAAAAATAGCCAAAATTGGCTGGAAAATCAATCAACACTCAAGAAACAGTACCGAATTTTTATAGAGTTTTTGGGGGTGTTTTCATATTTTTTTGGGATTTTTAATTCTAAACAGTGCAGAAATTGATGTTTTTGAATTTTCAAAAATAACAAATAAAATCAAAAATGTCCTCAAAAATTCTCAAAAATTCTACAACATGGCAGGAGCCATGTGTCAAATTTTCATCGAATTTGGAGGTGATTTGATATTTTATTCAAAATCCAAAAGGGGGCAATGTGCACAGGGACTTAAGTGCAAATACCCGAAGATCTGGGGGTCCAGGTGCAATTTTCCCAGCAAGTCACGCGCGTGGCGCGTGCCTGGGGCACTCAGGGACCTTTTGGTAATAAAAACAAGTCCTAGGACCTTTTGGTAACTCGTACCAAAAAGTCCAGGGGCTGTTATGCAAATAACCCACTAAAAGGCGCACATGCGGAAATCAAACGTTCACAGGGGCATATATGCAATTACCAAAAAGTTTCTATTCAATCATAAAGCAACCAGAACTACAGGATAATAGTTGCAATTAAACCAAAACTACACGTGACGAAGCACGCGGCTCACACATACAGGGGCATAAGTGCAAATATTAATGAGCACGAGGTCCAATGTGCAATTAACCCTACGTAAATAAAACTCCTAAAATATTTACAGGACTGACACGTAAAACAGAAACTAAGAGGGGGCCTAAGGAAATTTACCCCTTATTACGTCGACGGCTGGATGAGCGCCACGTAGCTGATCTAACGGTCTCGGATGGCTGGCGCTTCTCTTCGTCCGCACGTGAGCCTGATCGACGGCGTAGAGGAGGACACGTGGGCGATCGACGGCCTCGGATTCTGGTGGTTCCCTCTCTCTGCTCTAACGGTCCAGATCGACCCTTGAGATGATCAAGCGGTGGCTGCTCCTCGATAGATGGACGGTCACGATGAAAACTGGAGCGGAGGGCGATCGGACGGTGGTGGAGGACCCTCGAAGAACAGGTGGCCGGAGAGGTTCACCGGCCTCGTACGCGTGCTGTGGTCCTGCTCAGCTGCCTCTGAAGATCGGAGAAGACTCGCACTGACGTTCCGCAGCTGTTGGTGCCCTCCGATGGCCCAGCCGAGCCTTGGAGGGGCTCCGACGAGGTCGACGGAGGGAAGCTCCTGGCCTGGATGTGGGGACGCCTCAGAAGGCCTCCTCTGGACCTGCAAAATGGCTCAAGAGCTTCGCGGGTCGAGGGCAAAATGCCTCGACCCGGTTAGGTGGTGTGGGGGTGATCAGTGCGTCGGGACGGGCGAGCTCCGGCGAGCGACGGGCGGTGGAGCTCGAACCCCAGCTCCTATGCGAGTTGGGTTGAACGAAGGGGCGGAGAAGGTGCGTGGAGGGATGGCGAAGGTGACTGGGTGTTCCGATGATCGAGAGGATACGCGGTATAGCAGGAATCGACGGAACGCGGCGGAGCTTCGATTTGGGGGAAACAAGAAATTAAGCGAAATAGGGAAGCTATGAGGTTACCTGGGTGGTGTGGAAGACTGTGCTGGAGCTAAGGTAGCTCCTGGTCGTCGCCTCGAAGGTTGTCAAGGCCTGAGGCTCGAGCTCCTGCACGGGGCGGAGCACGGCGGCGCAACGTCGCCGGATCAGTGGTCCGGCCACCTCCTCCTCACTGCTACAAGGGCAATCGCGAGCTGTCACCTCAAGGATCGCTATGGAGGTCACGGGAGTGAGAGTGGAGAGCCAAAGATGGAAATGGAGCGCGGCAGAGCTCAGGTTATATATCACTAGGGGTCCGGCTAGAAGGGAGTCGGGCGTGAAGCTCGGAGCGCGGATCCCCATGCAAACCTCCGGGCGATGATCTCGGATGCACGCAAAAGGATTAGGACCCGGGGTTTGCGCGAATGGCAGGCGGATCAGGCTGGGAAAAATAAGAGAACTCGGGTCGACAGCCCGATCCGCGAAAGAGGAAGGTCCGCGGGGGGAGTTGACCAGGGGTCAACATCCCCCGTGGACCAATCAGGAGAAGCCACGTATTTTTATTTTTGTTTCTTTATTTTAGGCTAGAAAATGATGGAATTAGCAAAAACGTAAAACATAAAATATTTTTATTTTATTTTTCTCTATTTTTTGGTGATTTTTAATTAAGTTTTGGAAATATAAATAAGGTATTTATACTATATAGCTATATATGGGTATATATACTATATATGGGTTGTTGATTTTGATTTTTAATTAGTTATTTTTGTACAATTTTATTCCTATTTTATATTTTATTTATTTATAGAATAAAATGAGGAATAAAAGGATATTTTTATTTTATTTTTATTATTTATACACATAGGTGAAATAAATAGATATATACAACTATGTACATGGCATATGTACAATATGTTTTTTGTAATTTTAATTTTTGTTATTTTTATTTGATTTTTGTTGTGTTTCTTTTTATTTATTTTATTTACAAAATATACCATAGAATATTCACAAAAAGTTTTGAAAATAAATACATTTATTTATAGGGTTAAATAAATAAAGGATGATGGTCTATGCACATGGTGGAGGGATATTTTTGCATTTTTTATTTTTAAATTTTTATTTTGTTTTTAAGAGTTTCTAAATACATACAAAATATGTACAAGCATATTTTTGGGTGAGGAAAATACAGTTTTATTTATTTACATAAATATTTACACTAGAGCCCCTATCTCCCTTTACTTTGGTTTTTATGCGGTCAGGCCCATGCTGAGCCCTCCCTTGGGTTAGGTTGCTCAATATTTATTCTAAATATTTCCCTCTTTTTCTTTTTCATCTTTATTATTTTATTTTTGCACAAAAACATGCTAATTATATGTTTTTACAAGATGCATGCTTTTGCTAATTATTCCTATTTACACATATCTACATGCATTTGCATAGGTTTTTGTAGCTAAAATATAAGAATAAAGAGTGATGAATGGGTATTCATCACTAATGCATGTAAATAGCATTATTTTGTTCAAATTAACACTCATTATTTGTTCCATTTATTGTATATAAAATATAACTTTTAATACCAAAATTATAGAATAAAGGAAAGAAAAGAAAAAGAATAAATTTCGAGACCAAGTCAAGAATTGGATTTGGTCGACAATGAATAAAGCAGGGGGGATAAGGGTCGATAATACAATAAAAAGCACATTTATTCATTCATCAATGAAGTATTTTTGAGATCTATTTTATTTCTATTATTGATACCTCAAATAAAGAAACTTTGTACATGAAAGTTGTAGATAAAAATACAAGAATAAATAAAATGAATATTTTACTCAGGTATATGGTACAACATGGTGCAAAACCTAACTTTCACACCTTAACTCCAAATTAAATGATTCATTAAATAGCTTATTAAAAGTTATATACAATTAAAGGTGATTTTGATACATTTTGAGGGGAGATATGGGTTTGGGAAGTCTGAATTTTGGGTTTTTATTTTGAGTATAAAATGTACATTGTATATTATTTTTGTGTAAACTCAATTTCATATTTTTATTTATTTTTTATAATTTTATATTTTCATAATTTTGTAAATATTATTTAAAATATATGTACATATTTATAATATAATAAAACCATAAAGAAAACACAAAAATAAAATAGTCTGTATAAATACATAGATGAATATACAATACTTATACCTATATAGTATATATCCCTATCTATTTAAGTATGCATAGTACATCAAAAAAATACAATATATATACATATATGTGTGTGTGTGTGTGTGTCTGTATGTGTAAATAAAAATAAGTTATAAATATATATAAAATATGAGAATAAAATAATAAAATCAAAATTACAAAATAAAAATAAAATATACAAAACATAGGTCAATATACCTATAAATACACTTGTAAAAATTGTATTGAAATCCTACATAAAATAATAAATATTTTATATTTTATACCCAAAAATTAATAAAATCATTTATTAGTTTTAATTAATTATTTTTGAATAAAGCATGCTCTTTGTCATGTAGTGTCCCATGTGGATCAATCATAATGCAAGGACTATTGACTTAAGTCAATTATCCTATCTTCTCTCTGAATCTTATCAGATACCTCAAGCAGCTCATCTTCATGGATTTCTCCTTGCTGCTCCGATGCTCCATTTCCCTCTTTACCTTCACAAACTCTGATCCTCCATCTTCCATGATTCTCATCGGCCCATTAGATCTTCTATACATAGCTTCGATTCATCCCAAATCCTAGGTTAATAAGGGTGGCCACCTCTGTGTATAAATAAAACCTTCCTTCTTCTTTTGCGAATTTGGTAATTTTCCAAACCCTAAAACCAACCACTCTCAGCCTAAAGAACATCCCGGTGATAAGGGGAGCTCCTTTGAGACGTTAGCACAACGGAAGGAGGAGGATGGTTCACCCACGATGGCGCTCTGGCATTGTCCTGCTCCTTGGACTCCCGGTCAAGTTCGAGCTGCGCTATTACTCATTTTAAGTAGTTAAGGTCGGTAGATTTAATTTCTTGCAATTAATTTAGTGTTTTAATATCTACATTAGTATAGATTAGAGTAATTAGTTCACCAGAGCTCTCGAGCTCCGACCATGTTTTCACCATAACCAACTACTGTTCCGACTACCCACTGCCACCTCACTACCTTCCCCTTTCATTTCTACGTCATTTTCCAAACCCTAAAACCAGCCTCCCTCACCCTAGAGCACATCCCGGTGACAGGGGAAGTCCCATGAGGCATTGGCACGGTGGAAGGAGGAGGAAGGTACACCCATGGTGCTGCTCCGCCGGTGTCCTGCTCCTTCGCCTCCCGGCCAAGTTCGTGTTGTGCCTTTACTCATTCTAGGTCGTTGTAGCCCGTAAAGTTAATTTCCTACAATTTGTTTAGTCTTTTAATGTTTGTATTAGTGTTGATTAGACTAATTAGCTCGCCGGAGCTCTCGAGCTCCGGACATGTTTTCACCGTAACCAGCCACTGTTGCGACTACCAATTGCCACCTCACTACCTTCCCCTTTCATTTCTCCGTCAGTTTCCCATTTCCAACCACCCAGATCACTCCGTGATCTGGATATCGGTGCTCTTCCACCACCATTCGCCTGAGCACCACCGCCTACATCCATCTACCCTCCATTCCACGCGTAATTGGGTTGATGCAATGTGCCCTTGACCTGACTTTCTATATATGCAGGTTCCTGGAGTTAAAAATCCCGATTTTGGGCTAATTTGTTAGAAGAACAGGTACCCTGAAGCTTCGTCCTTCACCGACCAGCCAGGACCCCACCTATGGGTCCATGCCCTTCTTGAGTCTCCTATAAGTTGTGGACCACTTCGAAGAATGTGCAGAGCACCTTAGCAGCCATTGAAAGCATCCAAGGATCAAGAACCAACTGATTGAAGCTCTCTTGAAGGTTGTTATTCCCTGTTCTTCAGGGAGAGCAGCAGCTGTTGGATCAACTCCCTCCAGATTTGATCGTGGAGACTCAAATCTCAGCCTTCTCCGTCTGTCCAATCGGAGCCCAAATGTGATCATGAACGCAGATCGAAGAAACGACATCGCGTGTAGTGTGTCTGCCACGTGTATAAGTGAAGTGTTGTGGACAACACGATAGAGCACCTTTGGGGGTAAATTGCACATCTAGCCCCATGTACTTTTATTTTATTTATTAATCTTGTAAATAAATTTTGTAGTTTAAATAAATTCGGAAAAATTATAGTGTGACCCCTGTAATTAGTTGATATTGCATATGGTTCATGTCAGGTCACCTCACATGTCGTCCCACGTGAGGTGGCCATTTTGCAAAGATACCCCTATGGGTTTTTGTATTTATATTTACTCGTTAAAATGTAAATATTAGTTTTATATTTTTGGCATATTTACGTGTTACCATTGATACTTATTTTTAGTTGTAAAAATGCCCTTCCTAGTTCATGTATTTTTCTGCTTAGCATTTGTGCTCCAAAAATTATGCAAAATAGGGTTAGATTCCTGCTAGCATGTAATCCATGCTACATTTTTATTTGACATTTTAGGCATTTTAACTATTTACTAAAGATAAAATAAGCAAATTTATGTCCCTGCTTGAGTTAAAAATTACCAAAAGTATAAAACATGTTGAAATTTTCCAAAAATAATTATATTTAGTTTATTTTAGCATATTGTATCTCATGACCAAAAACCCTAAAAATAGAAAAAAGAAAAAAATATAAAAATGAAAAAGCTCCAAAATCCAGTAAAAAAAAGATATATAATTCCCAAAACCCCAAAAATATTTCTTTCTGTCTCTGAATTATATTAATATTTTCTATCAAAATTGATTTGAAGAATTTTGGACTCTATTTGTAATTTTCCTCTTCAAGTCGATTCGGTCCATTTATTTATTCCTTGATTTGGGATATTTTTTAAAAAATACATAAAAATTATCATAAAATCGAGAAAAATCGAAAAAATCTTTAGAAAAGTGCATAAAAACCAAAATTATTTTATTTCTTGAATTTTGTTTATTTTCCTTAGCATTTACAATTATATTAGCAAATATTATATATAACCTTATAGAATCTTATATAATGTATTTAAAAAGAAAAAGAAATATAAAAATCAGACAATATAAAAAGAAAATAAAATTTTAAAAATTAAAAACAAAAAATTAATAAAAATTAAAACTCACACAAAAAGATAGTAAATGAACAAGAGAAAAGAACAAATTCTGCATTTATTTTCACAATCTACCGTTTGCTCCCTGAGTTCGACATGTACACATGCTGCACACTATACACCTTTGTTGTAGAGTTATAATATATTTGAACTCCATATTTTTGCTTATCATTGCTTGATTTACATATGTGTGTTAGTTGTTATCTGAACAAGGGATTTGTAAGCAGTCAACTTAGCGACAACATTGTCCGCTTTTTTTAAGTGGGGATATTTTTATACCCTCCAAATTTCCCATTCATCAAATGACACTATTTTTGGGGAGAAACATCTCATAGATTGGATTCATTTATTTATTTCTTTACTCTTGTTTATATATGCTTCTTTGTTTATTTATTTTCAGGATTATTTGGTATTATTTGTGACTTGTATAATCACTCCTCTTTATTTGATTTTGTTGTAAGGGATTACTACGTGAGAGAGGAGTTCTTAGGAGGACATGTGCACCCAAGCAAGGTAGAGCTGCCTTTCTAAGTTTGCTAGCTGGAGAGAGCATCAAATGTATACTTGGAGGAATTTTTGAAAGGCAGTCTTTTCATATTTTCATTTTTATTTTCTTTTGCAATTAAAGTGAGAGAGTGACATTCAATTTGTAATAATTCAGACTCTCCTGTACTTGACTACTTCACGAGGTCCAGTGCCGGAGCGATTGTTCGCTTGGGGCCTCGTCGTTTTTTTCACATTGTCATCGCTTTCTTTTTATTTGTTTTTCACTTTTATTTTTATCTGTTTTATGTGATTAAGCCCTAGTTTAGGATTTTCTTACTTGATAGATTAAGATCCAAAGCCATAATACATTTGCATGTACCTATAGATTCACTTTGGACTTAGTCAAATCGTAATTATTAATTATTTGGATTTGAGACCACGTGCTGAGAGAGGTTGCATAAAGTGTTTGCAGGACCCGTTGTGATGGGCATCGAGTGGCATTGAAGACTGGACCTTGGTCTCATTTCTAGATAATTGACATTTTTTGCTTCACGCTAATAGCATATTCTATCTGAGGCGATTTCATCGGCTTGCATCTCATGTAGCACAGTTTTCAATTCTGTTATACATCCCACATGGAGAGAGCTGGGAAGCATTGTAAGTCTTATGACAATGCATGCATCATTGATTCTCAACTTGAATGGCTTTTTCGACCTTCTCCCTCTGATTTTGATTGCCTAAGATGGTAATGGAATTGGAAACTCGTAAGGCGATTGCATTGAAAAATAACAAAAAAAATGATAAATAAAAAATTAAAGCGAGACTGCTAACTCTATTGGACTTGTAAAAATAAACGTAATGGATCCATTGCTTTTGGGAGAGCAACTCCTTCATTGAATGTGCATTTATTCTCACATACATGCTAAGGACTAGTGCCCCAATCCCAGGTCTATCTATGAGTTTGTACAACTTTTTTGAAGCTCACATATCTCTAAATGGAAAAGATAAATGACCACCATCTCGATCTTCACTGTGTTGAGTAGGTGAACATAGGGTTGCTTTGTACATTAATTGTGATTTTGAGTCCATTCACATTCATCATTCTTTGAGTTTGTAGATACATGAGTTTTTGAGTTCCTTTTTAAGTCCATCTCCCTTTCTTTATCTATATTATATGTTATTCATTGAGTCGTAATATATGGTCTTGATCTTCACTTTAGTAGCCGGATCTTGCGGCTCTCTCTGTACCTATATTACCCTATCTCTGGTCCGGTTCAAGAAGACACTCTTTTTGAACCACAATTTTGTCTTCGTTTTGCCATTCTCACCCATCCTCCTCGTTCTCTCCTGTATCCTCCATTCTTCCACCTGGGATTGTTGTGCTGCTAAATGAGGCCCGCATCGAGGTTGTGATCGTAGGAATTATTTGAGTAAGGTGGGAAGATTTGAGGATGCTGAGATTGGTGTGCTAGTTTCGGAGGATCTCATTTTGATATGTGCATAAATGATATCGAGTATTATGATTTTGGCATGATTACATGTTTGATTCTTCATTGAGGATTTTGATCTCGCACACTAATTGAGGATGCGAGAGATTCCTGATGATTTAATGATGATTCCTTGAGCTATGATTGTATGATCTACTATTAGGTTCCATCTGTCGTGATTCAGATGTTTGATGTACTACCTCTTTGTGTGCTTCAAAGTGATGGTACTTAGAACCCACAAGGTTCACTTGTCTTCTTGATTGATCCATCCTCCATCTCCTGACTCTGTTATCCCTATTTAGCACTTAGAGGATCTCTTTCTGACTTCTTGATCCATCTCAGCTGATTTGGTTGACTTAAGAGACTGCAATGTGACCACATTGATGATCTCTTATCCCTCTCATAGCCTTATGCCCTCCTGCTGACTAGTGATTTACTGATTGGTTATTTTTTAGGACATGAGACTTGATGCCAGCATTTCCCTAATACTAATTGACTTAGTTAGCATTAATCCCTGAGGACTATTTGTGGGAGAATGCAACATTTTATTTATGATCGATTTGACTCATTGTTTGTGTGTCCATCTTGATGGAGCACGAAATGAAGTCATATAATATGAGATATTGGTCTCAATGTCTGATTGTGTATCCGATATATCGAAGCATGAGACCACTTATCCTAGTTATTTGGACTCCTCTAAGACTTCTCTCCTTGACGGTCCTCGCAAGGATGAGTCACATTCTTCTGATTATTCCTTGTCTAGTTCACAATACTCTCTGAGGGTTATCTGCGGGAGACTGTGCCATCTTTGAGATCTTTCGATCTCTTCTTATGGGTAGTTGATCCGTCTCCTACCGAGACCGCTTATGTTGATTCGTGTGATGGATCCAACTCCTTTGAGTCTTATCACCTTGACGACCCTCACAAGGATGAGTTCAATTCTTATTATTCATTGCTTAGTATGTATCACTCCCCGATGGTTATCTACAGGAGGATACACCATTTCGTAGGTACTCGGTTTCACTTCTGGTGTCTCCGATATGGTGGATCATGAAGCTGAGTCTTCTGATTTGTGTACTTGGTCTCCTCTATGATTGTGTATCGTAGATGGTGGATCGTGATACCGAGTCTTCTGATCTTTCTGAGAACTCTGACCCATCTGAGTCTGCTCACCTTGATGACCCTCACAAGGTTGAGTTATATCTTGTGATATATGATGCATTCTTGATCTTTCGACCTTATGTACACCAGGCATCAAGCTGCATAGAGAGTCTCCTACTCTTCACTTTTTATATCTTCTCAAGACTATGAGTGATATGGAGGAATCTGTACTAATCCTTCCTCCTCCATGTCTTACGATATTGGTTATGATCTCTCACTTTATTCCTATGCGTCGATGCTTTGATTCTCTCTACTGGATCTTGGATTAGTTTCGATCTATTTTTCTCGGTAGCTGACACCCACCAGATTGCATATTATGGTGTCTTTCTCTTTCTAACTGTGTCATCGTTCTCATATAGAGACAATGATGATAGTACGGTGTTCGAATGGCATATATCATCTTGCACTTCACTGTTCTTTATTCTTGTATATATGTGTTTTGTCTTTTCATTCTTTCTTTCTCACGTATGTCATGTGCACCCCAGATCATTCACCATATCTATGTGTCTATACTTAGGTTGTATCTTGTCCTGAGTATAAGGGGGTGCTCCTATTGATGAATTTACAATTCTCATTCTTTATTCTTTTATTTTACTCCTTTTTTTAACAAAACCATCAATAAATACATGTAAATACAATAAATTAACTCTATACATGCCTTTATTAATAATGCATAATTAAAATATATTTTCCAAAATAAAAGAATAAAGAGAAAAGAAAAAGAAGTATGTATTTAGAATAAATATAGAGTGACCTAAATCCTAAGAGAAGGTCAAGATTTGACCTATCGCAAAGAAAATAAGTAGAGAGAGATAAGGGTGCACTATGTATTGTATATACTACCTATACTTGTACAAAATATGTATTTATTTATTTTTGACAAAATATAAATACTTTATTCTTTTTACACACTTGTATATAGCCCTAGAAACAATATAAAAATGAAATAAAAATCATAAAAAATAAAAATAAAATCTAACAATTCCTTATACCAAAGATACTTGTATATGATGCAATAACTATTTATTTTATAGCCTTAAATAATTCATGAAAATCAAATAAAAATTATTTTGTATTCCTAAATTTATTATGTAATTGAATAAAATATAAAATAAAAAGATTTTTTTAAAATAATAAAATAAAAATACATGTACATAATACACAGGCATATTATACATGTATATAATACATTATAATGTATATACCTTATTTTATTTTTCATAAAAAATAAAATCATAGAAAAATAGCTTATAAAATAGTAAACATTTTTTTATTTTATACACTTTTTATTTAAAAATCATTTACTATTTTATATTCAATTTTCTTTCATTTTGTAAATCCTGGAATTCTTATCGATCCATGTAGGATTGTTGACTCTGGTCAACTTCGCCTCCTAGTCGGGTTGGGTCTCCATCCACTTCGCCAAAGTTTCTTCGCCAATTTCTAGCGCTCGACTCCGACCTCCATTCCCCTCACTTCTTGCACCCAATTAAATCCATAAGATCCATGATCCTCGTGGATCCCCAGGCATAACCGAATCTACCTAGGGTTGCGCTCCTCCTTCCGATATTTATGGACCCTCGAGCATCCTATAAATATGCTCTTCTACCTCTAGCACTCCACAACTCATCCCTCACACCACCATTCTTCCCTAGTTAGCTTTAGTGAAGTGACAGCCACCTAGAGTGCAGCTCAGGATCCTTCGGAGATGCTTGGAGGCTTGTAGCTCACAACGCATTCGGAGCTCTATTACGTGAAGCCTCCCGGCCTTCTACGGCTAGGTTGAGGCCATTACCACTGATGTTCCCTTTGCTTTGAAGTTCTTGCTTTCATCATTTGCCTTAAAGACTGAACTTGCGAATAGCAGCAAGAATTGCACCGGTGAGCAGCTGCAAGCTTCCTCGTATATACTAGACCCGGTTGTCATCAATAACACACTTCTTGCTTCCTTGGAGACCATGTAGGGATAGATCCGAGACCATGTTGTTTTTATGTCAAAGGTGAGGAGAGAGCTCATGCAGATGCGAGACGACAAAGATGAGCTGTAGAGACCAGTCAGTAGAGAGATTCCCAGGGCTGAGAGAGGAGAGAGATGTTCTGAGGAGCCACAGGAGCCAGCGAGACCGCCACACACGATGAGGCAGTTGCACAACCCTGGTGCAACCCTCACCCACTATTGGATTCAACTTCTAGAGATCCTTGGCGACTTCGATCTTCGTCTTATACCATTCAGCTACTTCCCAAGTTCCATGGGATAGCCACCGAGGAGACACACCTCCATCTACAGGAATTCAAGATGATTTGTAGCATTATCCACGATAGATTTATGGATGAGGACACAATCAAATTGATTGTCTTCTCATTTTCCTTGGTTGACAGAGCAACCTACTGGCTAAAGCATTTGGGGAGGGTAGTCACCACATGGGAGCAGCTCCGGACCGAGTACTTGAACAAGTACTATCCACTCGACCGAACCAATGCAGCACGAGCGATGATCAGCAACTTCACTATGATCCCAAACGAGCAGTCCCATGAAGCTTGGGATCGATTCGGAGAACTCATTGATCGATGTCCACACCATGAGATATCTAAGCCAAACCTTGTTCAGAGCTTCTTTTCTAGGCTGGCACTGGAGTTATAGGGGCTAGTGAATGACACGTACGGAGGGTCCTATTTTGCCAAGGACGAAGACCACGTCTAGGCCATCTATGAGGAAATGGAAGAGAACTATACGGTGATGTCCCAAACCCACGTTACACTCAGGGGAAGCCTCTCCCACAGGTTGTTTCATATCAGAGGATTGCTCGTGCCGATGTCGGTCCCTCCACTGCTTCGTCAGCAGCAGCACTTGTTGAATCTTCAGCTACAGACATGGGCATCATCAGTCAGAAATTAGAATGGATCAAGATTATTGAGAAGAAGTAGAGTCAAGTTATAGACAAGCTCAACAACATTAATGAGCTTTCTCAAACCTTGAGTGACCTGAAGACCCTGATCATGTGTCTCCAGGAGGCACAGACTACTTCCCAGCCCCTCACATACTGATCCAGGGAGCAGTTCCACCCAGCCATTTGTCGCATACCGCCTGGTCCACCACATCCAGGTAGAGATGGTCCAGCAGCTCCAGCACTATCAACAACCACCACCATCTCCAGACACTCAGATGGTGGTCTACTAGTTAGATCAGCCCTTGGCACCCTTCCCCTGCCACATCTTGAGCAGCAGGAGCCGTTGATGGAAGTCAATGGGATATGGTACTCCCAGTACCAATCTCAGCCCGAGATTCATCGTGACCATCCCGTCTTTCAATGGTCTACTAGAGTCACCTCTACCCACCAGCAACCTCCAGCTCAGACAGGGTATAGCAGCCTGTCTCAGCAGCTCTAGCACTCCCACCAATACCAGCAGCAACAAGGTCCTCGTCCCCACTATCACGGACAACAGTAGAGGCAGCCGTAGCAACCTCAATAGTATTTCCAGCTTTGTTGTAGTGTAAATAATGAAAGTGTCCAAATGTATATGTTATTATGGATCCATTTTATATTGTTATGTGTATTAAAAAATAAAAATAACAATGGTGTATTGTCCAAATGTATATGTATATGTGGATTGGACTCATCACTTTTGTGGTGAGCCATCAATGAGATCCATTTGATCCCGATCCAATGGTGTATTGTCAAAAAGAGTATTTTGATCGTTTTGTTTCCATTCAAAATTGAATTTCATTTAATAACATTAATTACCATTTTCAGTTCATTTTAATTTGGAATTTTCGTTAATTCCTTTATTTTTTAGTTTCCAAAAATTATCTCTACAAATGCAATTAAATGTAGATATCTTTAAACATAGATCAGATTATGTAGAATTTAGATTTTATTTTGTAAAATTCAAATTGCATAAAAAAGAAAAAAAACATGTTTTGTGGTGTTAATCAATCCATTAGTTTGTACATTTTCTCTTGAACAAAAGCAAAACAAGGAGGGCACCCGGCCTCCCATCTACATCGATACTCATTGGCATCCCCTTCCTCAAGTTGTGCCTCATAATGCCATCACATTTCACCCCCTGCCACTGTGCCTCCGACCGACAATGTCTTCAGAGAGAGTGAGATCTGTTGTGGAGGGTATCATTCAATTGTGTGACAATGGGGTGCCTCACTTGCATGGGTATTGACATGGTGGAGGGCAACAGGTGGTGCCTCTCTTGATCTGGTAGCGAAGTGGGGGAGTGCCATGGGGGAGTGCCATTTTTACATGGGTGGTGGTGTGGAGAGAGTAAGAAGAGGAACAATAGAGGTTTTTAATTAGGGAAAATTATTTGCTACCATTTAGGGATGTATGGTTGTCACATTCTAAATATATAATTTGATAGAAAGACTAAAATATGTTTCCCAACATTAAAATAATAAATTTAATATGTAATTAATTCCACCCACATGATTAAAATTTAATATGTAATTAGTCCCAATCTCATTTGAAGTTTTTCATAAAAGAATATATTTATATATATAATCAAAATTGGTCATTATATTGTCAATTGTTATTATAACAATTGACAATATAACGACGGATTTTGATATTATATATACACACACGTGCGCTCTTTGTTGCGGTGTATATAATGTAAATGTCCAAAAGTATATGTTATTATATATACATTTTAATGTTATACACATTAAAAATGAAAAATAATTGAAAATATATGTACTTTTACACTTTCCTCTTGTAAATTTTGCTGACTGTGTGTGTGTATACTTGAAATGATGTGTTGCCTTTCCTATAATATGGTGTGAAACCTCTTATGAGCCTTTCAATTATGATCAATGATGGTTAGCAAAACCATATTTTTGCTCAAAAACCACCTGCAAAACAACATTTATATTTCCTATTTTTAGAATCGATTAATAATCTCCCCTTTTTCACGCAATTATCACATTGATATTTGCTTCCACATTAAGTATTTCTGAAAACAGTATTTCCCTATAAAAGGATATCTCAGCTTTCTTTGCCCCTTGTTTCTGAAATTTATTGTGCATCAATGCTATAGGCTTTTTCAAAGGATCCGTCAACGGTGGATGCTATGTTGGAGGTTGTAATTTGCATTAATGTTGTTTCTAGTCCATGTCCCTTTGCATGATATATATTTTCAATCATCAAGGTGGGTATGTAAATTGATCCAAGCCGAGGTTATTCTCTTTATTTATTTGATTCTAAAATACTATGAAAATGATATATATTTCTTGTTTATTATCATCATCTCTTATGTTAGATTTTAGAAGTGAAATTTTAGTTATTGAAATATTTGTACAGAATAATACACTTTTTAACAGAAACATGGTTGACATATAAATTAAGTTTCTATTTTTGAAATATTTTCGATTCGACTAACCTAAGCAAGAAGAGCATTCTCTACAAGGCTTACGTTTGTTTAGTTAATTGTTACTTGTTAATAAGTGATGAATCCATGATTCATCTCCTTTATTCTTTTATTTTATCTAAAATCCTTGATAAAATACATGTAAATATCAAATAATTCTCATTAACTAACATTAACCTCAATTATTAATATTACATATTTAATACTTATTTAATCATTATAAAAGATGGGTATTCCTGTCTAAGTTCAAGTGCAACCAGCTCAAGAAGAGGGGGTAGAGAGAAGAATGGATTGTGACCAGTGTAGTCACATATCCTATGGAGCTTGGCCATTATAGACAAGTCTCTTGCTGCAGTCAACCTTGATGTCTTTGACTTTGAAGCATAAACCTCGCTTATTCATACGTACTCCAACAGGATTTCATTTCTCTTTGACTTTTTCCCGTCTATTCTTTTCATAGTTTTTGATTTTTCATTTTTTTAATACTATATAAAACATAATACACATAAGAATTTTTCCTCTTAAGCCAGTAGACTATCCCTCTTTCGAAGCTTTATTGCAACCTACAACGTCATTTCTCTGGATTGTGGGAGTTATGTGATTCATCCTCGCATCCATGAGTGTTGTCTCGTCGGATCGGACTTAGCCAGGAGCATGCTTCAAGAGGTAATCCTTCACTCGTGTGTATTAGTGAAATAGATTGGAATTATTCCCAATACATTTGGTTTCATACATGTTCTTAATTTTGAAATTATGCTGCTATCTTGATTCTTATGACAAATCCTTTCGTTTGATCGAATACAATTCGATCTACATGCTTATGTGATACGTGAGGCCTAAAAACCCCCCCTCCATTTAGATCGAGTATTAGATAGAAAAACAGAGAGAATGAGAGGAGAAGAGAGTACGGAGGAAGAGGATGGGGAAACCTAACCTGGATGATATAGAGAATGTTGCTTGATTTTGCATGGGAACAAAGCTCGTCGGTGCTCCGTGATAATGACTCAACTACAGCGAAGAAAGGCTATGCGCGGCGGAGTACGACTACAATGCCGATGATGGATCACTCTGCTCCTTCTCTCAACCATTCAATCTATGACAGGGGAATGAGAGCCTTGTCACCTCTCTCTCTCTCTCTCTCTCTCTCGTTGGAACTTGGTGAAAGAATAAAGCCAAATGGCAGATTATGGAGTTTGGAGTGAGGTGGGCGGTCTAGGTCTGTATTGGAGGAGGAGAAGTTTTGGGGATTACGGTGAGGTGGTTGAGCAAAGGAAGTGGCCTCGATGGCGGTTGTTGGGCTAATGGAGTTGCTAGGGGACGAAGGAATAAGAAGGAGAAAGGGGAAGGAGGAGGAGGAGATGTTGGAAGAAGACGAGGACATGAAGAAGAAGGAGAGGAGGAGGAAGGAGGAGGTTGACTATTCAACCTCCATTTTGTCCCAATAGGGTTACACCACATGGGGAGGCACTACAAGACACAAGCAAAAAAGGACAAAAATACCTATGTACAAAAGTTTAAATATATTGTTAAATCCATAATACATAATAAATTAATTCAAATAAATAATAAAAAGGTTAATAATTTAATAAATAATTTAATGATAAATTTTAATAAATTAAATAATTTAATTGGTTAAATAATATAAATAGTATAATGTATAGATATAACATACCTATATACTATATTTTATTAATATTTAATATTTATTTTGATAAATAAAATATTTATTTTATATTTTATTAATTTAATATATTTTTTAGGATTATAAATATATTTTTAATTTATTTTAATAAGAATTATATGATTAGTTAAATAAATAGATATAGATATAATATAGGTACATTATACATTTATAATAAATATATACATTTATTTTTGTTCCTTTTAAGATTTAATATATTTTTTAGATTTCATAGAATTATTATAAAATATAGGTAAAATAATAAAAATATAAATAAGAATAAAATAAGAAGAATGAAATAATAAGAGGAGAATATAGTGTTGTACAGATATCATGGTACCCCCAAAAGCCAACTTTTGTATATTAACTCCAATTTTAATAAAACTAATTTTATTTTAAATATAATTTAATTTTAAATACAATGAAAGTGATTTGGTAAATTTTGAATACATACAAAATAGATATTTAGCTTTGAATGTTCATTTTACGGCTTTTTCGATTCAATATACCACGTTATCTACACATTAAATAATTTTGATTATATTTTTATAAATTAATATATATATATTATAAACAAGTTTAATGAAGAAAATATTTTGGTTTGGAGTTTATCTAAATGATAAATAAAATAGGTGAATATATGTATAAGGTGAACAATGTGCTATGGACATTTGTGATATCTATTTTCTAATATTTTTATAGATTATGATCAATATCTCCTCCCTACTTATTTATCTTATCAGCAAGTCAATATTGACCCGGTCTCAAGGCTAGGATCAATATGTATATTTTTACATATTTTTATACTTCTTTCTTTTATTTTTATTTTTCTCTTTATTCTTTCATTTTGAATTTCTCTTGCTACTGGAATGTGGGAACCTTCGTGTAATTGCGCAAAGATCAAGGGAATCCTTCGTAATTTTTCCAAACGGTCATGTTCCTGGCACGTGACCCGTGGCCTTGGGGGCTTTGGTGAAATTGGAATCTCCTCGAGGGCCTTGATGCAAATGACCCTCCCCTCACGTGCTTCACACATGTGGAAGGGTTTATCTTCTTCCTGCGCGGGTAGAGTTCTCCGCATGCAGGTTGTGTGGCCGGAGGCGAGCTCCGAGGATGCAGCGGCGGTAGGCGGCTGGAGGTGAAGACGGCATGGCAAGGAACGACAGTGGAGGAGCTCCTGATGTCAAGATCGTTGAAGAACCGAAGGCAAGACCCGAAAGGCATAGGGAGCGGCCGATGGCGCGGAGGTGTGAAGTGCCTTGTCGAATTCTACGCAGAGGTTGAGATGAGCGACACATGCCCAACGAGTTGCTGGAGACATGTGCAATAGACGGACGGACGTGATCGGAGAGGTTGTGCGGCCTGCTGCGGAGGTCGATGGCGCAAGGCGGTTGGGTGGCAGTGGAAGGAGCGAGACAGGTCCTTACGCGGTGAAGCGACCTGGAAGCATGCGGGTGTGGACGGAGGCAAGTCGGCTGAGTGGTGGTGGGATGGAGATGATGGCCAAGGGCAGTGTGCGATAGGTAAAACATGGGAAATAGGAAAAGCAAGGGAATTCTAAGAGGAGGAAGACGAATGTCGGAGAGAGAGAGAGAGAGAGAGAGAGAGAGAGAGAGAAGGAGAGAATAGGAAGGGGAGAAGGATATTACCCGAGGATTTCTTCATCGGGGAGAATCTCGAAGAGGAGCTTCCGAGCGTCGCCTCGATACCTCGGCGAGAGAGGTCGAGGCTCAACAAATCTTCATGAAGATCTGTGGCAAAGCTTCAGAGGAGCCTTCGATCATGCCTAGATCAGATCACTTCATTCCTGCTGTCAAACGCAAGCACTTGCTGTCACCGACTCTCGCGTGAAGCTGGATGTTTCTCTCTCTATCGGCGGATACCCATACTTGTAGGGGCCGATGGGTTTATTGTAACGGAACGAGTCGTGATGACCGGCGGAAGCATGCAACATTAGGTCGACCGAACCGTTACCGGAAACTTACATGGTAATCAATGAGCATAGAGATATAATATTTAACTAAATTCCAGTCAACATGAAAGTTCTCTTATTACAAATCCAACATGGGTAACATTGCAAAAGGACCAACAATAAAACTAGCAATTCAAAGTTCCAGTGGGCATAAAACATCCTTTCATAAAGGATCCATCAATGGTCTGCACTGGTTTAACTTCACGAAGATGTATAGTTGTCTTAAACTAGAAAATAAGTCACAGCTTGTGTTCTCCTGAAAAAAACAACACATGTTATGAGCTAACGCTCAGTATTTGCTAAGTTGAGGTCAAGCTGGCTAGCACGGAAAAACAAGTTTCCCTGTGCAAAATTTAAATCCGTTGGAAACATAACCCTTACGTGCAATTACTTATCAATACAGATAATCAATTTGCATGATTTCCTTGTTGCATATAATACTAACTTATTCTCACATACTTTCATTATGCAACTCATTTTTTACATAAACATACGCACGACAGGTATTCTTTCTGAAAATGTTTGTTAAAGCCATAATTACATATATATACCCGTAAAGTTTGTCATATTTGCATATACGCCTTAACATTTTCAAAATTTTGACTTATACCCTCAGAATTTTTTATATTTGCATATATGCCCCGTTACACTCAAAACACTTGCATATTGCCATTACTTTGCCATAGTGGCACACATATGCCTTAGCAATTTCAGAAAGTGTACACATACCCTTGATTTGTTTAGTGGTTGAAGTTGTCTTGATTGTTAAATCTTTAAATGGCTTTGATGGCTTTGCTGGCTTTGGTGGCTTTACCGCTGGCACAAGCGGTCTATGAACATGGCATACATGAAAGTGTAGCTACAACTGCAGAGGACTTATCTTTTGCCTCACTCGGTTCCTTGAACCGTACGTCCCCGGAAGGCGTTGGCCCCTTTTAGGCCTACGATAATTGGACTCTAGAGGTGGCTCCCACCATTCGATGTAGCACTTAGCTCCGCTAATCCTTACATGTCGTAATTTATGTTAAGGGGATTCTACTCCTCTTCTTAACAATCCTTGTTTTATATAAAAACAATAGCTTATGTAAACATTTTATTTCCAATCAAGAGGTCTTCACCGTAAAAAGTCAATACGTATATAACAGATGTACCTGGATATGTCCATACTGACCAAAAGGCATGGTTTTATTTCCAATCAAGAGTTCTTCACCGTAAAAACTTAATACCCCAAAAGGCATGGTTTTGTTTGAGACGTATATAATATATAGTAACATGTGATATGGTTATATGACAATTCGGTTTTATTGCAAAAACTACCCCACCGTTCTTATTATATCCAATGTGTTACATATGGATAACGTAATGTAGATGAGCTTGGTTTATGGCCTTTCATTTATGATGAACTAAAATGAATGGTACACATTTTATGTAGAGATTAAATTGTTACCTAATGTAGACCTTAATATATAATCTATCAAAGGATGATACATGCATCATTTTAAATCCCAATAAGTTAACTATCGTAGTGTTGTTTGATATACATATGAAACGTTAACCAGGTAGAAGAAAATGATATATCTACTAGTTCTTTTACACACACAACATTTGAAAAGCAATTGTATCTCGACAACTTAATTTAATCCTTACATCCGGCTTATTGAATGGAAAGTCAACACTTATTCTTCTTCCATGAATTTTGTCAGGGTTCAATACAATTCCTGTGTTCACGAGTACACAAATCGATATATCGAGGACTCAGTTCAAATTTCAGAAAATTGTTTGACTAATAATCGACTAAACCAAAAGCAACCATGATCATCATTTATAGCTTTCATCAAATCCGCAATTATCTCAAAGGAAATAAACTCCCGTAACAGCACATGATTACCATTAATCTATTTAGATATTTACATACAGATGGGATCCTTCGAGCATATGTAGTCCTCCTGTCTTACGATGGAATCTTCCTATGGTTCATATTATCCCCGCAATATATTTTTATACGATTCTTGCATTGCTAATCTGTAGGGGGGAAATCTGTACAACCAAACTCTCTACAAGAAATCAAATTTATATCATCAGTTTCTCGTGGTATCCTCCATGCGAGTTTATGAAATCAAAATGACATTAAGCTAAAGATTTGAAAGCGACCGTCAAACGTCCTTAAGGGTTCGACACATACCTCGAGTCGACAAAAATATACCTTCTAGCTCTCTACATGCCTTTCCTTGCTCCCAAGCTGGCGTGCTCCTCTACCGGATCGGCGCCAATATCTCCTACGACAAGGACAACTCTCTCTTGTGAGAATTCTTTCTCTACTCTCCCTCTCTCCTTCTCTCTTGCTCTCTCAAAATTTTGCAAGGACAAGTGATGTGGGATGGGGAAATCCCTTGGATTTTTATGCCTCAAAAAGAGACAATAAATGGGTTAATTATACTCATTAATTTTAGAATAAATCATGCTATTAACTAAAAGATAAAAGGAAAGTAGGGCCGGAACCATTAGGAAAAAATATGTCGTTACATTTACATAGCTGGCGAGGTGTAAAAGGGCGTTGGGGACGGAGAGGATAAGTTGGCTGCACGACGAGGTAGTTGGCGAGTCTCGATGGTGGTTGTAGGATAAGATGGGCAGTAGCTTGGCGTCGTTGAGATAAGGAGATAGAGGTGGGAGGTCAACGACAATGTGAAAGTGGGTAGTTGCACAGTAGGTGGCTGGGTGCGTTGGTCGTTGGAGATATAAGGAGGAAGGAGAAAGCCTTTTTTATTTTTTTTACAAAAATGAAATAAAGGAGGAGTTAGAAATGAGTGACACATGGCGGCTCCAGGAGCCACCACGGGTCACTCTTAGAAAATTCGGAAAATTATATTCAAAGACAAATAGGAAAGAAATAAAAACGGACCTCGGATTGAAAAGTGTCTAACATAAAACATGCTCGTCTCGATACGATCTACAACTTTCATGAAGGGATCAAGAGCAAAAGAGGTGATTTGTGAAAAATGATAGTTTTGGAGTACTCTATGTACATAGAACACCAATTTTTCGGAGTTTTGTATATTTTGTATTTTTTTAATTAATAGAAAAAAACGAGAAAAGTATCAATAAAATAAAAGATAAATATTTATACAGTAATATATTTTTTTATTTTAGTAAATAAGAAAATAGGGAAATAAAATAAAGAAGAAAATGGAGGATATTTGTACGGACTCACAAAGGACATTTGGACTCATTCAGTTTTTTTGATTTAAGTCTTAAATTAAATTAGGATTTTTGTGGATTTTATTAAAACTTTCATCAAAAAAATAAAGTTGAAAGAAATAAGAGAAAAAGAGTTAATTATGTACATAAAATAATAGGTCAAAATTAGGTAAAACTCAAAACGCGCAAAAGAGGCCAAAAACCCAACTTTCACATACGAGCTCTGATTTTTATGAAATTGGTCTTGTTTTGAATGTCTTTGAATATGTATTACTTTAAAATGAGTAGACCTAAATGAGACAGTGTATGAGGAAGATATGAGTGTTTTAGTATGTCTAGTCTGAAATTGGTGTTTTGTGTCACAGGCCAATTATTTGAGTCAGTAATTATTTTATATTTTTCCTTTAATCCCTTTAGTAATATGTAAATAATGGATGTGGTTTGAGGTCAATTAGACTTAGCATGAATTAACTAAAAATGCATGAAATTGGGTGCAGATGTGAAGTTGATTATGAATGCAATTATGAGTGTTAAAATGCAAATATTAATTTTAAATGCATGAATAGTAAACAAGAAAAATAAATGATGAAATGTAACTAATTACTCAGGATTGAAGCTCTATTTTCATCTTTTATGTATGATGAATAGTGGATATATCAAGCTACAACTCATGTTAACGCCTCTATGCATGGTCTCCTAAGCTAGCTTACAACTAGTGAAGCTGAAAGATATTGTTATGTAGGGAATGTCTAATCAGTAAATGTTAAGGCAATAGAAAAATTCAGATTATTGCTGAAGAGTAGATTTTACCTTGCCTAGATAAAAACTTTTGTTGCACCTTCTTTTCATAGAAAAATAATTTCAATTTATCTTTTGGACAAGGTCGGTTACTATGGTGAAAAACTTGATTTATTTCAAAATTCTATTATTATTGATTCTTATTTCTTATTTGAATTTTATCAAATTTATTGCTTGAATTCTATTACCGCTTATAGTGAATCATTTCCGTATACTATACGAGGTATGCAATGAAAAATTACAGATATGGTTTCCGTATGATTATAACACAAATGCTTAAGGCACAAACTCAAGTCAAGGATAGAAAGGCCTTGTGTCAATTGAGGTTTAACATTTCTTAGATTTCACATATTTTGATGTGTGTGAATTACATAAAAGGAAACACAAACCAACAAAAGGAGATTTAAAGCCAATAGTTCATTAGATGTCTTGAAACATATACATCTAGATATTTGTGGCCCATTCTCTACGATTGCTTAGAATGACCAACATATTTTATAAAATTCATAGATGCTTTTCTAGATATGGCTACTTATATATCATTCATGAAAAATTTTAAATTCGAGATGTATTCAAAAAAATTAAGACTGAATTTGAGAATGAAGTCGATAAAAGGATTAAAAGCATTAGATCTTACTGTGGTGGTGAATATTATGTTAGATATGACGATTCATGTGAATAATATCTAGGATCTTTTACAAGATACCTCAAAGAATGTGTTATCGTCCCATAGTACACCATGTCAAAGTCACCAATCATGAATGGTGTAGCAACGAGATAAGCTAGAACTCTTAAGGATATGGTAAGGAGTATGATTTTTCATTCTACCTTACTGTCACACCTTTAAATTACATGATCGAGAATGTTTGTGCAGACACGGTAGCAGATGCACGGACATGAGCGATGGATCTTTACTTCAGAAAGAGTCTATTGTGAGTATATGGCTCAGAGGATATCCACGTGAGTCTTGGATACTCAATCGTACGTGGCAATAGAGAAGCATCACATAGGAAATTGGATCAGTAGAAGAGTGTCGTGAAGCTTGTAGCAGTACGAGCACGACGAGTACAGTCAATGGTGCAAGATATGACGGTGGATGCATGCAACGGTATGTATGCGAGCGCCAAAATGTTGTATGTAGTGAAGTTGTAGGCATTGAGGATCAATACGGTATAATTACACATGCATACATACATATGGGCACGATATCGATAGAGATGTATGGTGGTCCAAGGAGAAATGGAGCGTTTTAGGTGATGAGTAATGGGCATGATCGAGCATGCTTGGTAGCACAAGTACGAGAGTGATCTGGTGGCCACGATATCGAAGTTCTATTGAACTTCCCCTTAGCATGCAAAGCATTAAGAAAGGGTTTACTGCACAAGGGTCTAGTGGTCTCGGGTTCCCTTTAGCACATGATTGAGTGTTTGGCAACACTTAGTGACTTAGGGTAAAGTTGCATCAACAAGGCATTGAAATGTGATTGTGTTGATGACTGAGTGGTTAATGTGGCATCAAATGTGCGAGAAGATGAAAAGACAACAAGGGAGTCGAGGGAACAAGAAGATGAAGAGTTGTTGTGGAACACAAAGGGTTTCCATGGAACTTGAAGGGTCTTGAGTTTTTATGTATTATTATATATGTAATAATGAGTTTCCATTGGGTTGCCTTGAGTCTTGTATATAAGTAGGGGTGGTGTCTCATTTGTGCACACCCCACTCTAGAGTGAGTCTCCCCTTTTAATAAGAGAAGAAGCTTTGTGCCTATGCTTGTGTGATGAAGTGGTAGTGTACTTGAGCATGTTCTTGAGTGTGTTCCTGAGTGATCCTTAAAGCCATGTATGTTTGAGAAGTGTTGAAGCGTATCCGTGGTCATTCTACTTAGGAGGACTAGTTAGATACGGATCAACTAACACCTCACAGGTCGAACTCAATAGTGGGATTTTAACCTTGTCACAATTAGTATTAAAGATAAATGTGATGCCATATGTTGGTATAAAGTGGTATCACCGTTGAAGGTGAATTGGTATAGGATTTTATTGTTATATCATTCATTGGTTAGCTATCCACGAGACAAGGACATGTGGTTTGGACAACTCCTACCTAGTAGCCGATGCATCAACCACATTGTAAGGACCTCTATCATTCGGCTTGATCTAATCCCCTTTTCTAACTTGGCTACATCTATGAGTAGATACAAGTCGCCTAGAAGCGGGGAAAGGATCGAAAAGGTCGAGTAGAGAAAAGAGTTGCTATGGAACTTGAAGGGTCTTGAGTCTTTATGTGTCATTATTGTATATGTAGTAATGAGTGTCCCTTGGTTTGCCTTGAGTCTTGTATATAAGAAGGGGTGGTGGCTCATTTGTGCACACCCCACTCTAGAGTAGGTCTCCCCTTCTAATAAGAGAATGAGCTTTGTGCTTATTCTTGTGTGATCGTGTGGTAGTGTTCTTGAGCATGTTTCTAAGAGTGTTCTACAGTGGTCCGTAAAATCATGCTTGTGATTTTGTTGGAGTGTCGGTATGTAAGCAAGTGCAAGTTTGAGAAGAGTTGGAGCATACTTGTGGTCGTTCTACTCAGGAGGTATGGTTAGATAATGCCGAATAGGTCGAAATCGGTAGCGGGATTTTGAACCTGTCGCAATTGGTATTAGAGCTAAAGGTGATACCAGTTGTCAGTATGAAGTGGTATCATGGTTGAAGGTGATACCATTCATTGGCACGAATCTGTATCAGAGCAGAAGGTGGGTTAGTTATTCACCAGACAAGGACAAGTCATTTAGACAACCCCTACCTGGCAGATGACCCATCAACTACACCATTAGGACCTCAATTAGACAACCCCTACCTGGCAGATGACACATCAACTGCACCATTAGGACCTCTTTCATCCAGCTTGATCTGGTACCCTTTTCCAACCTCAGCTACATCTATGAGTAAATATGAGCTGCTTGGAAACCCTATCTTCGATTGTCTTGGCTTTTTGTTGCATTATCTTTGCTCTATCCTTTTAATCCTTTCCCCATATCACTTTGCAAAGATCTCTATTTCGACCACCCAAACCCAATTTCCTACATGGGAAGGTTAAGAAGTGGGATTTTCCACCTACGAGTTCAAGATTGTGAGGGTCGAACCTTCACTTGTCAAAGTTGGTATCAAAGCATCAGGAGCAGATCACAAATCTTGGTCGATGCTAAGAGAGCAGGTAAAGTTAGACGCGACTATTGGTGTAGTCGATCGTAGAGCAAAGGATCGTATTGATGCATGCTCATCTTCAATCATGCAAGTGAGGTTAGTGGATGTGAGCGAGTGTGTTGCAACATTGGAGCAATCATGGCGAAGATGGAGTCCACCATTATGACTCATGGCTCTCGCATTACAAACTTTGAAGATCGTTCTTTAGAGGGATCAGATGTTAGGGACGAGACCTAATGTTCATCGGAGCTGATCAAGATCTTGGAGGACAATTTGGAGGCATTTGACATGATGATGGAGGATCTACGCAGCGAGATCTCCCTCATTAAGATGGCGATGACTAATGGTGGTAGCTCCATGGAGGTATGGTGACTAATGGTACCTGAATCCAAACCCTTTATGTGCACTCGGAGTGTGTTTCCTACAGGACATGGTCATTTTTATAGAATTTATAATATTTTTTATGTATTTTTAAAAGTATTAGATATATCAAGATAGTGCATAGATTAATTATCTGAGATTGTTTTAAATTTATAAATATAAATAAGTACAAAATCAAATAAAACTATTTTTAATATGTAATAGATATAAGAAAGAAAATTCAAAAATAGAAATATATATTTTTAGACATTTCTTTATTGTTTACTATTTTTATAAGTTTTTAGGATTTTGATAATTTTTAAAATTTATATTTTTTTATTTTGTAGGGGTTTTTGGATATGTAGTAGATAATATATATATAATATTTTTTTCGGGGATTTTTAGAGAGATTTTCTAACTTTTATGGGTTTTAATATCTAAACATGATGAAAATGTGTGCTTTTGTATTTTTAATAAAAAGGAAAATTAACTAAAATGTCAAATAAAAACTAAACATGGATAAGCATCATGTCAAGCAACTGTATAAATTTTCCTATAATTTTCTGAGTAATAAAAAACTAATATAATAAATATTTACAAAATAAAATGCATACAATGGCATACATGAAAATAAATAAAAACTATAAATGCATTTAGAAATCTGTCCAAAAACTACAATGGCATACATGAAAATATCACCTCTATGGGACAACACGTGAGGCGCAAGGACCACAATGCAAATAGGTTAATATGAGGGGTCCTAGTGTAATTTATACAAAAACTTTTACACTAAATTAAATATCTACAATTATAATAAAACAAAAGGTGGAGGGGTTCGTATGCAAATTACCCCTTATCGTGTACTCATCAATGGTCTAGAGCACACCATGTAACCTCACTTAACCAATGGAGGGCCCTAATGGCCTTATACCACTTCACCAATTTACTGTCTCAATCAGATATTGGATTTCATCGAATGGCTAAAGCATGGCAAGATCTGACAACCATAAAAAGATGGGGTTGCTCCTTCAATCCTACGGTTGCTTCTTTTCACGAAGAACATGGAAGAACAATGTGTTCCCCCTGCTTCGATTGATCGATACTCCTTCCTCCGATGGTCGTAGGCGATTCTGAGATGATCAAATGAATTCTGGAGGTGGTCTGCAACCACTGAGGTGCTCAAAGAAGTCCAGGCCCCACCAATCAGGGCATGGAGCTTGAGGAAGACACGTAACACTTGAAAACTTCATGCAAGGATGAAATTGATCCCAATAAGGGTTCTTGGCACTCGTACCTACACTGGAAGAGAAGGGAGATGAGGGAGAAGGTCGCATCTCTCTTATTGGGAATAATCTGGTGAAATGGAACGGGGTGATGGAGCTCCAATGAGCGGTAGAGGAGGATCACCGATCTCCTTTATCTTAGTGAGATCAAGGGTAAATAATGGATCTGGGAGATGGGGAACATGATGGGCAAGGTGGTGAGATGGTTGGTGAGGTGTTATGAGGGATTTTTGGATGGTGAACAGTCGTCGAAGCTCTAAGCTCCAATGTACATTAAATTAATGGATTTGAGCTAAAATACGAAGTAAATGCATGAAACAAAAATGGAATTTGAAGGTTGGAATAAAAAGGTACACTACAAAGCATTGAAAGCGGCTCAAACCTAGTCAGGTTGACCTAGGAGCATAGGTCGTCAGATCAATCTCCGACGAGTATGGTGTTGGACATGTGAGCCCACGACGAGCCATTATGCAATAAATGTTATTGCAAATATCATTCCCTGATCTGAAATGAAGAATAAATAATTTGCATAATAGGTCCCTCTGTACAATTAGGGTTATGTACCATGGCTGTCTTAATGATCATACAGCTGTTGATTCAATTATTGAATCATAGATGCTGGTGTTTGGATGAATATCTAAAGGGTTAGATTGAGGACTCATCAAGCACCGTCAAATGATTGTTAAGATGTGATCTCCAGCCTGAGTAGGAGATGGCAATCCTTTCTCACATAGGCTGATATCTGACCGACCTCTTGATGCAGGTCCTCTGCATAGGAATAGAGATTCAGAGGTGTCAGATTAGTTAAGTCAAAGAGTTGACTTAACGAGATCGAGATAACCAAAGTCCTATGTTGAATGCTGTCACAGCATAGGCACGCATCCTCTGACCGGAGACAGATGTATTGCTATATGTCTGAGTGTGTACATTTGACAGACCAATAGGTTGATGACCTAACCAAGGTCTATACACCGGCGCGTTGGTGTGCATATAAGGGCATATGAGTAATACGATCTCTCAAAGGGATCATACAGGTTCACTACTGAACCGGAAGACATGAGCTCACTCATGAGATATTGGGAGGAATCAAATTCCGTGCACGGTCGTCTCGCTTTGGAAGCTTGACTGAATTTGTAGGTTTGATATATACTTTTGGAAAGTATATGATCAAGACCTAGGTATGATATATGCTTTTGGAAAGTATATGATCGATACCAAATCCCAATGATCAAATGAGAAACTTGGTGATCAAACCCTGAAGAAGACAGTGAAAAATAGATCTTGATCTTCGGGTTGACCATGGGTCTTCCAGTATGCAGGATGTACAGGTATTGGGAATACCTGAAGGGTGATGTGATCATAAACGATTGTATATCCATGACGCTTCCATTCCGAGGGAGTGATGAAACAGGTCTGGAGTTTAGTGACTCCTTTCAGTAGAGAAGCAATCTGATCTTAGTCCAAGTGTTGTACATTGGTCTGAATGAGATTCAGATACAATGAGAAGATTAGATTTGCGGTCTTGATTTAATCAAGCATCTGTGGGAGGTCCGTAAGATCTGAATTTGAGAAGAGATCTCAACATCCAAGTCACTATACGTGGAATAATACAATCGCCCTGTCCTTATCTCCAAGTATCTGCGGAGAAAGCACATTATTCTTGAAAGGGTTCAAGAATAATTCATTTGATGAAATGTATATCCAAGCAAGGACTTGTTGATTAAATAAGATTTAATTATCAAGCTTGAATATGAATATGATTCATATTGTGAAAATGATTATCCAAGATAATTAAATGGGATTTAATTATCAAGGATTAAGAGAATGTGGATAACACTATCCATGATATATGTGTGTTATAAATGTGATTTATAATATACATATATAAGAGAGAGAATTTATGTAAATAGCATTTGTTAATTAATAGTGTGAATTGGATTCACATTTGTTAATTAATTGGAAATGCAATTTACAAATTAGTTTGGGTTGTGAATATGATTCACATAATGTTCAATGGCATGATTGAAATATTCACAAATTAATTTGGAATTAATTTGGTGGATATTTTTGCAATAATTGAGAGATAAAATAATATAATAAAAGGAGAAATAAAGCCACCAAATTTAGAGGTGGCGTCACCCATGAAAGAGTCATGGGTGACGCCCCTTAATTTTAGGAGGCTATATTGACTCCATTTTATTATGATGATTAATCTCTCACTATTTATGTTGATAATGTTGCAACATATATTTAATTTAATCATAAATAAATGTTGTTGGTTTTAACCAACAACAATCATAACCATTGATCTTACATAGACCAAGCCTAGCCGTTGGATCTATGAGTCCATGGATTGAGATCCAATGGATCCTAAACTAATATAAATAGAGGGCTAGGGTAGCCTTCCATGGTACATCATTAAGAGTTGTACAAGGTGACAACTCTCTCTCTCTCTCTTTCTCATTCTCGCCCTCTCTCTCTTTCTCTTCTCCATTAAGTGGCCGTCCACTTTGTATTGAGAAAAGAGAGACTCTCGGCTTCTTCTTCGACGACTCGTGGATCTCCATCTTCTTTGGAGTTTCTTACTCTAAAGGAAGACGACGGATTTCGTTTGACGAAATCGGGGGAGCCATCGCTTGGATCTTCATCGAGGATTGCGGGAAGGAACGTGACTCATCATCGCGCCCGCAAGTGCGTTCTTCGTGGATCGGACTTAAGATAGGAGGATCTCTACTTTGGGATCTCGCGATCACAACCACGCTTCAAGAGGTATTCCTTGTACTTTGTGGTTTGATGAAACGATCCGAGAAGTGCTCTCGTGATCATGTGGTTTCATCTTTAAAGTAAAAAAATTTTAATTTCCGCTGCATCTAGCATCTAGTACGACTAGTTTCTCCGATTGCATACGATGCGATCGACACGCTCCAGTGATGCGCTTGAGGATACCCCAATATCCTTCATATGGATCGCTCCTCCACTCCTTATCCACGCCATGAAATGATGAGGTTGTTTTCCTATCACGAAGATGACCTCTAGCCCTAGTGTTTCTTGGGGTAATGTTTATTTATAAACATGGCTGACCAGCCATCTTGTGAAGACAATGGTATGAAGGAGAAGAGGAGGTGGTGAGGTCTAGAAGATATGCGTGGAAGAGGAAGATGGTGGCAACATAGAGGTAGGCTACTCGAGAGGAATGAAGGCATGGAGGAAGGTGAAGAAATTAGAGAAGGAAGGGGAGTCTCATGTTCTGACAGAGGTCAAAAGGGAGGCTAGAGAATTGGCCTAGAGTTAACTTTTCTCGGGTCCTAACTGGTCCATGTAGACCAAGTCAGAACAAAATAGGGGTTAAATCCCTTATTAATTCACTTAAAAATAGTAAATGATTTTATTAATTAAAATTCAAAACATAAAAAAAGTTTCTTATTTTAAAACTATTTTATAGATATCTTTATTTATTTTTACAACCATATTTATTAGGTATTAATTTTTACAAGTATATACATAGATAAAATACATATTTACATATATTATTTTATGCTTTTATTTACATATATGAATAATTGTAGGTATATTCATTATAAATATAGTTACTTATACATTTTAATGTATTATTTATTTTACATATATTTTAATGGTTTTATTTTGCATCTATTTTTATAATATCTTTGAAATAATATTTACAATTATTTAAAAAACATAAGGATAGTAAAAATGCATTGGATAAAATATACAAATAAAATATGCACAAACATAGTGTAATGGGACCCCGGAAAGCTGACTTTTGTATCTTAAATTTAATTTTTAATGAAACCACCTTCAATAAATAGATAATTTAATTTTAAAAAAATTAGAGGTGAGTTTGGTGAATTTTAAGTTCATATGGAGAAGATATTGATATGCGAAGTTCAGCTTGCGACCTTTTCATCTATGTGGACCAATTGCACAATGCATTATTTTTATTGTCAATTAATTTTGTAATTTTCTATATATTTTTAGATACAAGATTCATGTAGATCATTTTATTATTTGAGGTGTATAAAATGAAGAATAAAATGGAGTAAAATGGCTATTTTAAAGAGTAAAAATTAGAATTTCTATATACAGTATAGACCCTTATCTCTCCCTAATTTATTTTTTGTCGACCAAGTCAATATTGACCTGGTATCAAGATTTACGATCATTTCATAACTTTGTTCATTTATTTTTCTTTTCTTCTTTATTCTTTTATTTTGAATTTAAATACATAGATTTGTATAATATTTGGAAACTAATTATAGAGGAATAATGAGTGATAATTGGTATAAGTTATTGATATTTACATGTGGTTTGCTAGAGATTTAAATACAAAATGGAAGAATAAAGGTAGATGAATGGCCATTCATCCTCCTCCTATACTTATATTTGCTAGTCTCTAACAAACAATTATTGGAAGAATAAGTGATGCAAAAAGAGAAAATAAAGAAAAGGAAAATGAAGAATATATAGTAACTGCATCCGCATATTTCCTTTCAGTCAGTTTTATTTTCTGTATTGCATTGAGAACCATGTATTTGCGTATTTATTAGAATCATCATTCCTCATTATTTTATTATTTAAAAAATTGCACTTTGTTCTACAATTAATTCTTCACATTATGGTATGCTCATGATATTTTTATGTGATGTGGTTATTTAATAATTAATATGATTGGGGAATCTGGCACTATTTGCCAACTGATTGTATGAAATTTGTAGATAATTAACACGTCTCAAAAAATCGTGGATAGTGTAATTAGTTGATAGTAACATTGTGCCCAAAAAGAATTGCATTTGCATGCAAAATTTGCTCTAGAAAAAAAATTTGTGCATTTCACTAATTGATTTTTAATAGGTTTTAAATCAAACATTTTAGGTCTAAGATTTTTTTGAGATAGATCATCTAGTGACATATCTTAGATAATTTTATTTCCTGAAAATAAGTAGATTTAATATTTATTATAATTAATTATTGAAAATCTCATTTCTGCATTATTTTATTCATAGAAAAATTCATCTTGCATCCAAAAATTTCAAAAAAATTATAGTAGCTTAATTTCATGATATTTCATATTTTGGCCAAGTTTGAGGATTTTTGGATTGATCGTACTTTACATTTTAACCCTCGAACTTTGTCAAGATTGTATTTGCCTCATTTATTACATTTAAAAATACCAAAAAAATACTTCTTTGAAAGCCTAACTTTAAGATTGACTTTAAACTAATCTAAGGAGATAGTTGCCTCCCTGAGTTTGACTTTGGACTTACCCAAGTAAAGAAAGTTGATCGCTTGCTTTAATTTGACATTAATTGAATTTACGGTTTTTGATCAACCCTAAATTGCCGGCCTATAATGAACACTTTTCTAACATTAATTCAACACAATTAAAAGCACATTATTAGGGTTCTTCAAATGGTGCCATTGCCGGGGAGGCATGACCTAGGATTTTATTAAGGAAATTAAGTTTTCAGGTTTTCAATCCCCAAGTAGTCTGACCCCGATTTTTCTTGTAATTATTTCTTTTTTCCCTTCTTTTTCTGTATTTTTATTTCTTATATTTTTTCTGTGAACCTCTCTCTAATATTTGATCTTCTTTTTTCGTGTGAGGTACTGGTGAACTTAGAGCGGCTTTATTGGAAACTGACACATCTCGGAGCGACGGAATAAACGTCGTCTTTTTAATTTTTGGAGAGAGAGAGAAAGAGAGTTTTCTTTAATTTCTAATTAACTTCTCATTTCCAGCGGTTCCCGATCGAGATCTCGCATATGTAAAAAGAGACTGAACATTTTTTGTGGTATGTCAGCTTGTTTCACCCTCCGATGAGGGTGTGGTCCGACTTGAGTGGCAAAATTATGATAGGCACATGGTAATGTAAATTCAAATTTGTTTGCGCACTTCGTAATTTAGGATCATACTTACACTATAATTATACGCAACTTAGATTGTTTTCACTTAGTCAAATTCAACTCACTTCTTCCCGCTAAGTAGAACAATCTATTAGGTGATCATCGCTTGCATTTCATATAGTGTAAAAATTTCAATTATGTATTGCATCCCACATGAAGAGTACGAGGATCACTGTAAGTCTTCTGAACTGAGCATGCATCATTTATTTCATCGTGCATTCGCTTTTCTCGACTCTCCCTTGGTTTTATCACGTAAGATTAAAGGAAATTGGGACTATCCGTTAGATGTGCTTTTCGTGATGGATTAAATTTATTGAAAATTAAGCTTAAAATCAAGACTGTTAATACAACTTGAACCCAAAAAATGCATTAAAACTGAAATTATTTTCGGGAGAGTAACCCCATCCTTGATTCCAGGCTGAGTGAGGGTACAGAGAGTGTGTGCATGCACTAAGATAGAGCCCAAAACCCCACCTTCCATATCAACATACCCCACTCCTAGTGAATATCACATGCCGAAGTATTCGAAGTTCGACTGACCAGCACCAAGTAGCCTCCACTTGCTTTAGCAAGTAGATAGGGGTGAAGCAGCGGTGCGATGCAACAAGTTGCTTAGTAACCCCCCTGAGGCGAATTAACAAGCCTTGTCAGCCTCCGCCTACTTTAGTAGGTAGATAGGGGGCTGGTCCCTGAACTTTATCAGTATTAACCGAGTAAGCTGGTGATAGGATCTAAGAGAGGAAGGGCGTCGGTATCTTAGGCGACAGGTTAAACAAGGGAGACGTAGCTGGCATTGAGTCGACTCCCCTATAGGCCATCACGTAATCCTTGCTAACTTTGCTTGAAAATCACACTTAAAAATAACCAGATTAATCGGACCCAGCTTCGGGTCCTTCACTATGTTGAGTTGGTAAAATTGGGGTTTGCCTTGTGTTTGCGTTCAGAGTTGTGTGTTCACAGACTACGATCGTAGCACTCTTATTATCATGCCTCTATTTACATCGTGCTCTTAACCTTTTGACATAGAGAATGGCAGATTGGAGTGATTCTTTCTCGGAATCCATGAGCTTCTCGCCTACCTCTCCAAACCGATCAGCCTCACAAGTTCAGGGACACTCTTCCTCTGAAATACCTTGGTTTCATGGACACACTTTCTACGGGACTAAAGTTAATAATTCATTTTTCATTTTAAAGACTCATACCAACCTTCTCTTCTCTCACCACATCAAGGAAGACTCTCACCTTGATGCTGCTAGATCACCTTCTTGCCCAATTATTAATTCAAACCCTCTTCATTCTGAAGGTGAAGAAGACCAAGATAGCAAGATGCCTCCCAAGAAGAGCATGGACGATGAGGGTGATCATGACACACTGAGGGACATCCTAGCGAGACTTACACAAGCTGGGTAGAGAAATGAATTACTCAGACAGGAGCTTGGACAGTTAAGAAATGAGGGGGATCAATGAGAGATGCCTACAATCCCAGTGTTGCGTAGGATGAGAACTGGCTTAGACCAATAGTACCGCCAAATAATGAAGGATTGAAGCCTCACTTATTATCACTCTTGCAAAAATTCTACGGCAATGCAGTAGAGGAGCCATATATGTTCCTGGAAGAATTTGAAATGGTATGTGGCAATCTAGGACAACCTTGTGTAGCACAGGATTACATACGTCTTAGATCCTTCCCCTTTGTTGTAGCAGACAAGGTTGCCTATTGGATAAAGAATTTGGGAAGGGTAGTCACCATGTGTGCTGCATTGCTGAACATATTCCCCAAGAAGTTCTACCCGTTTAGTAGAACCTATCAGATGAGGTCCTAGATATCAAGTTTCACGTAGATGTCCCATAAGCCCTTCTACGAGGCATGTAAGAGATTCAAAGGACCAGATTCAGAAATGCGCGGGTCATGATATTGGCTGATCAATCTTGGTCCAGAAACTATATAGTGGTCTGACTCCTGAGGTTCAAGGATTGTTGAATGCCTCATGTGGAGGCAGTTATCTGAACAAAGGAGCCGATGCGGTTTGGATGGTTTTAGAGCAGATGGCAGAGACTAGCCACACTAGGTCATCAAGCATGGCTTATGACCTACTCCCCAGCATGGGGATAATCAGTGATAAGTTAACTAAGGTTGACCAAATAGAGAAGAAGGTAAGTGAAATACACAAGCTCGTCGAATGGGAGAACCTCGCCAAGATTCCAAAAGAGATGGAAGAATTAGCTGATCGAGTATCTAAGATACAGATACCTACCCCATCTTCACCGCCTATCCCCATCCACCGAGTGCATCACAATCAGGAGCAGCCCATGCAGGGGCCTTACAACACATGGACTCCTTATGAGTCTGAAGTCCATGAGAGCTAGTTCACTGAGACAACCATCAAGGCATTCACCGAGGAATCCCCACAGGTATGGGAGGTGCATGGGATATGGTACACCAATGATCCCAATACTACACAACACCTCCAGCAACAGCAACCACAGTACTCCTCTTAGCCTCAATATCACCAGTATCAACCAACCAATCAACAGCAGTATCCTCATCAGCAGAACCAGTATCATCAGCAGGTCCATCAGAGACCTAACAGATCGCAGCAGGGTCAGCAACAACTGCCCTAGAGACAGGACTACGGAACCTCATCTTCGGACACCTCTGACCTTCAGAGGATTCTTGATGAGTTCAAACTCATCCGCAACGAGCAGCATGATCATAGAGCTAACATCAATAGGTTTTCATGATGGCGCGATGAGTTCACCGCACCCAAGACCTCTATCCCAGCACAAGTTCGGTTAATCCTAATAACCTGAGCCAAGGACAGAATCTCAGAAGGATCAGGGATAGTTCGATTCTTTAAAATCGGATCATGAGATCCTATCACATGGTATTCACCATCTTACTCTCAGGAGTGGTAGGACCGTGCAGACCCTTGATCTGTCATGGTAGGATGTAGTAGAGGATATCGATGAGCCAGCCCCTATGGATAGCTCAAAGGAAGAGGATCATCACCAGCAGTGTCTTCAGGATCACCATTCCCAAAAACCTAAAAGATCAAGAAAATCCAAAAAGAAGAATAAATCGACATCAAGCACAATCGCGAGCACCGAGTCTTCGAGAGAGGAGAAAACCACCTTAGATGCATCACCAGTAGTTTTTTTAGCTTCAGTTTCAGTTCAATTTCATGCATGTCAGTCAAGTCCTGTTCTGAGTCTGAGTCCAAGTCAGAGTCATGTACAGCTGAACTTTTCCAATAAAAACTCAGTTGCTGATATTTTTGTTTCACATCATGAATCTCCCCTTCTTTTCCCTCAGGCTTTATCTAAGGGAAAGAAGAAAAATTTTCAAAAAAAATAACCTTAACATTTTAGAGATTAAAAGGATGTGCAATGAGAATGTTGAAGTTGAAATTTTTTCCTTCAATTAGTGTATATGGTTCCTGCATTCAAGAAGTACCTATAGGCAAGATGCACACCTGCTAGGACTTGTAGGAGAAAGAACACTCGAGCACTGAAGCATGTGTTGTCCATAGCCACTATCTGTGTGATCCGTAATGAGATTCTTAGGAAGAAGAGAGATCTAGGAGTACACTTTGTCACCAGTCAGATTGCTAACACGTCATTTTCTCATACTCTAATTGATAATGGATGCTCGATTAATTTACTATCGTATTCCCTCATAGACCGTCTTGATTTAGGACATCTGAAGAAATCAAGAGCACTCTTACAATTCGCAGACCGATCTATCAAGAGGCCTGAGGGAATGTTGAAAGACGTTATCCTTGACATTGACAAGAAGCAATACAAGGTGGACTTCACGGTCCTAGACATGGAATGTCCCCGAAGATGGCAAGATTCCCATATCATACTTAGTCGCCCTTTCCTAAGAACAACCGGATCTATCTTTGATTATACTCTAGAGAATATACGCTTTCATGCACACAATGAAAGTATATAATTAGAGATGCAACAAACGAAATGGAAGAGACCTGATTCGGAGAGCAGTACAGAGTATATCTCGTCAGAAGACAAGTGCTATAGAGTTGACTCAGTTGATCATTGGCAACATGCAGCTTAGGTTGACAGGTCTCTCTCACCAGGAGAGGACAATGTAGATGAGGTCGTTAGACAGTTCCTACAGAATCAAACATTATCCACAGGAGAAGTTTTGCATGCATCCCCCTACGCCCTCGATGACTTAGAAGCCGACTTCGGCTTGTTAGACATGTTCCCTTCAGGTCAATCAAAGGACAAGGATGATGAGTCAGACGTGGCCTTTGCTGACTGCTTGGACACTTTTGACGATCCGACCCCAGAGCTGACTCAGTTGGTGGCCAATACTTCAGAGACAGATTCAACCATTATTAGAACAGAACCAGAGTTGAGAGTCAGATGTTCTTGATGATCACACCTTACCTGAGCTCAAACCATTACCCACCACACTTAAATATGCCTTCCTTGAGGGCCCATCTCAGAAGTTTCCGGTCATTATCAGTTCTAGATTGACTGGAGAATAAGAATCTCGTTTGCTAGAGATTCTTGAAAAGAACCACAAGGTCATAGGCTGGAGCATGTCCGATCTTAGCAGGATTAACCCCGCTTTGTGTTCACATCATATTTACCTTGAGGAAGGTTCTAAACCCTCTCGTGAGTTCCAGCATAGGATGAATTTAAACTTACAAGATGTGGTTAAGAAGGAAATAGAAAAGTGGTGTGATGCGGGGTTTATATATCCCATCTCCGATCAAAGTAGGTGGCACCACTTCATGTAGTCTCTAAGAAGGCGGGACTTCAAACAGTCACCAACTCTGACGGAGAGGAGATCACAATGTGAGTACCCACATCATGGCTATCTATGTGGATTACAGATGCTTGAACGCCGCGACGAAGAAGGATCATTTCCCCTTGCCCTTTATAGACCAGATCCTGGAGAGTCTTGCAGGGAAAGAATTCTTTTGCTTCTTAGATGGGTACTCAGGATAAACCAGGTAGCTATCGCTCTAGCGGACCAAGAAAAGACCAACTTTACATGTCCATTCGGTACGTATGCATTCAGATGCATGCTCTTTGGGTTATGTAACGCACCGAGGACTTTACAACGATGCATGATTGCAATATTTGCTGAGATGATTGGCGATTTCTTGGAGGTCTTCATGGATGACTTCTCAGTCCACGGTGACTTGTTTGATACATGTCTATCTCATTTGGATCGAGTTCTCAAAAAATGTAGTGAGGTAAATCTAGTTCTCTCCTGGGAAAAAAATCCATTTTATGGTTACAGAGGGCATTGTGTTAGGGCATGTCATCTCCAAGAGGGGAATGGAAGTTGATCTTGCCAAGGTGGATGTGATCGAGAAACTTCAACCACCAACCGATATTAAGCAAGTGTGGTCATTCCTTGGGCATGTCATTTTTTTATCGCAGATTCATAAAGGATTTCTCAAAGAGTTCCCGACCGCTCACAAAGCTCTTAGGAAAAGACATGGAGTTCATTTTAGATCACAGGTGTCTCAAGGCCTTTGAGGTCTTAAGAAGAAAAATCATGGATGCTCCTATCCTACAGGATCCATATTTATCTCTTCCTTTTGAGATCATGATAGATGATTCAGACTTTGTCATTGGGGTCGTGTTAGGACAAAGGAGAGAATGGATCCCTTATGATGTCCACTATGCAAGCAAAGTACTCGATCAGGCTCAACGGAATTATACCATCACGGAGAAGGAAATGCTTGTTGTAGTGTTTGCTTTAGATAAATTTAGGTCACATCTTCTAGGGTCTAAGGTCATCGTGTTCACTAATCACATAGCCATCAAATACCTCATGGAAAAGAAGGATGCGAAGGCACATCTTCTTAGGTAGATCCTATTACTCCAAGAGTTTGATTTGCAGATATAGGATAAGACAAGAGTGAAGAATATAGTGGTTGATCACCTCTCCCGTATAGAGTCACCTAGTTCCTCTGAGACCGAACCCATCAAGGACTCCTTTTCTGACGAGTCGATATGTTTTGTCGACTCTCTTCCATGGTATGCCAACATGGCGAATTTCTTAGTATACAGGACAGTTCCCCATGATTGGCCCAAGAGCAGCATTGACCGACTTAAGTCAGAATCTAGAAAATACCATTGGGAGGATCTATTCCTTTTCTTCGAAGGTCCAGATTGTGTCTGGCGGAGGTGTATTCCTCAGGAGGAATACATGAGTATCCTCACCTACTGCCATTCCTTAGAAGCAAGAGGACATAACTTCGGGAAGAGGACCTCCTCGAAGTGCTTCAATGTGGCTTGTACTGGCTGACCCTGTTCAGAGATGCATATGCATTTTTTAGGTCATGCTCAGTATGTCAAAGAATGGGAGGGACATTCGGACCCAAAGATGAAATGCCCATGCAACCAGTCATTATGTTTGATGTTTTTGATGCATGGGCATAGATGTCATGGGCCCATTCCCTAACAGCAATGTCTATGAGCACATTCTATTAGCGGCTGATTATCTCTCTAGGTGGGCGGAAGCTATCCCCACCCGAGCCCATATAACAAAAATGTATGCAAGCTCATGAAAGATCACACCATTTCACGGTTTGAGGTTCCCAAAGTCATTATCTCTGATGGGGGTAGCCACTTTGTTAACATGAAATGAAAAAGTTAACAAAGGACTACAACATTGAACATAGTGTCGCTACACCCACAATCAAATGACATGGCTAAGGTGTCGAATAGGGAGCTGAAGGGCATTTTACAGAAGCTCGTTTGTCCTGACAGAAAGAACTGGTCCCATCTCTTGGACCAAGTGCTATGGGCATACTGGACAGAAATAATACAAGCAATTTACAAAACTCCTTAAAAATCGATGTTATATGTACATGGAGAACCCCAGAAATATCATTTTACACAAATGACCTTTTTTGCTCTTGATCCCTTCATGAAAATTGTAGATATCATCGAGACGAGCAAGTTTCATGTTATGCACTTTTCAATCCAAGATCATTTGTTATTTCTTTCCTATTTATCTTTGATATAATTTTCCGAATTTTCTGGGAGTGACACGTGATCGCTCCTGGAGCCACCACGTGTCATCATTTGTGACTCCTTTATTTCATTTTTATAAAAAAAATAAAAAAATAATGACCTCACGTGCCTGCACGGGAGGCTTTCTCCTTCCCCTTATCTCACCAACGGCCAACGGACCTAGCCACCTACTGCGTAACCACTCGCTTCTGCATCGTCGTTGACCTCCCATCTCTATCTCCTTATCTCAACGATGCCACACCACTATCCATCTTATCCTGCAACCACTCCTGAGACTCTCCAACTACCTCGTCACGCAACCACCTTATCCTCCCCGTCCTCAACGCCCTTTTACCACTCACCGGCTATATAAACCCATCAGCCCCCACGAGTATGGGTATCCGCCGATAGAGAAAGAAACCTCCAGCTCCACACGAGAGCCGATAACATCGAGTAATTGCGTTTGACGACGACGACGAATTGACCCGATATAGGCGTGATCCAAGGCTCCTCTCGAGTTTTGCCACAGATCTTCATGAAGATCTGTTGAGCCTCGATCTCTCTCGCCGAAGTCTCGAGGCAACGATCGGAAGCTCCTCTTCAAGCTTCTCCCCAACGAAGAACCCTCATGTAATCTCCTTCTCCCCCTTCCTCTTCTCTCCCTCTCCCTCCCTCTCTCTCTCTGACATTCATCTTCCTCCTCCTGGAATTCTCCTATTTTTCCTATTTCCCTTGTTCCACCTATCGCACGGTGCCATCGGCCATCATCTCCATCCCACTACCACTCAGCCAACTTGCCTCCGTCCACAAGTGGCCTCTCGCACGCTTCCAAGCCGCTTCACCACGCAAGGAGCTGCCTCGCTCCTTCCACTGTCACCCAACCACCTCGCGACATTGACCTTCGCAGTAGGTCGCACAGCCTCTCCTATCACTTCTGTCTATCGCGCACGTCTCCAGCAACTCATCGGGCGGGTGTCGCCTATCTCAGCCTCTGCGTAGAGTTTGGCAGGGCGCTTCACACCTTCGCACCATCGGTCGCTCCCTCTACCTTTTGGGCCCTACCTTCGGTACTTCGACGGTCTTGACATCAGGAGAACCTCCGTCGTAGTTCCTCGTTGCGTCGTCTTCACCTCTAACCGCCTATCACCGCTGCAACTTCGGAGCTCGCCTCCGGCCATACAACCCGCACGCGGAGAACTCCGCCTGCGCAAGAAGAAGATAAACCCTTCCTCATGTGTGCAGCACATGAGGGGAGAGTCATTTAAATCGAGGCCCTCAAGGAGATTCCAATTTTACCAGAGCCCCCAAGGCCAAGGGTCACGTGCTAGCAGGTGACCATTTGGAAAAATTAAGAAGGATTCCCCTGATCTTCACGTAATTACATGAAGGTCCCTGCATTCTAGATAGCACGTGAGGTGCACCTGCTCCACTAGTGAAATTGCAAAAAAACCCCTCACTATTTTGGTAATTGCATCTGCATATTTCTTTCCAGTCAGTTTTATTTTATGTATTGTATTAAGAACCCTGTGTTTGCATATTTGTTAGAACAATCATTCCTCATCATTTTATTATTTAAAAAATTTCAATTTGTTCTACAATTAATTCTTCACATTGTGGTATGCACACGATATTTTTATGTGATGTGGTTATTTAATAATTAATATGATTGGGAATCTTGCACATTTTTCCCATTGATTGCTCTGAAATTCGTAGATAATTAACCACATCTCCAAAAATTCATGGATTGTATAATTAGTTGGTAGTAACATTGTGCCCAAAAAGAGTTGCATTTGCATGCATAGTTTGCTCTAGAAAATTTATTTTGTCTATTTCACTAATTGATCTTTAATAGGTATTAAATAAAACATTTTTAGTGTATAAGATTTTTTTGAGATAGATCATCTAATGACATATCTTAGATAATTTTATTTCCTAAAAATAATATATTTAATATTTATTATAATTAATTTTTGAAAATCTCATTTTCTACATTATTTTATTCACAGAAAAATTCATCTTGCATCCAAAAATTCCAAAAACATCACAGTAGATTAATTTCATCATATTTCATATTATGGACAAGTTGAGGATTTTTGGACTTAATTTGATCGTACTTTACATTTTAACCCTCGAACTTTGTCAAAATTACATTTGCCTCATTTATTGCGTTTAAAAATGCCAAAAAATACTTCTTCGAAAAACCTAACTTTGTGATTGACTTTAAACCAACCTAAGGAGACAGTTGCCTCTCTGAGTTCGACTTTGGACTTACCCAAGTAAAAAAAAGTTGGCCGCTTGCTTTAATTTGACATTAAATAAATTTACAATTTTTTATCAACCCTGAATTTCCTTCCTACGATAAACACTTTTCAAACGTTAATTTGACACAATTAAAAGCACATTATGAGGGTTCTTCATAGCTCCAGAATCTAGCCACCAAGTTTGTGGTGGTACCGAAGTCAAATTTATTTTTGAACAAGCAAAACTATAGAGCATACCTTTCTCAGCGTGCCAAGTGCAGTAATTTGTGCACTACTTCATGTGTCCATCTCCACAAAAGAAGCAAATTTTAGTAGATGGTTCCTTTTCCTTTTGTTTCTTATGAGATCTATGGTTGTGGATTCTTTTTCCTGCTTCATTTTCTTGCTCTTTCCCTTAGAGGTGGTGGCAAGATGGGAACTTTTAATCTTATCTTGCTTCTTTCCTCTTCTTCAACACAATATGAGATGAGCTCATTAAGATACCAAGTCTTAAGGCAAGAGTGTACCAATACAATCATGTCATTCTTGGCAAATTGGTTTTCGATGTCGATAAGGAATTCTTTAGCAATACTTATTTCCTTAAATATAGTTCCCCCATATGTTCCGAAATATCCCTTTTCATTATCATCATTCACATGCAATTTGGTCTCTCCCACTTTCCTTTATCCCTCTTTTCATCGTATGTATTCTTATCCGTAGGTGTGGAGGAGAGATAGTCCTTATCGCAAGGTCAAGCATTAAAAGAAAATCCATAATTTACAACTACAAATATAGTAGCAAAGTGACGGTTCCTTGGTGTCAACATGGACGCAACGACCATTTGTGACCACATGTAGCAGAGAAATGTGTGGTAAGACCAAAATGCTCGCTGATTTTTGTCGACCACATAGTAGTCATACATGTAGTCGTTGAGAGTTGAGATATAGTCGCAGTTCAGTCATCTCTTGTCATCTAACTAGCGACTAGAGGCTCACTACTTTTTGACCACATGAGAACCACAAGAAAACCATTGCAACGACCACTTAAAGACCATGTGACCACCACTATGTTATTAACGACGATCATCTTACAACTGCTTTGCTACCAGTGTAATAGCATGGTAGTCAAAATGTAGTAGCAGATCTTGTTTCTGCCACCACACACCACATAATCGACGACGACGTGATTACTACGTTGCTACGATAATGGTAGCAAAGAAATAGCAACATTATCACAAACTTTGTTGTCTGAATAAGAAATAAGCAATGACCACTTGCATTGTATGATTCTTCTATAGTATAATACAAGATTTTATAGTAGAAGCTAATATAATCACCTAAGCCTCTTGAGATCTTCCAACCTTTAGTTACAACCCAATACAATCATATTTAAGAAGAACCAATCTTACTTGTATAAATCCAAATTTCAATATGCACTTTAATTAATATATATAAGCAAGATTATAAAAGTGCAAACATATTTAAAAAGTTACAGGTTCAAGATAATAGAAAGCTAAACTTCAAAGCTATTATAAATCTAACATCTAGATAGTAAAGTTCTTAACATTACAACTTTTGGCATCAAAACTTCTTTTTCCCCTTTTTGAAAAACCCCTTCCTTTGTCCTTCACTTCCCCTTGTCCTTCCTCTCCTTGTTAGTTTTTTGGAATTCTTTTATTTTCTATACATTTCGAGATCACAACCCCTTTGCGATGCGATAATCTAAATGTGGTGGCATCATCCTCATCCTCATCGCCCTCCTACTCTTCTCCGTGATCCTCTTTGTCCACTTCTTCCACCTCATGACCTTTTGGATTTGTAGTTCTATTATTTTTAAGAAGCGAAAGATGTTATTGAAAGTGTTGAAAAATGAATCAATGTCTATACTAAAACATAACTGAGAATATGAGTAATAACTTAAAAAAGTTACATCCTCCTTCAAAGTGACCATTCCAAAAGAAAAATTTTGTAATCCGAAAGACATGTTATCATGTGTATTGACAAGTGGATTTACATCCTATAATAGTTGTCTAAACTCAGCCTCAGATACACATGACTGAGATGTTGGCGTGCTATACATAATGTCATTCCAAAATAATTGGAGTCTCCAGTGGAATCAGAAGAGGATGAGAACTTGGATGGCAAACCACCCAAAGTCTATCTTATATTATGTCCCACTTCACACTCTTTAAGGACTTTTTGCCATAAGCTAGAAACAAGGTCCAATTCCTCTCTATATTCTAGGGTACCAAGTCTTTCCATATACATCTCCCTCTAACGAACCTACAATATATATTTTTAAGTTATCGACCAAACAAGTATAATTTTATACTAGTAGTAATATCTATACCATCACCACCTTTGCTTCATGTGTAGTCCATTCCCCTCTACATATATGCGTAGCAGTCCACCATTAAGTAGGGGGACGATTCTCGGCAGCACTATATTGTTGTCAATATGTTACTCATCAGTGAAAGTTGAAACCTGAAAATAGTACACATATTTGTACATACCATTTCACTCCTCACAGTTCAAAACCTCGTTGGTCCACTGGTGGATTTGATTGACTACTTCCCTCAGTTTATCGTCCCCACTTTAGAATATTTTTTAAAATTCACTTGAGGAAAGAGATTGCAATAACGTCCCCAACGCTCTGTTGTGCACCATGATGGACCACATGCTTTTGTCCTCTACCAATCTTCCACACCATCAAGCTTTTTAATAGAAGTTTTTTTAGCCTCGTAATCATTGCCTTTTACTCACTCTATTGCTAATTTTACTAGGGCATGTTGATACATTTCTTTTGTGTGGCCATAGTGTAAAGCAAAAAAATTCTACAATTGAAATTTTGGTAACTATTAGTTAAATTAAAAATAAAAAATAAAATGATTCTTTCAAAATAATTCTTACATAGACACCATTCAAGATTCTCTCTTATTCTTCGGGAGTCATGCAACTCTACCTATAGTATGAGCAATATCGCATCGCAGGAAGGCCTTACTAAGCACTTGAGACACTGCATGCTGATTGTCAACATTGTACCTAAATATTCAAAATGGCTTTTATAAAATTGTAAATAAAGAATGATTGTGAAGAAGGTTTTTCCTAAAAAAATATACGAAGAAATATGTGTTTTTGGCATACCCATCACGAAGAAACTACAGGACTTTACATGGATTCGGAGGTGGAGGAGGGCCTTGAGACTGTGGAGGATCATGTGTGCTGATAAGACCCTGAGAAAGTGGGAAAGTTGAGAAGGTAGATCTTGGATAGAGCCCTGAGACTCGTGAGGGTTATGATGCTGGCCAGAGGACTGTGGTGTGGGATGATGAGTATGTATCACACTGAGAGGTGTCCCTTCTCGAGGAATATATTGAGCATATTGTGCAGGAACTTGTAGACCATTCCTAGCATGTAAGAAACAAGTTTCGCAACCTTGTCATTACATTCACCTATGGCAAAATTTTAATTAATTGAAATAAACATATAACATTGTTTAATATTACAACGATATACCACTGGGATCCAAGTGATGAATCTTCATATCATCACTTTATTCTTTCATTTTGTCTTTTAAGCCCTAGCTAAATACATGAGTGTGTCATTATTCACTCATTAATTTATTCCAAATATAGCATAAAATACTATATGTATTTAGTATTTATTTCCAAAATAAAAGAATAAAGGAAAGAAAAGAAAAGGATTGAAGTGTCAAGGACACTGAAGTGACCCTAACCTCCGAGACTCACAAAATAGGCCAGCTAATTTTACAAAAAATACAAGACCGATCACTCTACAAAATAGGCCAATAATTACTTTTCGAAACCTATTGTATTCTTTATTATTCAAATCATAAATAAAGAAAGTTTGTACATCATATTTGTATATAATAATCTATAGAAAAATACAAAAAGTAGTCTATACAAAAATAATACACAATGTAAAAATTTTACTCTGGATAAAATCCTAAAACCCAAACTTCACATACCCATATCTCCCAAATAAAAACTCAAAATATATCAATCACATTTAATTGTATACAAATTTTCACAAGCTATTTAATGAAGGTAGTTTCATATTTTTTTCAAGTTAAGGTGTGAAAGTTAGGTTTTTGACCCCTGTTGTATAATAGACCCGATTATATTCATTTTATTTATTCTTTACTATTTTTATAATTTTATATTTTTATAATTTTGTAAATATTATTTATATTATATTTATATATTAAAAATAAAAAACACAAATAAATCATTAAAATAAAATACGTATATAAAATGCATATGTAAAATACCTATACTTATACCTATAAATAGCATACTCCTATTTAATTAAGTGTATATTACTTTAGAAAATATCATGAAAATATATTTATGTATAAAAATAAGTTATAAATATATAAAATAAGAAAATAAAATAAATAAAGTTAAAATACAAAAAAAATAAACTACCTAAAGCATAGGTAAATATATCTATATATTTATACCCTAAAAAGTAACTTGAAAATAAACACCTATAAAAAATAAATACATATATGCATAAAATACTTCAGAAAATTAGAAACATTTTTTATTTATAATCTAAAATTAATAAAATCGAATACTATTTATTATTTATTTCCCAAGGCATTTTTGCCTTGGAATTTCCTACTTGGTCCACGTGGACCAACCACGCACCTTCAAATGTTGACCTCGGTTAATTGTACCTCATCTCTTCTGACGCTTGTCAAAAGTCACGTGGGTTGCCCCTTCGCCCTTTTTCTCCACACCTCCACCCTCACTCATTACCCCTGAGATCACCACCATCTTGTAGCCTCTTCATCCTAGATATACACCCATCCTTACATCTCCACCTACCACCGCTCGATCTCACACAATAAACCATCGAAGAATCCCAAAAACTTGCCTTTAAATATACCCCCTTTGCCCCCCTTTTGATTTTTGATCCCTCTTCTTCGAGCTTTAGCCCCTTAGATCACTTCTATGAGTTTTTTCATGGTTACAGCAAGGTGGAGCTCGTCATTTGCAGCAAGCAGGGCGAGCGGAGGAGCTGAATCCAACCCACCACCGGAGCGTCGCCAGCTGGTTCATCTACTGGCTGCTCAGGCCGGTTGAGTCCTTTGTTCGTTCGTTCTTAGGTAATGCTTTAGTTTACTTTTCATTTCACGTATTTAATTCATAGTTAAATTAATCGAATCGCATTTAAATCGAAAAGCCCCAAACTCCCGGAGCTTAGGCTCCAGGTCAAAATCATCATGATCCATCCTTCAATCTGACCCGACTCCCATTCCATGTCGCTCCCCTTCACGTTCTTCATCGATTCCCCTCAGAACCTCCCTTGAATCAAGCCCTGATTTAAGGAGTTGGAGCTCCCTCTAGCGCCCTCGTCGGAGCTCCCCCCTCCATTCCATATCCCCGGTTATTACGCATAAACCCTGGGATGAGGAGAGAGCCCTCGCACACAGGAGTCTTTTGGTTGCAATTTGCAGGTTTGAAAAGGCCCCTGGAACCTCAACAAACACCTGGAGCTGCTTCAGGTGGTTCAACCTTGCTAGAGCACCCCGCTCCTTCTCGCCTCACCTGGACCCTGTAGTCGCACGTGGAGGAAGCCCAACTACCTGTTGGGCTCAACAAAGGAGATAAATATCACCGGAGATCCGAGAAACGAGAAATCAAAGCTCGCCAGCGAGTTGTTCTTCAAGTTCATGCATCACCTCCAATTATCATTCGATTAAGAACAACGGTTCAGATCTAATCTAGATCGTTGATTTCCCGCGAAGGGGTACGTGAAGAGAGCCACAAGATCAGCCATGTGGCGAGCCCAGGACGACTGGATCTTGAGTGTATAAGTGGGTAAATTTCATAAACCCCCTCCGCTTTTCGTAATTTCTTTGAATTCTTGTAAATATATTAAGAAGTTTAAAATATTTTGGATAAATTGTAAGTAACCCCTTGATTTTATGTATATTGCAATTTAGTTTCTATGACAGTCACATGCATGTGCACGTTTTATCTTGTACAAATTGTATGTCAACCCTTGTATATTCTTGTAATTGTCTTTTAATATATAAAATTGGAACATTAGTGTTAACTTTCAGGTAAAATTGTAATTAGACCCTCGCCTTTATTTATATTTGCAATTATACCGCTGTCAGGCTGAACATTTTTGTGCTTTGTTTTCTATTTATTAAAAATAGTTATCATGCTTCAAAAATTACCAAAAAATAAGAGTAGGTACTTGGATGCACTTGATCATGCTATAATTTTTCATTTACATTTTATATTGTTTTTCCTATTTTTAAAATTCAAATAGTGCATAACCAGTTCTTATTTGTCTTAAAAAAGTAAAAAAAATAGAAAATCATTTTGAAAAATCATCAAAAAAACATATTAGACTTATTTGAGTATTATTGACCTTCAGACCAAAAATCACTAAAAATAGAAAAAGAAATTGCTTAAAAATTTTAAAAAAACCAAAACCTCTATAAATATTTATAAAATCCCATAAAATTCCAAAAATAATGATTTATATATTATAGTTTTCTTTATATTAATATCTATACATTAAATAAATTTAGAGAAGTTTTGATACTAGTGATATTTTTCATCTCCATTTTGATTTCAATCAATTATTTTATCCCTGTTTTAGGGTGTTTTTATTGTAGAAATATATAAAAATTAGCAACATTAACTAAAAAATCATATAATCATAAAAAAATATATATAATAAAAAATATTCAATTCAATAATTTTTGGTTATTTTTAGTTATATTTACATCTATATTTACTTAGATTGTATATAAATCCTATATATAATTTCTTATATTTTACAAAAATAAAAGAAATTAAAAATCTAAAAATAAAAAAATAAAAAATATTATATAAATATATACTTCTATATATAAAATTAAAAAAACTATATAATAATTAATTAATAAAAAATAAAAACCCACATTACTTTGACTAATATTATGCATAGTTATATATTTATATATACCTATATTATTTATATTTACATAATATAAAAGTGGTACATCATGTGTTCCTTGTGTTCGACACCCTACTCTACTTGTCACTATACATATTTTATTATAGGATTAAAATAAATTTTGATCCATACTTGATGACCGAGAAAAGTCGTAATCCAAGACCCGGGTGAAGGTGTAAAAACAAGGGTTGTTGCGACCCGGATCTCAGGGACTCAGTCAACAAGAAAATGAGACCACCAAATTAAAGATAAAACAATAAAAATCGAATAGCGGTCTTCGCTATTTATTTAACCTGGTATAGCGACCAGGGTCGAACTCAAGGAGTACGGATTGGTCGGATCGGCCTACGAAATAGTCAAAAGATAAAATGAAAGATAAAATATTTTTGGTACCTTTTTTGTATTTTTCAATTTTTTTGTGTTTTGAATTATAGAGTGAATATAAGAAAATGGATAAAAAGAGCAAATCCAACAATTTATTAAACACTCAAAAATGCTCAGAAAATTCAAATAAAATTATTTTGTGTTTTTTATATTTTTAAGTGTTTTTGGTGAATTTTTCAGAATTTTCTAATTTTTAGTTGATTTTATAAAAAAAATCAAGAAAAGGGAAAACAGTGGATCAATGTGTAGCCAGACTTGAAAGGCTAATCAAAAATATCTAATTAGCCTCTAAAAATCTGGAGACAATTTTTATGAAAACTGGGTACAAAAACTAAGCTACAGAAAAAGAGTTTGCATTTTTTGAATTTTATAAAATTTTTAAGAATTTTTATAAGATTTTTAGGGTTTTGTGATCTTTAGGGGTTTTATAAATCCAAATGACACAAAAATTGAATCCGAACTCAAAGACAACAAAATAAGCAATCCCTAATTTTTTTAGATTTTTAGAAAAGTTTTAATATTTTTAGTTGATTTTCTTTTCCAAACAGTAACAAAAATGAAGGTTTTTAAATTTTTAAAAATAGCAAAAAGCAATAAAAATATTCCAAAAATTAGTGAAATTTTTACACAATGGCAGGAGCTACATGTCTAAATTTCACTGGATTTGGGTTTAATTTGATATTTTATTCAATACCAACAAGGGCTACAACACATAGGGACCTATATGCAACAAAAACTAAGTTCCGGGGCTAAAAGCATAACGGGTGCGAAAACTATAAGGGTATCCGCTCAAAAATCACATTAATTTTCACACATGTCAAATACAACACGCACAGGGGCATAAGTGTAATTTTTAAAACTTAAATTTTAATCCAGAATACCCCCAAACTCCAGCCCAGATAATGCAAAATGTCCAAAGATATCACGTGCCCAGCACGTGGTTCACATTCACAAGGACCAAAATGTAATTCTAATTAATAAACATGCAAACTGTAACGCCTTAGAACTACATGATCAGAGTTGCAAAATGTCCAAACATCACATGTCGAAGCACATGTCTCACACAAGCAGGGACTAAATAGCAAATAGTCTAAACTAGAGGTCAAACATGCAAATAACCCAATAGTGCATATTTATTTCAAAGACAATAAAAACTAAAGAAAACTGCAGGGGTATGGGCGCAATTACCCAGCTGAGGCGCGTGAGGGGCGCACGTGAGTGCCAGGTGTTAAATGGTGGATGGTTGCGGGCAAACGATCCTGATGGCGCCCTCTGGAGGATCGGACGGTGCTGGTGCAGAGGCGAAACGTGCGATGCACGTGGCCGTCAGATCGTGGATCTAACAGCCTGACAGGAGCAGGCTACGTGCAGATGTGATCAGACATGGCGTAGAGAGGAAATCCGATGGCTGCGAGAGGATGAGGAAGAACTCCTCCTGGGCAAGCTTCTCTGGTGATCCGGAGACGATCCAGGTGGCCGATGGAAGATCGGAGAGGTGGGTCTTCCTCGCGCTGACGTTCCGTGTCGGGTGGTGGCCTCCGATGAGGGCCCCAACGATCGGATCCTCCGGTGAGGGAGGGGCGGCCTGGAGAAGCTCCGGCGAAGGATGGAAATGGTAGCCAAGGGGGGTACCTGCGATTATTGCCCTGCAAAACAAAGCTCCTTCTCGGAGGGATACTCCGGCGAGGGTTATTGGCACAAAGATAAAGGGAAGCGGCGTGGATGGTCGACGGGGGGTTTCGGCGAAGGTAATGGATGGAACCCAACTCGATCCAGACCCCAATGGGCCAGCTCGAGGGGATCAGATTGCGTAGGAAAGATGGAGATGGGTCGGAGAGTCGATCAGTATGGATAGGATGGACTGGCGGAGCTCCGGCCACTAGGGCGGAGCTGGCGGAGCTGGGAAGTGGAAATCGAAAATGGACTATGCTAAAGAAGCTAAAGGATTTACCTGGTGGTCGTGGTCGACTGGGGAGGAGACCCTGGTTCTCCGGTTGTCTTCACCTTGATGGAGCATCGCCTCCAAAGGCTCGGGCTTCGCCGGCGGCGGAGCACGACGACGAGGGTCGCCGGACCGGGGCTACACACCTCCAAACTCTCTCTCAGACACCCTCTGCACTCGCTGTCACTTGAGGAAGACGATGGAGGTCACAGGGAACGAAGGTGGTGGCCAAAGGTGCGGCTAATGGAGGAAGAAGGTGATGCTATATACTGGTGGAGACCCAGCAAAGATGGAGTCGAGCAGGGCAAATTGGTGCACGGATCCCTAGGAGAATCCCCGGGCGTGAATCTCGGATGTAAGATCTACAAATGGAGCCCGGGGTTTGGGTTAGAGGTGACCGAACCGATCCAAGATAAATGGGCAAAGTCGGGTCAGTGACTGGGTCCGCGGAGCATGTGGTCCTGGGGGGGAGTTGACCGAGGATCAACATCCCCTGTGGACCAATCAGGAGCCGCCATTCAATTATTATTTGTAAATTCATTTAAAAATAATAAATGATTTTATTTTGAAAAATTTTCAACATGAAAAATATTTATTTATTTTAAAATTATTTTCTTATGATTTTTATTATTTTTTTAAAAATAAATAAAGTATATACATTATATTATTATAATATACGGGTATATTTACATATGTATTTTTTATTTTTATTTTTAATTATTTATTTTTGTAAAATTATCCCTATTTTATATTTAATTTATTTGAACTATAAAATAAGGAATATAAAAAGATTTTTATTTGATTTTTATTACATATTTACAAGGGTGAAATAAATACATATTTTATTTATATATACATGGTATATGTATACTGAGGAGAGAGAAATTTTTTATTTTTATTTTCTTTTATTTTTCCCATTTTATTTTATTCTTGGAAATATGTACAAAATAAGGGGAATTCCTGAATATTTTTTTATTTTTAGAAAATAAAATATTTACACAAAGAGGTATATGTACACCATGTTGTGTCACCCTATCTCTCTCTACTTATTTTATTTTGCGGTCAGGACCTTGTGGAGCCCTCCCTTGGGTTTGGGTCAGTCAATATTTATTCTAAATATTTCCCTCTTTTTCTTTATTTCTTTATTCCTTTATTTTTATGCAAAAACATGATAATTATGGTTATTTACATGATGCATGCATTTTGACAAATTATTGTATTTACAGGTATTTACATGGTATTTTGCCAAGGTCTCTAGCTAAAATAAAGGAATAAAGAGTGATGAATGGGGATTCATCAATACTGTATTTTCCTTGCTTGATATTTAATTATGGGTTGATTGTTGACTAATCAACGTTTCTTGCGAGACGTCATAGAGATTGTGCGTCTGTTTTGTGTGAGACATATTTAAACCCACGACAAATCTCAGTTAGTCAACAATCAACCCAGTGATTCAATACCAACAACATCAGCAATCTCCACAATTCCATGGCAATTGGAGACAAAACCAATACCAACAACTGCAGTACCTGTAGTACTAATAGAACCAGCAGTACACGGTTGTATCCTATCAGCAGCACCCTCCTTTGTAGTATCAACAGCATCAACCTTCTCCTCAGTATCACTCTCAGTATCCCAGCTAGCAGTCCCAACACCATCAGCAATACCAACAACACCATTTCATTTTTATATTGTCGAGGGTCTAAATATGTCTCACACATGGTGGAGACACAATCATTGTGGTGACCTGCAAGAAACCTTGATTAGTCAACAAATAACCCACAATTAAATATCAAGCAAGGAAAATACATTGTGTATCAAAATTTATTTTAACCCTACAATAAAATTCATGTAGTGACAAGCAGAGTAGGGGCTCGAACACGAGGAACACACGATGTAGCACTTTTTTATTATGTCTAAATGAATAATATATATATATATATGTAAATATAGCCATGAACAATATTAGTCTACGTAATGTGGGTTTTTAAAATATTTTTTATGTTCTAATTAGTTAATTACTCTATAATTAATTTTATACATAGAAGTATATTTTTATATAATTTTTTAAATTTTTTCTTTATATATTTTTAGATTTTTAATTTCTTTTCTTTTTATAAAATATCATAAGCTATATGTAGAATTTATAAACAATGTAAGTAAAAATAGATATCAATATAACTAAAAATAACCAAAAATTGTAAAATCAATTATTTTTTGATTTTAGATAATTTTGTACTGCTTTGTGATTTTTTGGTTAATTTTGATAATTTTTATTATTTTAAATTCGAAAATATCCTAAAACATGGATAAAATAATAGATCGAATCAAAATTGGGATAAAAATTATTAAAAAGTATCAAAACTTCTCCAAATTAATTTTAATATAAACACAGTAATATAAAGAAAATTATAAAATAAAAAAAACTATTTTTGGAATTTGAGTGGATTTTATACATTTTTATAGATATTTTGGGGTTTTTTATTTTTTGGTATTTCCTTTTTCTCTTTTTAGTGATTTTTGGTATGAAGGTCTTTGGTAATTTTTTCAAAATGATTCATGTATAACATAAGCTTTGCTTTATTGACTATATACACTCCGGTGGGATTATTAAATTTTCAATCCGACCCACCACTTTTTTGGAGTTCTCCTTTTCTTTTTGCACATTTTTTTTCACGTGCATCTGTACAACATATCTACATGGTGCAGCATATATACATAAGGAGTTTTTCCTCTTGAGGCAGTAGACTATCCCTCTTTTGAAGCTTTATTGCAACCCACAGCTTCTGTCTTTAGACTTCATAACCACCAGACCAAGTTGAGACGCACTTCCTTCACTATAAGAAGAAGAGAGGTTCCGCCTAGAAGTACTACCCTCATATGCTACCCCAAGCCAAGGGAAACTGCCTCCTAACCACCTCATCCGTGGAGAGCTATGTGTAAAGTGCTGGTGCAAGTAAAGCCATTGTCTCTGAGAGTCATGTGTGTGTCGTTAAGTGCTCTACTTAGGCTCATCAAGATGATATATGCTCATAGCCCTAGTGAACTCAAAGAATTAAGTCCCAATGGACCTGTAAAGTCTTAATCTGAAACCCTATAATGTTCCTCTTATAATTAGGTGGATTAAGGTCTTAACCAATCTCCATTTGTCAATTTAATTCCAGGCCAGTTTAAATGTCAACTATGATTTGGAAAGACTGTGCAAGTATTTACAAAGATGCAATTTACAAAATATTTACACATGTGCAGAATTTTTGAAAAATGTTTGAAAACATGGATGTATGCATGAATGCGAAGTTTTGCAAAATATTTACAAAAATTTACACAAGGTTTTGGCAAACTTTTTGTTTTCCAAACATTTTACAAAAATTTTGTACTATATACATAATTTTGATAGGAAAATATTTCAATCTATTTACACAAAAAGATGTTGCAATCATTTGTACAAAAATAATTTTTATAAATAAATAGGTATGTGCAAGAAAAATTTTATGTAAAAGGGAAAATTTTAAATTTTATGGATTTTTAGCCATTTTATTTATTAATACACTCACACAAAGTACGAGTTATGGCTAAAGTATATATGGAATATATACGACACCCCCATATACTTAGCTCGAACGATGTCCTCAGAGTGATCAAGAGCGATGAAGAAGACATAACTCGTGCTTAGTATAGGGAAGTGCAAAGAATAGAAATGCAAGAGATCTCAGGGTTTCCCCCTGTACTCAGGATCAAATAATCCTAAGTATAGCAGGCTGTACACAAAGGGAAATCCGAGTGAGAATGTACAGGGTCTACCTCCCCTATACTTAGGGTAACATATCCCTAAGTATAGGCAGCAAAACAGGGGTAGAAAGATATGAAGAAGATGAATATCTACAAGATGGAAGGACATTACTCCCCCTATATTTAAGGTGAAGAATCCTTAAGTATAGGCAACGACAGGAGTAATGAAACAGAACGAATGAACAACTCGGTGTTTCCACCCCCCTATACTTAGGATGAGGTATATCCTAAGTATAGCAAACACAATATTAGTCGAGACCTGGGGTGAAAACAAACACGGAAGAAAGAAAGATCAAATTATGATGAAACATATATATACGAAAGGGTACAATGTTAAGGTGCCTCTCAACAAGCGCTAGGTTTTATGCCCCTAGCTGGGTGCAAAGGCTAGGATAATGTTGTGTCAAGGTTCAGAATGGCATCTGTAAGGCGAATGCCGTACTGTCGTTGCAGTCTCGATATGAGAACAGCGACGAAATCAACAGTGTAAAGAAGGACACCCAGGTATGCAATCAGGCGGGTGTCTGCTACCTGCCAAGGATATGAGAAGATGTGATCGGAATCCGGTAGCACAAAAGAAATCATCGGCTCAGGATCAGACTGGAGTGGAAGTGTAGAGCTGAATAAATCAAACGTGGAGAAGGATGGATCAGTCATGGAATCCTCTACGTCAATCAGTGTCTCAAAAAGTTGTGGAAAATCAAGTCAGGAGACTCTCTACGAAAACTGATATTCGATGCCTAAAATGGAGAGAAATCAGACAGATCATTCAATATCTCAAGGATAGGCTCATCCTCGCGAGGGTTGTCGAGGTGAGGCAACTCAGAATCAGAGTGGTCGGAAGACTCGGTTTCATGATCCGCCAGATCGGATACACTCTCAGAAGGTGAAACTAAGTACTCATCATGTGTGGCATTCTCCCGCAGATAACCCTCGGGGAAGAATGCAAGATCATCGGTGAGAAATAGAAGATCAGGATCTATCAGGGCATCTGCGCTGCTGTCAGGCATCCACTATGTGCACCAGGTTGCATCATCATCTGAAATCTGTCTCTCGGCAATTTGGAAGCAGGAGAAGGTATTGGTCATAATCACAGAGGTTGTTAAGGTGATTGCGGCTGATCCTCGCTCTGCGGCAATGCTGGCTGTCATCTGGTCCTCAGAAAACATATTTGTCTCATCAAAGTGGAGGACAAAAGGCTTGAATACGGGACTCTCTATGTTTGGCCTCTCAAAGTGGTGTCCCATATCGAGTTGTGGCTGCTGGGCTGAGTCAGGGTATCTGTCTGACTCCGAGAAGTATCTCTGCAGAAAAGAAGTTGAATCATCCGGGGTTGGACTCTGAACTGTCTAGATCGCTGGCTGTATTAGATGGGGCTCATCCGTGTCTTGGAGTAACAGAAGATCTGATATCCAAGAATCGTCAACTAAAAACTCTGGGGTTGACTTGAACTCTAGCTGGAAAACCAATGGGAACTCGAGTAGACTCTGGGTCAGAACCTCCACTGTAGCAGTCATCTCCCATGTACTCTGTGGTGCTGCAGAATCCAAGTCCTCGGGCTGGTGTGTAGAGACTGTATCCTCATGTAGTACGACACACCCTACTAGTATTGAGGCATCCTCATGTGTTGTCCCGACTACGACATCTCGTGAAGATGGTCTCTGTGAAAGTAACCTCGAGATGGCATCTAGTAAGTCAATGTCAGAACTGCGGTGTGAACCGCCACGTGAGGTAATCACCAGTGCTAACTGCTCCACGGTCATCTCCCGCATGGAGATCTCAATAAGGTCAGTCAGTGAAAGTTCGTGCTTGGGAAATCTCCTCAAGAGGTCAAGAAACCTCGGCCATGCCTCATGCAGTGGCTCCTGGGGGTCTACTGAAAACTTTGTGATTAATGACCACATCATCTCTGCTCTATGCAAGGGAAAGTATTTCTATAGAAACTCGAACTGTAAGTCTCCTCCCGTAGTGAATCTCCTTCCCAATCGTCGGTGCCATCGCATGGCTCTATCCTGAAGTGTGAATGGGAAGGTCGTCAGCATCATCTCCTCTACAGTGATATCTGAATAAATCTGTGTCCTGCAAAAGTCCTCGAAGTCGGACAGGTGAAGATAGGGCTCCTCGTGCACCTCCCCTGAAAATATCGGCAGTCTCTGAATAAGCTCCAAATCTAGAATGAATGGACCTAATGTAGAAGCTGACTGAGCACCCTATATTGTCTGCTCATCTATCATCCTGGCATAGGAGGCATATGATATTCGCATCTGCTCTCTATGATCTCGTACGGAGTGCACTCTCAATCCAGCAATGTCATCGTCCGGGTCTCGCATCTGCTCAATCTGATCTCCGCGGGCGTGTAGCGCAGCATGCCCAGAAGAATGAAAGGGATGGGAGGGAGGGAGCGGGAGGTTGGTCGTGGATTGGACTGATGGTCAGAAGATGGAGAAGCCGCAAGAGTCGGCAAGAAGTGAGGGGGGTCCATCATTCAGAGATACAGAAAAGGAAGAAGTAGAAGACTGAAGGGAGGGTGGGAGGGAGAAAGATAGATGAATAGATGGAAGAGAAGATAGATGGGGAGAAGGCAGAAGGGATCTGGAAATACACAAGATGAGAAAGCAAAACCCCTGATTCAGCTACTCAACACTGAGCTGAAGACCGTAAAGGATCGGTCAATTATCTTTTCAATTTTATTTAGGTGATCAAATCAGTCTTTCAGAGCGATTACGTGAGCTGATAGGAATCCAATACTCCCAACAGACTGTCCTGAATAAAAGGCCGATAGTCTGTCAAGAAATTGGATATGGCTCTAACCTAGGATGCGGGTCACTCTCTCGCTCATCCAAACCTAACAAGGAGGGGTTTGTTCTCCCCAAGACAGATTTAAGTGAAGTGTCTTTGAGGGTCAAGTGTATTTAGCAGTCCCAATTTTATAGTTTTTGTTTTTATGTATTTTTCAAGAAAACAACGCCTAATGAATTTTTCAGTTCTCTTGGTTATTTAAGTCTGAAAACAGGGGGAGAAGATGAAAAAGCCGATGCGCGATAAAATCAATGATGCATGCAGAGTAAGAGATGCGTACCTGACTCCAGCGGTCTACATGCAGAGTGATCCGTGCATAAAATAAAGACAGCAATAAAACTACCTATATGATGCACGAGAAACCGGCCCTAGACGAAGCAATTTCTACACGTAAAGCACAGTAGCCGGGTAATCAAACCTAAGTCTGGAGTCCTATCTTGGGAGCCACTCGGTTTCCGCCACAACGGATCCTACATGCGTTGTATGTTACTCCTCAAGGCACGTGGACTAGAGTCTAATTAATCCGCAGCGGATCCTACGTGGCTATTCTGTAGCTCCCGCACTCCTGCTAGGTTCCTCGCGTCCTCCTGCAGCTCTATGCAGAAAAGAGCCGCCTCCGTATCCCGCGGTTACTTTAGCTTCCGAAAAAGCTATTTCGGTCCTCAGTCCCCTCGCAACAAATCAAACAGAAATGTTTGTCAGACCAGATTATTAGAAAAAATAAGCAAATAAATTAGATAAAAATATCTACACAACTATGGACAAAAAGCCGCGAAAAATGAAAAGACTACTAAGTTGTGCTCTCCGGCAACGGCGCCATTCTGATGACCGAGAAAAGACGTAATCCAAGACCCAGGTGAAGGTGTAAAAATAAGGGTCGTTGCGACCCGGATCTCAGGGACTCAGTCAACAAGAAAAAGAGACCACCAAATCAAAGATAAAACAATAAAACTCGAATAGCGATCCTCGCTATTTATTTAACCTGGTATAGCGACCAGGGTCGAACTCAAGGAGCACGGATTGGCCGGATCGGCCTATGAAGTAGTAAAAAGATAAAATGAAAGATAAAATATTTTTGATGGCTTTTTTGTATTTTTAAATTTTTTTTGTGTTTTTAATTATAAAGGAAATATAAGAAAATGGATAAGAAGAGCAAATCCAACAATTTATTAAACGCTCAAAAATGCTCAAAAAATTCAAATAAAATTATTTTTCTGTTTTTTATATTTTTAAGTGTTTCTGGTGAATTTTTCAGAATTTTCTAATTTTTAGTTGATTTTATAAAAAATCAAGAAAAGGGAAAATAGTGGATCAATGTGCAGCCAGACTTGAAAGGCTAATCAAAAATATCTAATTGGCCTCTAAAAATCTGGAGACAATTTTTATGAAAACTAGGTACAAAAACTAAGCAACAGAAAAAGAGTTTGCATTTTTTTGAATTTTATAGAATTTTTTAGAATTTTTATAAGATTTTTAGGGTTTTGTGATTTTTAGGGGTTTTATAAAATTCAAATGACACAAAAATTGGAAGAAACTCAAAGACAGCAAAATAAGCAATCCCTAAATTTTTAGAATTTTTAGAAAAGTTTTAATATTTTTAGTTGATTTTCTTTTCCAAACAGTAACAAAAACGAAGGTTTTTAAATTTTAAAAATAGCAATATTTTATTCAATACCAACAAGGGCTACAGCACATAAGGACCTATATGCAACAAAAACTAAGTTCCGGGGCTAAAAGTATAATGGGTGCGAAAACTATAAGGGTACCCGTGCAAAAATCACATTAATTTCCACACATGTCGAATACAACACGCACAGGGGCATAAGTGTAATTTTAGAACTTAAATTTTAACCCAAAATACCCCCAAACTCCAACCCAGATAATGCAAAATGTCCAAAGATATCACGTGCCCAGCACGTGGTTCACATTCACAGGGACCAAAATGTAATTCTAATTAATAAACATGTAAACTGTAACGCCTTAGAACTACAGGCTCAGAGTTGCAAAATGTCCAAACATCACATGCCGAAGCATGTGTCTCACACAAGCAGGGACTAAATAGCAAATAGTCTAAACTAGAGGTCCAAACATGTAAATAACCCAAGAGTGCACATTTATTTCAAAGACTAAATAAAAACTAAATAAAACTGCAGAGGTATGGGCGCAATTACCCAGCCGAGGCGTGTGAGGGGCGCACGTGAGTGCCATGTGTTGAATAGTGGATGGTTGCGGGCGAACGGTCCTGATGGCGCCCTCTGGAGGATCGGACGATGCTGGTGCAGAGGCGAACGTGGGACGCACATGGCAGTCAGATCGTGGATCTAACAGGCTGACAGGAGCAAGCTACGTGCGGTTGTGATCAGACCTGGCGCACAGAGGGAATCCGACGGCTGCGAGAGGATAAGGAAGAACTCCTCTTGGGCGAGCTTCTCGGGCATTCGGAGACGATCTAGATGGTTGATGGAAGATCAGAGAGGTGGGTCTTCCTCGCGATGACGTTCTGCGTCGGGTGGTGGCCTCCGATGAGGGCCCCAACGGTCGGATCCTCCGGTGAGGGACGGGCGACCTGGAGCAGCTCCGGCGAAGGATGGAAACGGTAGCCAAGGGGGTACCTACGATTATTGCTCTGCAAAACAAAGCTAAAGGGAAACGGCGTGGATGGTTGACGGGGGGTTCCGACGAAGGTCATGGATGGAACCCAACTCGATCCAAACCCCAATGGGCTAGCTCGAGGGGATCAGATTGCGTAGGAAAGATGGAGATGGGTCGGAGAGTCGATAAGTACGGCTAGGATGGACTGGCGGAGCTCCGGCCACTAGGGCGGAGCTGGCGGAGCTGGGAAGTGGAAATCGAAAATGGACTATGCTAAAGAAGCTAATGGATCTACCTGGTGGTCGTCGTCGATTGGGGAGGAGACGCTGGTTCTCCGGTGGTCTTCGCCTCGATGGAGCGTCGCCTCCAGAGGCTCGGGCTTCGCCGGCGGCGGAGCACGACGACGAGGGTCGCCGGACATGGGCTACACACCTCCAAACTCTCTCTCAGACACCCTCCGCACTCGTTGTCACTCGAGGAAGATGATGGAGGTCACAGGGAACAAAGGTGGTGGCCGAAGGTGCGGCTAATTGAGGAAGAAGGTGATGCTATATACTGGTAGAGACCCGGCAAAGATGGAGTCGGGCAGGGCAAATTGGTGCACGGATCCCTAGGAGAATCCCCGGGCATGAATCTCGAATGTAAGATCTGCAAATGGAGACTGGGGTTTGGGTTAGAGGTGACCGAACCGATCCAGGATAAATGGGCAAAGTTGGGTCAGTGACTGGGTCCGCGGAGCATGTGATCCTGGGGAGGAGTTGATCGGGGGTCAACATCCCCCGTGGACCAATCAGGAGCCGCCATTCAATTATTATTTGTAAATTCATTTAAAAATAATAAATGATTTTATTTTGAAAAAATTTCAACATGAAAAATGTTTATTTATTTTCAAATTATTTTTTTATGATTTTTATTTGTTTTTTTAAAAAATAAATTATGTATATACATTATATTATTATAATATGCAGGTATATTTACATATGTATTTTTTATTTTTATTTTTAATTATTTATTTTTGTACAATTATCCCTATTTTATATTTTATTTATTTAAATCATAAAATAAGGAATATAAAAAGATTTTTATTTGATTTTTATTACATATTTACAAGGGTGAAATAAATACATCTTTTATTTATATATACATGGTATATGTATATTGAGGAGAGAGAAATTATTTATTTTTATTTTTCTTTTATTTTTCCCATTTTTATTTTATTCTTGGAAATATATACAAAGTAAGGGGAATTCATGAATATTTTTTTATTTTTAGAAAATAAAATACTTACACAAAGAGGTATATGTACACCATGTTGAGTCACCATATCTCTCTCTACTTATTTTATTTTGCGGTCAGCCCCTTGTGGATCCCTCCCTTAGGTTTGGGTCATTCAATATTTATTCTAAATATTTCCCACTTTTTCTTTATTTCTTTATTCCTTTATTTTTATGCAAAAACATGCTAATTATGGTTATTTACATGATGCATGCATTTTGATAAATTATTGTATTTACAAGTATTTACATGGTATTTTGCCAAGGTTTCTAGCTCAAATAAAGGAATAAAGAGTGATGAATGGGGGTTTATCAATACTGTATTTTCCTTTCTAGATATTTAATTGTGGGTTGAATGTTGACTAATCGACGTTTCTTGTGAGGCGCCATAGTGATTGTGTGTCTGCTTTGTGTGAGACATATTTAAACCCACGACAAATCTTAGTTAGTCAACAATCAACCCAGTGATTCAATACCAACAACATCAGCAATCTCCACAATTCCATGGCAATTGGAGACAGAACCAATAACAACAACCGCAGTACCTATAGTACCAATAGAACCAGCAGTACACGATTGTACCCTATCAGCAGCACCCTCCTTTGTAGTATCAACAACATCAATCTTCTCCTCAGTATCACGCTCAGTATCCCAGCCAGCAGTCCCAACACCATCAGCAATACCAACAACACCATTTCATTTTTATATTGTCGAGGGTCTAAATATGTCTCACACATGGTGGAAACACAATCGTTATGGCGACCGGCAAGAAACCTCGATTAGTCAACAATCAACACACAATTAAATATCAAGCAAGGAAAATACATTGTGTATCAAAATTTATTTTAACCCTACAATATAATCCATGTAGTGACAAGCAGAGTAGGGGCTCGAACACAAGGAACACACAATGTAGCACTTTTATATTATGTCTAAATGAATAATATAGATATATATGTATATATATAGCTATGAACAATATTAGTCTACATAATGTGGGTTTTTAAAATATTTTTTATTTTTTAATTAGTTAATTACTCTATAATTTTTTAATTTTATATATAGAAGTATATTTTTATATATTTTTTTAAGTTTTTCCTTTATATATTTTTAGATTTTTAATTTTTTTTGTTTTTATAAAATATCATAAGCTATATATAGAATTTATAAACGATGTAAGTAAATATAGATATCATTATAACAAAAAATAACCAAAAATTGTAAAATTAATTATTTTTTGATTTTAGATAATTTTTTACTGCTTTGTGATTTTTTGGTTAATTTTGATAATTTTTATTATTTTAAATTCGAAAATATCCTAAAACATGGATAAAATAATAGATCGAATAAAAATTGGGAATAATATTATTAAAAAGTATCAAAACTTCTCCAAACTAATTTTAATATAAACATAGTAATATAAAGAAAATTATAAAATAACACTATTTTTTGAATTTAAGTGGATTTTATACATTTTTATAGATATTTTGGGGTTTTTTTTGTTTTTTGGTATTTCCTTTTTCTCTTTTTAGTGATTTTTGGTATGAAGGTCAATAATACTCAAATAAGACTAATATATTTTTTTGGTAATTTTTCAAAATGATTTTATAATTTTTTTGGCCTTTTTAATACAAGCAGGGACTGGCCATGCACTATTTGAATTTTAGAAAAAAGGAAAGGGGCATAAAAAGCAAATGTAAAATTATAGCGAAATCAAGCATGCATGCAGGTACTACTCCTATTTTTCGGTGATTTTTGAAGCACAGTACTGTTTTAATAAATATAAAACAAAGCACAAAAATGTTCAGTCTGATAAGGGTATGATTGCAAATATAAATAAAGGCGAGTGTCTAGTTGCAATTTTACCCAAAAGTTAACACTTGTATTCGAATTTTATATTTTAAAAGGCAAATATGAGAACCCATAAGGGTTTACATACAATTTTACAAAATAAAATGTGTGCATGCACGTGACTTTGTTAGAGACTAAATTGCAATATACAGGATTTCAGGGGGTTACTTGCAATTTATCTAAAAGTTTTAATACTTCATAAAATATTTCCAATGCTTCAAATAAATTACAAAAAGTTGAGGGGGTCTATGAAATTTACCCACTTATATGCTCGAGATCCAGTAGTCCAGGGCTCATCATGTGGCTAATCGTGCGACTCTCTTCACGTACCCCTTCGCAGGAAATCAATGGTCCAGATTAGATCTGGACCATTGTTCTTGATCAAAAAACAACGAGGGTGCTGTAATAACTCACAAGAACAGCTCGCCAGCGAGCTTTGATTTCTCATTTCTCTTGTCTCTGGATGTCTTTGTCTCCTCTGATGAGCCCAACAAGTAGCTAGGCTTCCTCCGTGTGCGGCTACAGAGTCCATGCGAGGTGAGAAGGAGCAGGGTGCTCTGGTGAGGTTGAACCAGCTGGAGCAACTCTTGGTAGTTGTTGAGGTCCCAAGGGCCTCGTCAGACCTGCAAATCGCAACTAAAAGATTCCTGGGTGCGAGGGCTATCTCCTCGACCCAGGGATTACGCGTAATAACCATGAATTTGGAATGGAGGGGAGAGCTCCGGTGAGGGCGGCGGAGGGAGCTTCGACTCCTTGAATTAGGTCTTAATTTCGGGGGGTTTGAGGGGAATTGATGGAGAACGTGAAGGGGAGCGAGGTGGAATGGGAGTCAGGTCGGAGCACGACGATTTTGACCTTGAGCTTGAGCTCCAATAATTTAGGGCTTTTCAATTTGAACGTGATTTGATTAATTTAACTATGAATTAAAGAAAGAAATGAAAATTAAACTAAAGAATCACCTAGGAATGAATGAACAGAGGGCTCAATCGACCTGAGAGACCAGGAGCAGAACCAGCCGGCGACGCTCCAGCGGTGGATTGGATTCATCTCCTCCACTCGCTCTTCTCATTGCAAATCATGAATACACCTTGCTGTCACCACAGAAAAACTCATAGACGTGATCTGAGGGTCTAAATCTCGAAGAAGAGGGATTTACATTGCCAAATCCATGACAATTGGAAAAAGAACCGGTACAATTTAATCCAGGAATCCTTTGCAATTCTGTGCAGCCCCTGGGATCTCAATGACCAACTGGAGTTGCTCCAGGTGGTTCAACCTCACCAGAGAACCCCACTCCTTCTTGCCTCTCCTAGACACTGCAGACGTACGCGGAGGAAGCCTAGCTATCTCTTGGGCTCATCGGAGGAGACAAAGACCGTTGGAGATCAAAGAAATGATAAATCAAGCTCGCCAGTGAGCTATTATTGCGAGTTTTTGCACCACCCCCCATTCCTGTTTGATCAAGAACATCAGTTTAAATCTAATCCGGACCATTGATTTCCTACAAAGGGGTGCGTGAAGAGAGTTGCACTATCTGCCACGTAGCGAGCCTTGGATGGTTGGATCTTAGGCGTATAAGTGGGTAAATTTCATAGACCCCCTTCGCTTTTGGTAATTTCTTTGAAGCCCTATAAATATATTATGAAGTTTAAAACTTTTGGATAAATTACAAGTAACCCCTTTACTTTCTGTATATTACAATTTAGTCGCTGCCAAAGTCACACGTATATGCAGGTTTTATCTTGTAAAAATTGTATGTAAACCCTTGCAGGTTCTTATAATTGTCTTTTAATATATAAAATTTAAATATTAATTTTAACTTTTGGGTAAAATTGTAATTAGACCCTCATTTTTATTTATATTTGCAATCATACCCCTATCAAGCTGAATATTGTGTGCTTTATTTTCTTTTATTGAAAATAGTTTTCGTGCTTCAAAAATCACCAAAAAAATAGAAGTAGGTACATGAATGCATTCTTGATCACGTTATAATTTTACATTAGCATTTTATCGCCGTTCCTATTTTCTAAAATTCAAATAGTGCACGGCCAGTCCCTGTTTGTCTTAAAAAGACAAATAAATTACAAAATCGTTTTGAAAAATCACCAAAAAAAGTATTTCTTATTTAAGTATTATTGACCTTCAGACTAAAAATCACTAAAAATAGAAAAATAAAATGCTTAAAAAATAAGAAACACCAAAAAACTCTATAAAAATTTTTAGAATCCCCTAAAATTCCAAAAATAGCAATTTCTATTTTATAAATTTATTTATTTTACTACCTTTACATTAAAATTAATTTGGGTAAGTTTCTACACTATTTGATATATTTCATCTACATTTTGATTTTAGTCTATTATTTTATCCCTATTTTAGGGCATTTTTAACTTTAAAAATATATTAAAAATAACCAAAAATCAAAAAATACTAAAAAATATCTAAAATAAAAAATATTTAATTCTGGAATTTTTTGTTATTTTAAATTATCTTTATATCTATATTTTCTTATAATATATATAAATTATATATGTAATTTATTATATTTTATTAAAAGAAAAAATATAAAAATATAAAATAAAAAATAAAAAAATAAAAAATATTATGTAAATATATATGTCTATATATAAAATTAACAAAAAAATATATAATAACTAATTAATTGAAAAATAAAAAAAATAAAAACCCACAATACTTTAACTAATATTGTGCATAGCTATATATACATATATATATCTATAATATTTATTTATATATAATATAAAAGTGCTACATCGTGTGTTCCTCGTGTTTGACACCCTAACTACTTGTCATTGTACGAATTTTATTGTAGGGTTAAAATAAAATTTGATCCACATTGTATTTTCCGTGCTTGATATTTAATTATGGGTTGATTGTTGGCTAATCGAGGTTTATTGCAGGTCGCCACAACGATTGTGTCTCCACCATGTGTGACACATATTTTGACCCTCGACAAATCTCAGTAATCAAATGGTGTTGTTGCCAAAGAGCAACGGATTATAGCACATTTTTGCATATACAAATGCCTGTTATTTATTTACATTTTTCTGCTATTTATTCTTTGATAATTATTTGATTGTTCTGATCAAATTTTCTTGTTAATCTTTCTTGCGAGGGACCGCTTGACGAGGTCTATCTATTAGGAGGCGGGTGCAACCAGCCGAGCGGAGATCGGCTTTCTCTTCCGAGCTGACCAGGAGAGAGATTGAGAGATGAGCAGGGAAGGAGGAGAAGAGCAACTTTTAGTATAGCATTTTCCCCTGCTCATTTTAGTCATCCACATGTACAACCTGATGTGGGCACATATTTTGTTGTAAATAAGAATGTTATTCCTACTACTGCTTTTGATTTTGTAGATATTATATTTCCTGATGCAATACGAAAATCCAAAAAAAATAAAAATTTGAAAACTGCCTTGTTTGACCCTGTTGTAGTAGAAATTATTCAGAATCTTGTTCTTGAAATACCTCTTCTCAAAGACATCAAGTACATGCCTAATATTAAGAAAGGTCTGAAGGAGGCATGTACCTAGAAGAGATAGTCACGCAAAGCTCGTGAAAGAAATGTGAAACACATTCTCACCGTGGCTATAGTAAATGCAATCAACAATCTCCCAACAAAGAAGAAGGACATGGATGTTTGACCAAGAGTTCGACCGAACTCTACTTAACAATGGATCCTCAATCAACCTGATGCTCACGTCACTACTCAAGGAATTTGGGTTAGGACCACTCAAGTCCATAAGATTGATTCTGTAGTTCGCAGACACATACATTAAGCAACCGCAAGGAATCTTAGAAGATGTCGTCGTTACCATTTAGGGAATGCAGTTCCCTACACAAGTGCTTAAACCTTCAGCATCTGCATTAGATGAGAGTGAGCTAGTGGAGAAGTGAACAAAAAACTGTGACTTTTTGGCTGATATTCGCGATACAAATCTGTTCATGGATGATATCAACAACCAGGTATTCCTCTCCACAGAAAATGTTGAGACAATGACGAACCACAAATCCAGCCCTTTAATGGTGTAGAATTAACACTCAGATTGTCATTGCAGTCGGGATAAATTAGGGCCATCAAAAACCATTTAATTGATACGTCAATAGAATCAAATGGTCGTATTTATATTTTACTTGGGCAAGCCCAAGGTCGAACTCAGGGACACAAGCCTCTTCGTGGTATTTAGACTCTTATTACTTGAACCAAGTGATGGATTAGTGAATAGTAGGTCAAGAAATGCATGAAGACAAAACAATATGCATTAAGTGAACATGAAAATATGCATTTTTTTATTTGATTTTTTATGCAAATAATTGCGATGAAATGCAATGCAAAAATATGCCCTAATTATTGACAAACTTGAGTCATTTAATCATAAGTCAAACAAGGTCAATTAATGAAGCTATTTTCATTGATGTGAAAATCAGACATATTAATCATTACACTAAAGACACTTAGCTAATAAAATAATACATCAAAACACATAGTGTCAAATCTGAATTATAAGCATGCCATCAAGAAGACAATGAAATGAGCTTCAAAATGCCACTGAAATCGACTCAATCAAGCTACGATGCTCAAGATATGCACGAGTGAAGCCAGAGGCATAAATGTAAGAAAACAAGAAAGACAAATAGCAAACAGGTCCTTGGGAGGGACTAAAATGTAAATAAAATAAAGTACGGGACCTTCCCTATAAATAACACACACGTGCGGGGGTATTTTTGCAATTATTAAAACCTATGAGGGTATAAGTGATACCCCAGGCACGCGTGGTCTGCAAGTGAGCTCATGACCTATCTACAAATGTAAAAACTGTCGAGGGCCTCCCAACAATTTGCCCAAATCACATGTGTGGAGCACGTGATCCCAGGCTCGGATGATTCTAAGGCTCAAGGGAGGCTCGGAACTGCTTCAGCTAGGCTCGGTGGGAGACGAAGGCTCGATGCAGGCTCGGAGTTAGGCTTAGGCTCGGACGAGGCTCAACGTTGGCCTGAGGTACCCAAGCCTGGTAGTCTAGTGCTGAGGTTCGGATCGGCTTTGGCGAAGACACGTAGACGATCAAAGGTCGTTCGATCATCGAGATCGGACGGTAGCTGGAAGCTGCGAGCGATGTCGACGTGGACCCTCATACACACTTGGATGATTGCAGGGTAGTGCATCCTAAGGTGACTGCTCCGTCCACCTCTGCTGCAGCTGGCGGCAAAACCAGGACTCCGGCGGAGGTATCTGAGCTCCGCCGCTCATCTTTGGCGTCGATGAAGCACCCCAGCTGCTCTTGAATGATTGTCGATGAAGCTCAAGATCTGGGTGTGCTGCAACGATGCTTGGAGAAGCCCCTCGTTGCTCCGGTGATGGAGGCGGAGTTCGCCAAGAGGACTCCGATGAGCTCTCCGATCATTGATCGTGGGATGCTGGGATCTTGGAGAAGATGGTGGGAGACGCTGAGGAAATGGGAAGAGCGAAGTGGTCTCGCGAGGTTGAGAACGTGGGAGAGGGGCGACCAGAGGTAGGGGATGAAGTTTCGACCGTTGGATCTTACGATCTGATGGTTAAGAGGTGGGCACTTTCAAGCAGCTCAGATTAGATCGAGAGTTAGCACGATTGAAGGTTATGATCTTGCCACACGTCACTAAGATATGCGTGAGGCAATGAATGATTGAGATGAAGTTCGGAGCTTTGATCGAAAGGTTGTGGCTGAGACATGTATCGCGAGAAGGCGTAGGCGGGGGTGGATGGTCTAGATGCATTCGCCCTTATAATCGGATGGAGGAGATCAAATGGGACCATGAGCGGTGAGGATAAGCGATGAAGGCGGGATCGAGGGGCATAGATGCCACCACGTGTCGTGCTGTGGGCGAGGCGCTAGCGGGCGGCTGTGATGAAATCAGGAGCGTGATCGGACGATAGAGGATACGGCAGGAAGGAGCAGGTGTGATGGAAACTACTGGAGGAGATTGAACAGCGGAGAATCAAGGCGGGGGATGCAAAGACAGTGGGCCATGTGGCTCAGCTAGAAGGAGCCACATGGCATGATCAAATTATTCCAGAAGAAAAATGAGAAAAGGCAGAGGAGGATGGCCGAATTTGGAAAAAGTCAAAACATGAAACTTGTAGATCTCATCGAGATCTACAGGTGTCATGTTGACAAAAAACAGATATGAGGTCAAACAAAGATAGAAAATATTTTTAAGATGTTTTTAAGGATGAAAACACCACGATTTTTAATTTTCGCTATTTTTGTATTTTAAATTTATTTTAATGACTTTGATATTTATAGGATTTTGCCTGGTTCTTATTGACATTTAGTCCAAGTTAGGGGGTTAATTTCAGTGAATTACAAGCATGAAACATGGTTTCATCAACCCCCTATACTTAAACTATGCTTGTCCCTGAGCATCAAAGAAAATGAGTTAGCTGGATTAACCCCCTTATGCATGTGCGTACAGGATCTGATATGTTCAAGTCCACTCAACTTTAGAGATCCAAAATCTTAGAGCTCAACCCACCCTTAATCAAGAGGCATCCAATTCCTCTAGTTATCCATACTCTCTCTGATGTATATATAAACTAAGGATATGCCTTTTACTGTTGACTGCGTTCACGAGAGTAGAGTCAAAAAATCACCCAAGGTCTTGGTCCAAGGAATTCTCCTGAGGACCCAATCCTCAACTCTAGGGAATAAATCAGATATTGCATCTAATCCAACGTCTCTTTAGTTGTCAGACTCAGAAGTGTATATGGCAGGCCAGATGATGGAGGGATTTAGGATTGTGTCATTTCTTCTCTCCCTCTCATTGGAACAAGGATTCTCTCTAGTGCCTTATTACGCAACACATATTTTTGGTGTTGATCAGTGCGTCCGTCAAGAGAAGTTGGAGCCGTCTGCACTTGTTTTCCTAGGATTACATCGGGGTGTGCCTTTTTTGAGTACCTATCATACCTTCTACACCCAGACTTGTAGCATTTACGATGCAGAGCCCTTTTTTGGTGCAAGCCTGACTCCTGGTCCTAATAGCGGTGGTCCAAGTGGACACTTTGAAAAAATGGTTGGGAGTGCTCGCCTTTGGTGGAAGCTCTTGTTGAAATTTGACTTTGTATGGAATGAAAGATTTTCTTTGACATTTCATTGCTTTGTAGTATTTTTGGCTAGCTCTACTGCTTTTACCAAGAGTTGGCGCACACTGATCAACATTTGTATTTATTTCACACCCGACACTTAGGTCAATGAAAATAGATTAATATAAGAACCAAGTCCTCATACTGGCTAAAAATGCTGAAACTCAAGTTTCATGAAGCTTCAAAGATTTTATCCCATCCTCGAGCATCATTAGATCAAATCCTGACTTAAATCCCTCATCCCCATCCCTCAAGTGAAGAGTCAACTCATCTCAACGAAACCGCAGTCGTGCATGTGATGTGTTGATCATATTCTTATGGTCAGAGACTAATCATGCAATATAGCACAAAAATCTAGAAACCTAGGGAAATGTGGACGATTAAGTCTAAGACCCTAATGGTTAAGGCTTGTTAACCTAAAAGCTCAAGACCTCTTAAGTCAAGCTTTCTTGAACATTTCTGATTCTGGGTAGGAGTGAAAAGGTAGGGGATTTAATCCAACTCCTTCAATAATTTTTAATAATTTTTTTCATTTTTTTTACTTTAAAAGACATTATGACTACCTAAACTCAAATGAGTAGATGCATCTGCGTTCAGCCAGAGCTCAATGCTTGAGGACGGAGCCTTACGTAATGTACCACCTACTTTGCTAAGGGCGAACCCTCACTGAACGCGGCTACATATTAGGGCTTAGTAGTCACTATTGACTCTTAAAGGATTTTTTTTTAATTTTTTTCATTTTTATGGGGTTTTTAATTAGAGGTTAGAACACATGTTAAACTCAACTTTCCTTGAAATCAAAATGAATTTTCAATACCATGTCACACAAATAAAGATTTCCAAAACATTTTCAAAAATATTTTTCTATAAAAATAGTGTAACATAATATAGAAAGCCTTGAAAATAATTTTGTCCACTTAGTTCAAAGGATTTTACTTTAGCCAAAAAATTTAAATTTTTCAAATTTTTCAGAATATAGCTAAAGTACATATAATGTATATACGATATACCCCCTATACTTAAACTGTGTTATGTCCTCATAGCATTAGATGATATAAGTCCATAAGTCCATTTAAATATAGAAAAATATACGGCAATAGAAGTGGCTCCCCTTATACTTAGGTTAGAAATAACCTAAGTATTGAGGCAAGGAAAGATGAGTAAAAAAATCACGGGGACTCGGGTCCCCCCTATACTTAGGTCGAGAATAGTCTAAGTATAAAGATTAAGATTTGATGCTGGGAGAGACCCGAGGTGAACGAAAAAGTCAGATGAATACACAGATGAACGGATGAATCTTTTGAGATAAATGGAGTACCTAGGGTCTACGGGAGGGTTTCAAAAGATTCATGGCTCAAACAAGCATGCAACACCCCTTTTATTTCACCAACTCACACGTGAAACCAACAAATGTTGGTTGATTATCTTGTCAGTTTTATTGGTGATTAAAACATTCTAGTTTATGCGGGCAAAATGTCAAATAAAATCTGTTGCATAAACGCAGGTGTTGCTCTCCCAAAATAAGATTTTACTCCATTTTTTAGGTTCACTTGCCATTAATAGTCCCAATTTATTTTGCTTAAGGTTATCACTGAATTAAGGTGAGCACATAAACCAAGCATTCATCGTCTAGCGCTCATTCCCATTTTCCATTAACCTAGGGGATCAAGCTAGGAGGGAATATCGAGAAAAGCCATTCAATCGGTAAAAATCATGATCTAGGCTAAGCAAGAAAACATGCAATGCCTTAGCAAAAATACGTGAAAATTCGGATTGAATTGAAAACCAAAACAATATGTATGCAAGTCGATTGAAAACCACACATAACATGCTTCTATTAGCGGGGAAGAACATCTTTTAATTTGGCTAGGTGAAGCGATGTTTATGTGCGTCTATATAAAAAAGTGTGTCCTACCTAGGAGCAAGCACGTAAAGTAAAAATATGAAAGAAGCTTGAAGAGCCGCGTGCCTGGTCCTAAGTCGACATTCAAGTGGGGCGATCCCCACACAACCACATATAAGTCATTCATTTACAAGCTCGAGTCTTCGATCGAAGACCACTGTAAAGATGATTATTACATGCGTATGAAATGAAATAAAATGCGAGAGATATTTTTTTCGAATCATTTCCAAAATTGCTTCTGTGGCTCCTCGCATCGTGGAATTACATGTTGCTCGCCTCCTTGAACGTCAAGGGCCCTATCACAAAAGCAAAGGTTAGATATCAATCGAAAAGAAAATTTTTTATAAGCCAGACAAATGGACAAATTGACCTACGTAAAGAAATTCAGAGGAAGAATCTAGAGGACTTACCTGGTCAGAGATGGAGGTTGCGGTCTATGCTGAGCTCCGAGGGGATCTCGGGTCATCGCTGGACTCCAGCGACCCCTCGGAGCAGCTTGGCGGGGAAGAGCCACTGCGGTCCTGGCCTACCATGGCCAGGGGTCATCACCGGGGGCTACCGCCATCGTTGCGGCCCTCCCCCTATCACAAGGAAGAAGAGAGGGGTTGGGCGGAGCCCCACGTAAATGTGAACGAAGGTTATTCGGGGCGACGACGGATTATTTAAGGAAATTGAAAGTTGCGGTTCCGGTGGTGATGGTAGTGATTTGAGTGGGAGAGATGGAGCACGAGGAGCGGTTATGAGGCGACCTATGATTCCTACGAGGATGAATGATGATCACAATTGATCGTGGGATGCCGGGATCTTGGAGAAGATGGCAGGAGATGCGGAGGAAATGGGAAGGGCAAAGTGGTCTCGCGAGGTTGAGAACGTGGGAGAGGGGCGACCGGAGGTAGGGGATGAAGTTAAGACCGTTGGATCTTACGATCCGACGGTTGAGAGGTGGGCACTCATAAGCGGCTCAGATTAGATCGAGGGTTAGCACGATTGAGGGTTAAGATCTTGCCACGTGTCACTAAGATATGTGTGAGGCAACGAACAACCAAGATGAAGTTCGGAGCTTTGTTGAAAGGTTGTGGCTGAGACATGTGTCGCGGGAAGGCGTAGGCGTAGGTGGATGGTCTAGATGCATTCTCCCTTTTAATTGGATGGAGGAGATCAAATGCGACGATGAGCGGTGAGGATAAGCAGTGAAGGCGGGATCGAGGGGCACAGATGTCGCCACGTGTTGTGCTGTAGGCGATGCGCTAGCGGGCGATTGTGATGAAATCAGGAGCGTGATCGGACGATAGAGGATACGGCAGGAAGGAGCAGCTGGGATGGAAACTGCTGGAGGAGATCGAACGGTGGAGAATCAAGGTGGGGGATGCAAAGACAGTGAGCCACGTGGCTCAGCCAGAAGGAGCCATGTGGCCCAATCAAATTAAAAATGAGAAAAATAGGAGGAAGATGGCCGAATTTGGAAAAACTTGTAACATGAAAGTTGTAGATCTCGATTAGATCTACAAGTTTCATGTTGACCAAAAATGGATACGAGATCAAACAAAGATAGAAAATATTTTTAAGAGCATTTTTTTTAGGATAAAAACACCACGATTTTTAATTTTTGCTATTTTTTGTATTTTTAATTTATTCAATGACTCTGATATTTAAAGTATTTTGCCTGGTTCTTATTGACATTTAGTCCAATTTAGGGGGTTAATTTCAGTGAATTACAAGCATGAATCATGGTTTCATCAACCCCCTATACTTAAACTATGCTTGTCCCCGAGCATCAAAGAAAATGAGTGAGCTGGATTAACCCCCTTGTGCATGTGCGTACAGGATCTGATTTGTTCAAGTCCACTCAACTTTAGAGATCCAAAATCTTAGAGCTCAACCCACCCTAAATTAAGAGGCATCCAATTCCTCTAGGTATCCAGACTCTCTATGATGTACATATAAACAAAGGATATGACTTTTAGTGTTTACTGCGTTTATGAGAGTAGAGTCAAAACGTCACTCAAGGTCTTGGTCCAAGGAATTCTCCTGAGGACCCAATCCTCAACTCTCGGGAATAAATCAGATATTGCATCCAATCCACCGTCTCTTTAGTTGTCAGACTCAGAAGTGCATATGGCAGGCCAGATAATGGAGGGATTTAGGATTGTGTCCTTTCTTCTCTCCCTTTCATTGGAACAAGGATTCTCTCTAGTGCCTTATTACGCAACACATATTTTTGGTGTTGATCAGTGTGTCCGTCAAGAGAAGTTGGAGTCGTCTCCACTTGTTTTCCTGGGAATACATCGGGGTGTACCTTTTTTGAGTACCTATCGTACCTTCTACACCCAGACTTGTAGCATTTACGATGCAGAGCCCTTTTTTTCTGCAAGCTCGACTCCTGGTCCAAATAGCAGTGGTCCAAGTGGACACTTCGAAAATAATGGTTGGGAGCGCTCGTCTTTGGCGGAAGCTCTTGTTGAAATTTTACTTTGTATGGAATGAGAGCTTTTCTTTGACATTTCATTGCTTTGTAGTAATTTTGGCTAGCTCCACCGCTTTTACCAAGAGTTAGCGCACACTGATCAACGTTTTTATTTATTTCACACCCTCGCACTTAGGTCAATGTCAAGAGATTAGTATAATAACCAAGTCCTCATACTGGCTAAAAGTGCTGACACTCAAGTTTCATGAAGCCTTTAAAGATTTTATCCCATCCTCGAGCATCATTAGATCAAATCCAGACTCAAACCACTCATCTCAGTCCCTCAAGTGAAGAGTCAACTCATCTCGTCTAATCCGTAGTCGTGCATGTGATGTGCTGATCATATTCTTTTGGTCGGAGACTAATCGTGCAATATAGCATGAAAATCTAGAAATCTAGGGAAATGTGGATGATTAAGTCTAAGACCCTGATGGTTAAGGTTGGTTAACCTAAAATCTCAAGACCTATTAAATCAATCTTTCTTGAACATTTCTGATTCTGGGTAGGAGTGAGAAGGTAGGCGGTTTAATCCAACTCCTTCAACTATTTTTTATAACTTTTTAAATTTTTTTAACTTTAAAATACACTATGACTTCCTAAACTCAAATGTGTAGATGCATCTGCATTCTGCTAGTATAGGTGTAAGTACAGACCGGAGTCTGATGCTTGAGGACGGAGCCTTATGCGATGTCCTCTAAACCACCTACTCTGCTAAGGGTGAACCCTCACTGAATGCGGCTACTTATTTGGGCTTAGTAGTCACTATTAACTCTTAAAGGATTTTTTGTATTTTTTTTCATCTTTATGGAGTTTTTAATTAGAGGTTAGAACACATGTTAAACTCAATTTTCTTGAAATAAAAAAGAATTTTCAATACCATGTCACACAAATAAAGATTTTCAAAACATTTTCAAAAATATTTTTCTATAAAAATAGTGTAACATAATATAGAAAGCCTTGAAAATCATTTTGTCCACTTAGTTCAAAGGATTTTACTTTTGCCATGAAGTTTTAAATTTTTCAGATTTTTCAGAATATAACTAAAGTACATATATTACATATACAAGTATACCCCCCTATACTTAAACTTTGATATGTCCTCATAGCACTAGATGATATAAGTCCATAGGTCCATTTAAATATAGAAAAATATACGGTAATAGAAGTGTCTCCTCCTATACTTAGGTTAGAAATAACCTAAGTATAGAGGTAAGGAAAGATGAGTAGAAAAATCACAGGGACTCGGGCCCCCCCCCCCTATACTTAGGCTGAGAATAGCCTAAGTATAAAGATTGAGATTTGATGCTGGGAGAGACCCGAGGTGAACAAAAAAGTCGGATGAATACACAGATGATCAAATGAATCTTCTGAGATAAATGGAGTACCAAGGGTCTACGGGAGGGTTTCAGAACGCGATGCCCACCTCCAATCAATTGATTCGTCATGGTAGAGGAGAAAAACGGCGAACGGACCGTACTCGAGCTTTGAATCAATGCCCCCAGAAGCAAGGAGTATGCCCGCGTGTTCCGACGAGAACACCGAAAAAAGGCGGAGCCGACCGTTTAGAAATCCTAGCTTGCAAGTACTATTGCTGTATCCTCTTCGCCTGCACATACTCATTGATTTGAGACAAAATGGACTCTTTCTCTTCTTCTTTCGCAAAGGCGCTGGTGCACTTCCACCGGTCATCGAGAATGTCCTCTATTCCACCCCCATATATAATAGCGAATTCTCTCGTGGCTCAAACAAGCATGCAACACCCATTTTATTTCACCAACTTACATGTAAAACCAACAAATGTTGGTTGATTATCTTGTAAGTTTTATTGGTGATTAAAACATTATAGTTGATGCGGGTAAAATGTCAAATAAAATCAGGAGCATAAAAGCGGGTGTTGCTCTCCCAAAACAAGATTTTACTCCATTTTTTAGGTTGACTTGCAATTAACAGTCCCATTTTATTTTGCTTAAGGTTATCACTGAATTAAGGTGAGCACATAAACCAAGCATTCATTATCTACCGCTCATTCCCATTTTCCATTAACCTAGGTGATCAAGCTAGGAGGGGAAATCGAGAAAAGACATTCAATCGATAAAAACCATGATCTAGGCTTAGCAAGAAAACATGCAATGCCTTAGCAAAAATACGTGAAAATTCAGACTGAATTGAAAACCAAAATAATATGTATGCAAGTCGATCTGCACCTAACATGCTTCTATTAGCGGGGAAGAACATCTTTTAATTTGGCTAAGTGAAGCGATGTTTATGTGCATCTATATCAAAAGTGTGTCCTACCTACGAGCAAGCATGTAAAGTAAAAATATGAAAGAAGCTTGAAGAGTCGCGTTCCTGGTCTTAAGTCGACACTTAAGTGGGGCGATCCCCTCACAACCACATATAAGTCATTCATTTACAAGCGCGAGTCTGCGATCGAAGACCATTGTAAAGACGATTATTACATGCATATGAAATGAAATAAAATGCGAGAGATATTTTTTTTCAAATTATCTCCGAAATTGCTTCTGTGGCTCCTCACAGCGGGGAAGTACATGCTCCTCGTCTCCTTGAACATCAAGGGCCCTGCCACAAAAGCAAATGTTAGATATCAATCGAAAAGAAAACTTTTTATAATGTCAGACAAATGGACAAATTGACCTATGTAAAGAAAACACTTGATTAAATAAATAAATATCTGAACAAGACAAAAGATGAGTCGTGTCTCCAGCAACGGCGCCATTTGACAAACCGCAAATCCATGCCTTTAATAGTATAGAATTAACACTCAGATTGTCATTACAGTCGGGCTAAATTAGTACCATTAAAAACCATTTAATTGATATGTCAATAGAATCAAATGGTCGTATTTATATTTTTCTTGGGCAAGCCCACGGTTGAACTAAGGGACACAAGCCTCTTCCGTAGTATTTAGACTCTTATTACTTTAACCAAGTGATGGATTAATGAATAGTAGATCAAGAATTGCATGAAGACAAAACAATATGCATTAAGTAAAATGAAAATATGCATTTTTTATTTTATTTTTTATGCAAATAATTGCGATGAAATGCAATGCAAAAATATGACCTAATTATCGACAAACTTGAGTCATTTAATCATAAGTCTAAATAGGTTTAATAAATGAAGCTATTTTCATTGATGTGAAAATCAAGCATATTAATCATTACACTGAAGATACTTGGCTTATAAAATAATACATCAAAACTCATAGCATCAAATTTGAATTATAAGCATGCCATTAAGAAGACAATGAAACGAGTTTCAAGATGCCAATGAAATCGACTCAATCGAAGCTAGGATGCTCAAGATATGCACGAGTGAAGCCAGAGGCATAAATGCAAGAAAATGTGAAAGATAAATAGCAAACAGATCCCTAGGAGGGACTAAAATGTAAATAAAATAAAGTACAGGATCTTACCTGTAAATAACCCACACACATAGGGGTATTTTTGCAATTATTAAAACTCACGAGGGTATAAGTGCAAAATACCCCAGGCGCACATGGTCTACATGTGAGCTCAGGACCTGTCTGCAAATGTAGAAACTGTTGAGGGCCTCTTGACAATTTGACCAGATCGTACGTGTGGAGCACGTGATCCCAGGCTTGGATGATTCTGAGACTCGAGGGAGGCTCGAAACTACTTCGGCTAGGCTCGGCGGGCGACGAAGGCTCGATGCAGGCTCGGAGTTAGGATTGGGCTCGGATGAGGCTCGGTGCTGACCCGAGGTACCCAAGCCTGGTGGTTTGGTGATGAGGTTCGTATCAGATTTGGCGAAGACACATGGACGATCAAAGGCCGTCCGATCATCGAGATCGAACGGTATCTGGAAGTTGCGAGCGATGTCGACGTGGACCCTCGTACGCCCTTGGATGACTGCAGGGTGGTGCATCCTAAAGTGATTGCTCTGTCCTCCTCTGCTACAGCTAGCGGAGGAACCAGGACTCCGACGGAGGTATCCGAGCTCTGCCGCTCATCTTTGGTGTCGATGAAGCACCCGAGCTGCTCTTGAATGATTGTCGATGAAGCTCAAGATATGGGCGAGCTGCAACGATGCATGGAGAATCCCCTCGTTGCTCCGGTGATGGAGGCAAAGTTTTCCAAGAGGACACTGACGAGCTCTCCAATCATTGAAGTTAGCGACCTGCATAGGAGAGTGCCTAGTCAAAACGTAGTGCGGGAGGTGTGGAATGGACTGGGAGCCTCGACGAATTAAGAAGGTGGCGACTCGGTGCTCCTCGGCCATGGAAGGCGGAGGAGATGGGTCGGATTGGCCGGAGGTTATGGGGGATTAGAGAAGATGAATGGCGGGGTGCGCGTGGATGGTGAATGTGCGATGGATCTGAAGGGATGTTCAGTGGACAGTGGTAGTGCGGGGAGAACGCTAATAAAAGTAAAGAAATAAGAAGGAAATTCAGAGGAAGAATCGAGAGGACTTACCTACTCAGAGATGGAGGCTGCGGTCTATGCTGAGCTACGAGGGGAGCTCGGGTCATCGTTGGACTCCGACGACCCCTCGGAGCAGCTTGGCGGGGCAGAGCCACTGCGACCCTGGCCTACCATGGTCAGGGGTCATCACCGGGGGCTACCGTCGTCGTTGCACCTCGATCGGCCCTCCCCCTGTCTCGGGTAGGAAGAGAGGGGCTGGGCCGAGCCCCACGTAAAGGTGGACGAAGGTTATTAGGGGCGACGACGGCTTATTTAAGGAAATTGGAAGTTGTGATTCCGGTGGTGATGGTAGTGATTTGAGTGGGAGAGATGGAGCGCGAGGAGCGGTTATGAGGCGACCTATGATTCCTGCAAGGATGAATGATTATCGCACTTGATCGTGGGATGATGGGATCTTGGAGAAGATGGTGGGAGACGCGGAGGAAATGGGAAGGGTGAAGTGGTCTCGCGAGGTTGAGAATGTAGGAGAGGGGCGACCGGAGGTAGGGGATGAAGTTTCGACCGTGGGATCTTACAATCCGACGATTTAGAGGTGGGCACTCACAAGCAGCTCAAATTAGATCGAGGGTTAGCACGATTGAGGGTTAAGATCTTGCCACGTGTCACTAAGATATGCGTAAGGCAACGAACGACCGAGATGAAGTTCGGAACTTTGTCGAAAGGTTGTGGCCAAGACATGTGTCGCGAAAGGCATAGGTGGGGGTGGATGGTCTAGATGCATTCACCCTTTTAATCAGATGGAGGAGATCAAATGGGACGATGAGCGGTGAGGATAAGTGGTGAAGGCGGGATCGAGGGGCACAGATGTCTCCACATATTGTGATGTGGGTGAGGTGCTAGCGGGCGGCTGAGATGAAATCAGGAACGTGATCGAATGATAGAGGATACGACGGGAAGGAGCGGCTGGGATGTAAATTGCTGGAGGAGATCGAACGGCGGGGAATCAAGGCGGGGGATGCAAAGACAACGAGCCACATGGCTCAGCCAGAAGGAGCCACATGGCCCAATCAAATTATTCCAGAATAAAAATGAGAAAAAGAGGAGGAAGATGGTCGAATTTGGAAAAACTAAAAACATGAAAGTTGTAGATCTCGATGAGATCTACAAGTTTTACGTTGACCGAAATTGGAGTTGAGGTCATATAAAGATAGAAAATATTTTTAAGAGCATTTTTAAGGATAAAAACATCACGATTTTTAATTTTTGCTATTTTTTATATTTTTAATTTATTCAATGACTCTGATATTTAAAGTATTTTGCCTGGTTCTTATTGACATTTAGTCCAATTTAGGGGGTTAATTTCAGTGAATTACAAGCATGAAACATGGTTTCATCAACCCCATATACTTAAACTATGCTTGTCCCTGAGCATCAAAGAAAATGAGTGAGCTGGATTAACCCCCTTGTGCATGTGCGTACAGGATCTGATTTGTTCAAGTCCACTCAACTTTAGAGATCCAAAATCTTAGAGCTCAACCCACCCTAAATTAAGAGGCATCCAATTCCTCTAGGTATCCAGACTCTCTATGATGTACATATAAACAAAGGATATGGCTTTTAGTGTTGACAGCGTTTATGAGAGTAGAGTCAAAACGTCACTCAAGGTCTTGGTCCAAGGAATTCTCCTGAGGACCCAATCCTCAACTCTCGGGAATAAATCAGATATTGCATCCAATCCACCGTCTCTTTAGTTGTCAGACTCAGAAGTGCATATGGTAGGCCAGATAATGGAGGGATTTAGGATTGTGTCCTTTCTTCTCCCCCTTTCGTTGGAACAAGGATTCTCTCTAGTGCCTTATTACGCAACACATATTTTTGGTGTTGATCAGTGTGTCCGTCAAGAGAAGTTGGAGTCGTCTCCACTTGTTTTCCTGGGAATACACCGGGGTGTACCTTTTTTGAGTACCTATCGTACCTTCTACACCCAAACTTGTAGCATTTACGATGCAGAGCCCATTTTTGGTGCAATCCCGGCTCCTGGTCCTAATAGCAGTGGTCCAAGTGGACACTTTGAGAAAATGGTTGGGAGCGCTTGCCTTTGGCGGAAGCTCTTGTTGAAATTTTACTTTGTATGGAATGAGAGCTTTTCCTTGACATTTCATTGCTTTGTAGTATTTTTGGTAGCTCCACCTCTTTTACCAAGAGATAGCGCACACTGATCAACGTTTTTATTTATTTCACACCCTCACACTTAGGTTAATGTCAAGAGATTAGTATAAGAACCAAGTCCTCATACTGGCTAAAAATGCTGACACTCAAGTTTCATGAAGCCTTCAAAGATTTTATCCCATCCTCGAGCATCATTAGATCAAATCCAGACTCAAATCCCTCATCCCAGTCCCTCAAGAGAAGAGTCAACTCATCTCATCGAATCCGCAGTCGTGCATGTGATGTGTTGATCATATTCTTATGGTCGGAAACTAATCATGCAATATAGCATGAAAATCTAGAAACCTAGGGACATGTGGATGATTAAATCTAAGACCCTGATTGTCACGACCCGTCCCGCTAACCGGAACGTGCCGCGATAGAGATCTTTCCTCTTCTTTTTCCTCAAGTAAACATGTGGCAATCTCATAAAACATAAAACCTTTGTATTTCAAGTTCACAACACCAAGAAGTGTATTACACAAGTTCTATCTATTACAACTTCTTACAAAATAACACAGACAGTACAAAAACAACGAAAAGCAAAAGACACCTCCTCCAAGTGTATCCGTGGTCCTTTCACCTGTTATTCGTGATTCTGCTGATCTGTATATAATATAATATAACGGGATGAGTCTAAACCCATTTATGAGCTTAGACCCAGTGAAAGGATCTCAAGCTTTTTACATATAGCTAAAAACTGAAATATGAGCAACGTGACAAGAATTTATGCTGAATACTGTGAAATAGCTTGAAAGAGACTTTATGAAAGTAATTCCATATAACAACATGCTAGTTTTGCAATTGAAAACTGAAATCACTTCAAAAGCAGATAAACTGAAACATAATCATCACTATCAAGCTGTTTGTACTAATCACCACTGTGGCTAATTTAATGACTCATGAACGCTGAAACAAAGCTAAGTCATACGCGCAGACGGTCCCAAAGACCAAAAACACCCTGCATACGGCTCAAAGCCTATATGTATACAGAATGCGGACCCAAAGTCCTCTTGATACCATATCTAATGGTTTGCCATATCTAATGGCGGTTTCAGGGTCATATCTAATGACATCACCATATCTAATGGCTAGTTCATGATTTGTGTAAAAGAGCTACTGTGGTGCTTATCTTCTGATTCTGATTCTTTTCTTGCCACTAATAAACCGTAAACTTGCTATTTCATGCTCATAACAACTAATTCAATAACATAAGACAATCTTGACATAGCATGCATATTCTGATCACTAAAACCATTCAGAACTTGGAAAACTGATCCATAATCCATAGTTACCGTACAAAACAAAATTCTTTACATAAAAACTCAAATTAACGTAGTGAAACTTATGCTTTCTATTCCACAACGAGTTTTATGCTTGAAAACATGCTATCAACATAAAGCACTTGAAATGATATTTGAAAATATATTCAAAAGCCTTGATTTCATATCTGGTATACGGTACTTGCAATTCATGCGTAAAAGCTCAAGAAAACGCGATTGCATACTTGTTATCATAAAACATGCATAAAAGCGAAAGACTAATACTTTAAAATAGCGCTTGAGAATCCCTCACCTGAACGCTATCTAGCTTGAGTCCGAATCACCTTCTTTAGTGAAATCCCCCCCTATAGCCGTCCTAGATTTCAGTACTACGGCTCGATGCGGATAGAACTTCTTACGGCTTTTAAAAACGCTCTCGATCACCGACAGGGCTTCGCCGTGCTCCTCTCGTGCTCCTCCCGTAAGCTCGGCGGCCTTACGGCTCTAAGGTGTGGTGATGGGCGTGAATGAAGTGGGGAGGACTATGGGGGGGTCATGGTATTTATAGGCCTCCACCCCCTTTACATGTGTGACATGTGTCAACATGTAAGGGAGGTTCATGTGTCCCTTATCCATGTATGAAGACACATGGCATGGCACATGGCATTATCATAAGGAAACTTGTTGCCTAAGTAATAGGCTTGCCTTATCCACGAGTTTACTTGTTACCCAAGCAAAAGACTACACCATGACATGTGTTAGTCTCAAGACAATGACACATGGCACTACTGAGGTTTTGACACTTGTCCTGACTATAAAACGACATGTGTCTCATGATTTCCACTCCATGTGTCCTATTCTTGCTAATGACGCTTAATTATCACTAACGACGGGTAATTAGTACTAATCATGCTTAATTAGTCTTAATGATGTGATTATAGCTAATGAGTATAAATATATGCTAATGATGCTTAATTATCACTAATGACGGGTAATTAGCACTAATCATACTTAATTAGTCTTAATGATGTGATTACGGCTAATGAGTATAAATCCATTACATTATGGACACTATGCTAGTAGTGGCTTCTACTACTTATAAGGTACTACCAAAAATCCAGATTACTAGATGTGGTACTATGTTTTGATGTGCTACACAATTCATAGAACCTTTTTGAAGTCCATTTTATACAAGACGGTCTCTGATATAAACACAACAAGTTTAAATGAAAACATTGCAGAAAGGCGAATCTATTGACTATGGTATCTGTAAAGTGTGAACACTATCAATCCAATATTTCCTTGAAATAACACTTGATATCATTCAAAAGCATAGTGTACAAAACGTGTATTACAATTCTCCCCTACTTGCAATAAATTTCGTCCTCGAAATTTAAGTATCCTTGCTAGCTTGAAAATAAGTGGGGATATCGAGACCTCATTTCTTCTTCTCGTTCCCATGTGGCTTCTTCTGTTGCGTGACTCCTCCATAAAACTTTGACTAAAGGAATCTTCTTTGTACGAAGCTCTTGTACTTTATAATCTAGAATTTCCACAGGAACCTCCTCGTATGACAGATCTTCCTTCAATTGAATATCTTGAGGTTGTATCATATGGGTTGGGTTTGGAATAAACTTCCGAAGTGTGGAGACATGAAAGACATCATGTATCCTTGCTAGTTCAGCTGGAAGTCGAAGACGATAAGCTAGACTTCCGATTCTCTCAATAATCTCGTAAGGGCCAATGTATCTTGGACTTAGTTTCCCTTTCTTCCCGAATCTGATTAGGCCTTTCCATGGAGAAACTTTTAGAAACACACGGTCTCCCACTTGAAATTCTAAGTCTCTCTTTCGTTTATCTGCATAATTTTTCTGTCTGCTTTGTGCTGCCTTTAAACATCTCTTGATTTCCTCAACTTTTTCTATCGTGCTTTGTATTAGTTCAGGTTGAACCAATTTCCTTTCTCCAACTTCACTCCAACAGATAGGTGTTCTACAGGGTCTACCATACAAGGCTTCATATGGTGCCATCCCAATACTAGCATGATAGCTGTTATTATATGCAAACTCTATAAGTGAGAGATGTTCATCCCAGCTTTCTTTAAAGCTCAGTGCACAGGCTCTAAGCATGTCTTCTAGAGTCTGGATAGTCCGTTCTGATTGGCCATCTGTTTGAGGATGAAAGGCTGTACTAAATGCTAATTTCGTTCCCATAGCTTTATGTAAGCTTGGCCATAGCTTAGAAGTAAATCGTGGATCTCTATCAGATACAATTGACACAGGAGCCCCATGACGGCTAACTATCTCATTAACAAAGATCTTTCCCAAGCGGTCTACACTGTATGTCATGTTAATGGCTAAGAAATGTGCTGACTTAGTTAATCTGTCTACTATGACCCATATTGCATTGTGACCTCGACGGGTCCTTGGAAATCCTGTAACAAAATCCATAGTGATGTGTTCCCATTTCCATTCTGGTATTGGAAGTGGCTGTAATTTCCCCGCAGGTCTCAAACGCTCCGGTTTTGTTTGTTGGCATATAGGACATCTAGAAACATACTCTGCAATCTCTCTCTTCATGCCAGTCCACCAATAGTAGCTTTTAAGTGTTCTATACATCTTAGTACTTCCTGGATGCATAGTATACATGGAGTTATGTGCCTCTTCCAGAATCTCAGTCTTTATATCAGATTTCCTCGGAACACATAATCTTCCTTTAAAGAATAAAACCCCTTGACCATCTATTGTATACCCGGCTTCATCTCCTCCCTTAATCTTCTCAATCATTCTAATGATTTCAGAATCATGGACTTGTGCCTCCTTGATTTTATCATATAATATGGGTCTCACTTGTAAGGATGCTAATAGGGCTCCAGAGCTATCTATGGTTAACTTTGCACGTAACTCTTTCAACTGATAATATTCCCCTTTTAAGTAAGATAGCTGACCCTTAGACTTTCTACTGAGGGCATCCGCTACGACATTGGCTTTCCCCGGGTGATATTCTATGGAACAATCATAGTCTTTAATTAGCTCTAACCATCTTCTTTGCCTTAAATTCAACTCTTTCTGAGAGAAAATATATTTCAAACTCTTATGATCCGTAAAGATTCGACAAGTTTCTCCATATAGGTAGTGTCTCCAAATTTTTAAGGCAAATATTATAGCAGCTAACTCAAGGTCATGAGTTGGGTAATTTAACTCATGTTGTTTTAGCTGTCTAGAGGCATAAGCAGTCACTTTATCATTCTGCATCAAGACGCATCCCAGCCCTTGTCTTGAGGCATCGCTATAGATTACATAATTACCCTATCCTGAAGGAAGGCTAAGTATGGGTGTTGAGGTGAGACGGCTCTTGAGTTCCTTAAAACTCTTCTCGCATTCATCATCCCAACTATACTTCACATTCTTCCTAGTTAACCTTGTCAATGGTGCAGCAATTCTAGAGAAGTTTTCTACAAATCTTCAATAATACCCAGCTAATCCAAGGAAACTTCGGATTTCTGATGCATTTATCGGTCGTTCCCATCTAAGAACTGCTTCTATCTTTGATGGATCTACTGTTATTCCTTCTCCAGATATGACATGGCCTAGAAATGCAACCTTCTTCAACCAAAACTCACATTTATCAAACTTTGCATATAATCGGTGTTCCTTCAGAGTTTGAAGTACAATTCTCAAGTGTTCTCTATGTTCTTCCTCTGTTTTAGAATATATGAGAATATCATCAATAAATACGATCACGAACTTGTCCAGATATGGACGGAAAACCCTATTCATCAAGTCCATAAAAGCAGCTGGGGCATTTGTCAATCCAAAAGGCATTACTAGGAATTCATAATGCCCATATCGGGTTCAGAATGCAGTTTTAGGGACATCTTCTCCTCTAATCTTTAACTGATGATAGCCAGATCTCAAATCAATCTTGGAAAATACAGAGGCCCCTTGCAATTGGTCAAATAAGTCATCTATTCTGGGTAGAGGATAGTTATTGCGAACAGTCACTCTGTTTAGTCTCCTGTAATCTATACAAAGTCTCATGGAACCATCTTTCTTCTTAACAAATAGAACAGGAGCACCCCATGGTGACATACTGGACTGTATAAATCCCTTATCTGTCAACTCCTGCAATTGAGTTTTGAGTTCTTTAAGTTCAGCTGGGGCCATTCTGTAGGGAGCTAAGGCAATTGGATTGGTACCCGGAATTAGGTCAATAGTGAATTCAATTTCCCTATCAGGAGGAATTCCCGGTAGTTCATTTGGAAACACTTCTGGAAACTCTTTGACCACAGAGATGTTTTCTAAGCTGACTGCTTCTGCCTTAGTATTAAACACGTAAGCAATATAAGAGGAATATCCCTTCCTTATGAACTTGTGGGCTAAGAAACAGGAGATGACATGGGTAGGATATATTCTTCTTTCCCCATAAAAAGTGAATTCATCATCACCTGGTTTTCTAAAAGTAACGTGCTTCAGATGACAGTCTAGAAGAGCATGATATGTACTCAAGCAATCCATTCCTAGGATAGCATCAAATTCTCTTATCTCCATAGGAATAAGGTCTACTTCAATATAATTTTCTCCTATCTTAACCAAACAATTCCGAAGGACATTCCTAATAATTTCTGGTTCTCCCTTAGGCAAAGAAATTGCTAAAGCATGCTTGAGAGTACTTGTAACTTTATCAGCATATAGGGAGAATCTTTGTGAAATAAAAGAATGACTTGCACCAGAATCAATAAGAGTATGTGCACTTTTACCAAAAATAATAGTGGTACCTGATACAACATCGTCTGTAGATATGGCCTCCTCTAAGGTCATAGCAAAAGCTTTTCCCTCTCTTTGGTTTGATTTCTTCTGTGTATTATTTTTATTTTGTTCCCTTGCAGGTGGGGGACGACGTACAACAATATCACGATTTTCATTTTGTGCTGGTCTTCCTATAACCCGACGGCCTTGGACAAGTGCAGGACAATTCTGACGAATGTGGCCTATCTCGCCACATTGATAACACCCAGTGGTCCCCTTGCGGCAAGTTCCTGGATGATACTTTCCACAGTTTGTACATTGTGGAAAAGAAAGAGTTCTGTTTTCAGAAGTCCCAACTGTATATCTATTTGTTTGATTCCCTTGTACTCTAGGAGTTGACCTATTATCTTGTCTTGAATTCCCAGCTATTCTTGGTTCTTTGTTCATGTTTCCTCTCCATAGGGGTCTATCTGCAAACCTTTTCTTTCCATGATCATTGCACTTTCTTCTTTCTATCACCACTCGTTCAGCCCTACGAGCAGCCTCCACCAACTTTGCATAATCAGTATATCCCGTGGCCGAAACCATTTCTTTTAGGTCAATATGCATACCATCTTCTAGACGTCTACACTTTTCTTCTTCTGTTGCAACCAGAGAAGCAGTAAACTTTGAAAGTTCAGTGAATTTCTTCTCATATTTATCAAACATATTGCTCCCCTGAGTAAGGAATAGGAATTCCCTACGTTTCTCCTCCTGATAAACCCTTGGGTAATATTTTTCATTGAACTCTTTCTCAAAGATCTCCCATGTAATGGAAGATGGGTTTGGATATTTCATTTTCACCGATGTCCACCAATCATCAGCGCTATCTTTCAGAAGAAATATGGTATACTTTAACTTTTGTTCATCCGTACAGTCCATTAGAACAAATATTTTCTCCATATTCTTGAACCATTCCCTTGCCTTCTTTGGATCTGTGTCTCCTACAAATGGTTCTCCTCCTAGCTTCTTTACATGCTCAAATGGTAACTGGTACTCAAATTCATGTCTTTTAACAGACTGTACAGCCATGCCTCCTAGAGTTTGAGCTATCAAAGTCAACGTGTCATACACGTTGTTATTGTTGTTATTCTCCTGACTAGGGTCGGTCGCTTGTGGCTGCTCTCCTGCCATTGTTTCCTATAAAATAAAACCTCAGTTAGATACTTCATCAACCTAAATCCTCCAATTAATGATTCTAGACATCCTCGAGACTATAATATCAATAACTAAATTATCTTCCAATACTTATATGTCAACTCCTAATATAATTCTTGCTCAAGGTTCTAAAACCTTTGCTCTGATACCACAAGTTGTCACGACCCGTCCCGCTAACCGGAACGTGCCGCGACAGAGATCTTTCCTCTTCTTTTTCCTCAAGTAAACATGTGGCAATCTCATACAACATAAAACCTTTGTATTTCAAGTTCACAACACCAAGAAGTGTATTACACAAGTTCTATCTATTACAACTTCTTACAAAATAACACAGACAGTACAAAAACAACGAAAAGCAAAAGACACCTCCTCCAAGTGTATCCGTGGTCCTTTCACCTGCTATTCATGATTCTGCTGATCTGTATATAATATAATATAACGGGATGAGTCTAAACCCATTTATGAGCTTAGACCCAGTGAAAGGATCTCAAGCTTTTTACATATAGCTAAAAACTGAAATATGAGCAACATGACAAGAATTTATGCTGAATATTGTGAAATAGCTTGAAAGAGACTTTATGAAAGTAATTTCATATAACAACATGCTAGTTTTGCAATTGAAAACTGAAATCACTTCAAAAGTAGATAAACTGAAACATAATCATCACTATCAAGCTGTTTGTACTAATCACCACTGTGGCTAATTTATTGACTCATGAACGCTGAAACAAAGCTAAGTCATACGCGCAGACGGTCCCAAAGACCAAAAACACCCTGCATACGGCCCAAAGCCTATATGTATACAGAATGCGGACCCAAAGTCCGCTTGATACCATATCTAATGGTTTGCCATCTCTAATGGCGGTTTCAGGGTCATATCTAATGACATCACCATATCTAATGGCTAGTTCATGATTTGTGTAAAAGAGCTACTGTGGTGCTTATCTTCTGATTCTGATTCTTTTCTTGCCACTAATAAACCGTAAACTTGCTATTTCATGCTCATAACAGCTAATTCAATAACATAAGACAATCTTGACATAGCATGCATATTCTGATCACTAAAACCATTCAGAACTTGGAAAACTGATCCATAATCCATAGTTATCGTACAAAACAAAATTCTTTACATAAAAACTCAAATCAACGTAGTGAAACTTATGCTTTCTATTCCACAACGAGTTTTATGCTTGAAAACATGCTATCAACATAAAGCACTTGAAATGATATTTGAAAATATATTCAAAAGCCTTGATTTCATATCTGGTATACGGTACTTGCAATTCATGCGTAAAAGCTCAAGAAAACGCGATTGCATACTTGTTATCATAAAACATGCATAAAAGCGAAAGACTAATACTTTAAAATAGCGCTTGAGAATCCCTCACCTGAACGCTATCTAGCTTGAGTCCGAATCACCTTCTTTAGTGAAATCCCCCCCCCCCTATAGCCGTCCTAGATTTCAGTACTACGGCTCGATGCGGACAGAACTTCGTTACGGCTTTTAAAAACGCTCTCGATCACCGACAGGGCTTCGCCGTGCTCCTCTCGTGCTCCTCCCGCAAGCTCGGTGGCCTTGCGGCTCTAAGGTGTGGTGATGGGCGTGAATGAAGTGGGGAGGACTATGGGAGGGTCATGGTATTTATAGGCCTCCACCCCCTTTACATGTGTGACATGTGTCAACATGTAAGGGAGGTTCATGTGTCCCTTATCCATGTATGAAGACACATGGCATGGCACATGGCATTGTCATAAGGAAACTTGTTGCCTAAGTAATAGGCTTGCCTTATTCACGAGTTTACTTGTTACCCAAGCAAAAGACTACACCATGACATGTGTTAGTCTCAAGACAATGACACATGGCACTACTGAGGTTTTGACACTTGTCCTGACTATAAAACGACACGTGTCTCATGATTTCCACTCCATGTGTCCTATTCTTGCTAATGACGCTTAATTATCACTAACGACGGGTAATTAGTACTAATCATGCTTAATTAGTCTTAATGATGTGATTATAGTTAATGAGTATAAATATATGCTAATGATGCTTAATTATCACTAATGACGGGTAATTAGCACTAATCATACTTAATTAGTCTTAATGATGTGATTACGGCTAATGAGTATAAATCCATTACATTATGGACACTATGCTAGTAGTGGCTTCTACTACTTATAAGGTACTACCAAAAATCCAGATTACTAGATGTGGTACTATGTTTTGATGTGCTACACAATTCATAGAACCTTTTTGAAGTCCATTTTATACAAGACGGTCTCTGATATAAACACAACAAGTTTAAATGAAAACATTGCAGAAAGGCGAATCTATTGACTATGGTATCTGTAAAGTGTGAACACTATCAATCCAATATTTCCTTGAAATAACACTTAATATCATTCAAAAGCATAGTGTACAAAACGCGTATTACACTGATGTCTAAGGCTGGTTAACCTAAAATCTCAAGACCTCTTAAATCAAGCTTTCTTGAACATTTCTGATTATGGGTAGGAGTGAAAAGGTAGGCGATTTAATCCAACTCGTTTAGCAATTTTTAATAATGTTTTTTATTTTTTTAACTTTAAAATATATTATGAGTGCCTAAACTAAAATGAGTAGATGCATCTGCATTCAGCCAGTATAGGTGTAAATACAGGCCGGAGCCAGATGCTTGAGGACGGAGCTTTACGCGATGTCCTCTAAACCACCTACTAAGTTAAGGTCGAACCCTCACTGAACGCGGCTACTTATTTGGGCTTAGTAGTCACTATTGACTCTTAAAGGATTTTTTTAATGTTTTTTTTTCATTTTTATGGGATTTTTAATTAGAGGTTAGAACACATGTTAAACTCAATTTTCCTTGAAACCAAAAAGAACTTTCAATACCATGTCACACAAATAAAGATTTTCAAAACATTTTCAAAAATATTTTTCTATAAAAATAGTGTACCATAATATAGAAAGCCTTGAAAATCATTTTGTCCACTTAGTTCAAAGGATTTTACTTTTGCCAAAAAGTTTTAAATTTTTCAAATTTTTCAGAATATAACTAAAGTACATATACTGTATATACGGTATACCCCCTATACTTAAACTCTGTTATTTCCTCATAGCACTAGATGATATAAGTCCAAAGGTCCATTTAAATATAGAAAAATATATGGGAATAGAAGTGGCTCCCCCATACTTAGGTTAGAAATAACCTAAGTATCGAGGCAAGGAAAGATGAGTAGAAAATTCATGGGGACTCGGGTCCCCCCTATACTTAGGCTGAGAATAGCCTAAGTATAAATATTGAGATTTGATGCTGGGAGAGACACGAGGTAAACGAAAAAGTCGGATGAATACACAGATGAACGAATGAATCTTCTGAAATAAATGGAGTACCTAGGGTCTACGAGAGGATTTCAGAACATTCATGGCTCAAACAAGCATGCAACACACCTTTTATTTCACCAACTCACATGTGAAACTAACAAATGTTGGTTGATTATCTTGTCAGTTTTGTTGGTGATTAAAACATTCTAGTTTATGCAGGCAAAATGTCAAATAAAATCAGTTGCATAAACGCGGGTGTTGCTCTCCCAAAACAAGATTTTACTCCATTTTTTAGGTTGACTTGCAATTAACAGTCCCAATTTATTTTGCTTAAGGTTATCACTGAATTAAGGTGAGCACATAAACCAAGCATTCATCGTCTACCGCTCATTCCCATTTTCCATTAACCTAGGTGATCCAACTAGGAGGGGAAATCGAGAAAAGCCATTCAATCGATAAAAACCATGATCTAGGCTAAGCAAGAAAACATGCAATGCCTTAGCAAAAATACGTGAAAATTCAGACTGAATTGAAATTCAAAATAATATGTATGCAAGTCGATTGAAAACTGCATTTAACATGCTTCTATTAGCAGGGAAGAACATCTTTTAATTTGGTCTAGTGAAGTGATGTTTATGTGCATCTATATCAAAAGTGTGTCCTACCTACGAGCAAGCATGTAAAGTAAAAAAATGAAAGAAGCTTGAAGAGTCGCGTTCCTGGTCCTAAGTCGACACTCAAGTGGGGCGATCCCCACACAACCACATATAAGTCGTTCATTTACATGCGCGAGTCTGCGATCGAAGACCATTGTAAAGACGATTATTACATGCATATGAAATGAAATAAAATACGAAAGACATTTTTTTCGAATTATCTCCGAAATTGCTTCTGTGGCTCCTCGCAGCGGGGAAGTACATGCTCCTCGTCTCCTTGAACATCAAGGGCCCTGCCACAAAAGCAAATGTTAGATATCAAACGAAAAGAAAAATTTTAATAATGCCAGACAAGTGGAAAAATTGACCTACGTAAAGAAAACACTTGATTAAATAAATAAAAATCTGAACAAGACAAAAGATGAGTCGTGTCTCCAGCAACGACGCCATTTGACAAACCGCAAATCCAGCCCTTTAATAGTGTAGAATTAACACTCAGATTGTCATTGCAGTCGGGCTAAATTAGGACCATCAAAAACCATTTAATTGATATGTCAATAGAAACAAATGGTCGTATTTATATTTTTCTTGGGCAAGCCTAAGGTCGAACTAAGGGATACGAGCCTCTTCCGTGGTATTTAGACTCTTATTACTTTAACCAAGTGATGGATTAGTGAATAGTAGGTCAAGAAATGCAGGAAGACAAAACAATATGCATTAAGTAAACATGAAAATATGCATTTTTTTATTTTTTTATGCAAATAATTGCGATGAAATGCAATGCAAAATATGCCCTAATTATCGACAAACTTGAGTCATTTAATCATAAGTCTAAACAGGGTCAATTAATGAAGCTATTTTCATTGATGTGAAAATCAGGCATATTAATATTTACACTAAAGACACTTAGCTAATAAAATAATACATCAAAACTCATAGTGTCAAATCTGAATTATAAGCATGCCATCAAGAAGACAATGAAATGAGCTTCAAAATGCCATTAAAATCGACTCAATCGAATCTAGGATGCTTAAGGTATGCACGAGTGAAGCCAGAGGCATAAATGCAAGAAAACATGATAGATAATAGCAAACAGATCCCTGGGAGGGACTAAAATGTAAATAAAATAAAGTATGGGACCTTCCCTGTAAATAATCGACATGCGCAGGGGTACTTTTGCAATTATTAAAACACGCGAGGGTATAAGTGCAAAATACCCAGGCGCACGTAGTCTACATGTGAGCTCAGGACCTATCTACAAATGTAGAAACTATTGAGGTCCTCCCAATAATTTGACCAGATCGTACGTGTGGAGCATGTGATCCTAGGCTCGGATGATTATGAGGCTCGGGGAAGGCTCGGAACTGCTTCGGCTAGGCTCGGCGGGCGACGAAGGCTCGATGCATGCTCGGAGTTAGGCTTGGGCTCGAACGAGGCTCGGTGCTGGCCCAAGGTACCCAAGCCTGGTGGTCTGGTGCTGAGGTTCGAATCGGCTTTGGCGAAGACACGTGGACGATCAAAGGTCGTCTGATCATCGAGATCAGACGGTAGCTGGAAGCAGCGAGCAATGTCGATGTGGACCCTCATACGCACTTGGATGACTGCAGAGTGGTTTATCCTAAGGTGACTGCTCTGTCCTCCTCTGTTGCAGTTGGCTGCAGAACCAGGACTCCGATGGAGGTATCCGAGCTCCGCCTCTCATCTTTGGCGTCGATAAAGCACCCCAGCTGCCCTTGAATGATTTTTGATGAAGCTCAAGATTTGGGTGAGCCGCAACGATGCTTGGAGAAGCCCCTCGTTGCTCCGGTGATGGAGGCAGAGTTTGCTAAGAGGACACCGGCGAGCTCTCCGATCATTGAAGTTAGCGACCTGCATAGGTGAGTGCCTAGTCGAAACGTAGTGCGGGAGGTGAGGAATGGACTAGGAGCCTCGATGAATGAAGAAGGTGGCAACTCGGTGCTCCTCAGCCGTGGAAGGCGGAGGAGATGGGTCGGATTGGCCGGAGGTTATGGGGGATTAGAGAAGATGAATGGCGGGGTGCGCGTGGATGGTGAATGTGCGATGGATCTGAAGGGATGTTCAGTGGACAGTGGTAGTGCGGGGAGAACGCTAATAAAAGTAAAGAAATAAGAAGGAAATTCAGAGGAAGAATCGAGAGGACTTACCTACTCAGAGATGGAGGCTGCGGTCTATGCTGAGCTACGAGGGGAGCTCGGGTCATCGTTGGACTCCGACGACCCCTCGGAGCAGCTTGGCGGGGCAGAGCCACTGCGACCCTGGCCTACCATGGTCAGGGGTCATCACCGGGGGCTACCGTCGTCGTTGCACCTCGATCGGCCCTCCCCCTGTCTCGGGTAGGAAGAGAGGGGCTGGGCCGAGCCCCACGTAAAGGTGGACGAAGGTTATTAGGGGCGATGATGGCTTATTTAAGGAAATTGGAAGTTGTGATTCCGGTGGTGATGGTAGTGATTTGAGTGGGAGAGATGGAGCGCGAGGAGCGGTTATGAGGTGACCTATGATTCCTGCGAGGATGAATGATGATCGCACTTGATCGTGGGATGCTGGGATCTTGGAGAAGATGGCGGGAGACGCGGAGGAAATGGGAAGGGTGAAGTGGTCTCGTGAGGTTGAGAATGTAGGAGAGGGGCGACCGGAGGTAGGGGATGAAGTTTTGACCGTGGGATCTTACAATCCGACGATTGAGAGGTGGGCACTCACAAGCAGCTCAAATTAGATCGAGGGTTAGCACGATTGAGGGTTAAGATCTTGCCACGTGTCACTAAGATATGCGTAAGGCAACGAACGACCGAGATGAAGTTCGGAACTTTGTCGAAAGGTTGTGGCCAAGACATGTGTCGCGAAAGGCATAGGTGGGGGTGGATGGTCTAGATGCATTCACCCTTTTAATCAGATGGAGGAGATCAAATGGGACGATGAGCGGTGAGGATAAGTGGTGAAGGCGGGATCGAGGGGCACAGATGTCTCCACATATTGTGCTGTGGGCGAGGTGCTAGCGGGCGGCTGAAATGAAATCAGGAACGTGATCGAATGATAGAGGATACGACGGGAAGGAGCGGCTGGGATGTAAATTGCTGGAGGAGATCGAACGGCGGGGAATCAAGGCGGGGGATGCAAAGACAGCGAGCCACATGGCTCAGCCAGAAGGAGCCACCTGGCCCAATCAAATTATTCCAGAATAAAAATGAGAAAAAGAGGAGGAAGATGGTCGAATTTGGAAAAACTAAAAACATGAAAGTTGTAGATCTCGATGAGATCTACAAGTTTTACGTTGACCGAAATTGGAGTTGAGGTCATATAAAGATAGAAAATATTTTTAAGAGCATTTTTAAGGATAAAAACATCACGATTTTTAATTTTTGCTATTTTTTATATTTTTAATTTATTCAATGACTCTGATATTTAAAGTATTTTGCCTGGTTCTTATTGACATTTAGTCCAATTTAGGGGGTTAATTTCAGTGAATTACAAGCATGAAACATGGTTTCATCAACTCCCTATACTTAAACTATGCTTGTCCCTGAGCATCAAAGAAAATGAGTGAGCTGGATTAACCCCCTTGTGCATGTCCGTACAGGATCTGATTTGTTCAAGTCCACTCAACTTTAGAGATCCAAAATCTTAGAGCTCAACCCACCCTAAATTAAGAGGCATCCAATTCCTCTAGGTATCCAGACTCTCTATGATGTACATATAAACAAAGGATATGGCTTTTAGTGTTGACAGCATTTATGAGAGTAGAGTCAAAACGTCACTCAAGGTCTTGGTCCAAGGAATTCTCCTGAGGACCCAATCCTCAACTCTCGGGAATAAATCAGATATTGCATCCAATCCACCGTCTCTTTAGTTGTCAGACTCAGAAGTGCATATGGCAGGCCAGATAATGGAGGGATTTAGGATTGTGTCCTTTCTTCTCCCCCTTTCGTTGGAACAAGGATTCTCTCTAGTGCCTTATTACGCAACACATATTTTTGGTGTTGATCAGTGTGTCCGTCAAGAGAAGTTGGAGTCGTCTCCACTTGTTTTCCTGGGAATACACCGGGGTGTACCTTTTTTGAGTACCTATCGTACCTTCTACACCCAAACTTGTAGCATTTACGATGCAGAGCCCATTTTTGGTGCAATCCCGGCTCCTGGTCCTAATAGCAGTGGTCCAAGTGGACACTTTGAGAAAATGGTTGGGAGCGCTTGCCTTTGGCGGAAGCTCTTGTTGAAATTTTACTTTGTATGGAATGAGAGCTTTTCCTTGACATTTCATTGCTTTGTAGTATTTTTGGTAGCTCCACCTCTTTTACCAAGAGATAGCGCACACTGATCAACGTTTTTATTTATTTCACACCCTCACACTTAGGTTAATGTCAAGAGATTAGTATAAGAACCAAGTCCTCATACTGGCTAAAAATGCTGACACTCAAGTTTCATGAAGCCTTCAAAGATTTTATCCCATCCTCGAGCATCATTAGATCAAATCCAGACTCAAATCCCTCATCCCAGTCCCTCAAGAGAAGAGTCAACTCATCTCATCGAATCCGCAGTCGTGCATGTGATGTGTTGATCATATTCTTATGGTCGGAAACTAATCATGCAATATAGCATGAAAATCTAGAAACCTAGGGACATGTGGATGATTAAATCTAAGACCCTGATTGTCACGACCCGTCCCGCTAACCGGAACGTGCCGCGACAGAGATCTTTCCTCTTCTTTTTCCTCAAGTAAACATGTGGCAATCTCATAAAACATAAAACCTTTGTATTTCAAGTTCACAACACCAAGAAGTGTATTACACAAGTTCTATCTATTACAACTTCTTACAAAATAACACAGACAGTACAAAAACAACGAAAAGCAAAAGACACCTCCTCCAAGTGTATCCGTGGTCCTTTCACCTGTTATTCGTGATTCTGCTGATCTGTATATAATATAATATAACGGGATGAGTCTGAACCCATTTATGAGCTTAGACCCAGTGAAAGGATCTCAAGCTTTTTACATATAGCTAAAAACTGAAATATGAGCAACGTGACAAGAATTTATGCTGAATACTGTGAAATAGCTTGAAAGAGACTTTATGAAAGTAATTCCATATAACAACATGCTAGTTTTGCAATTGAAAACTGAAATCACTTCAAAAGCAGATAAACTGAAACATAATCATCACTATCAAGCTGTTTGTACTAATCACCACTGTGGCTAATTTATTGACTCATGAACGCTGAAACAAAGCTAAGTCATACGCGCAGACGGTCCCAAAGACCAAAAACACCCTGCATACGGCTCAAAGCCTATATGTATACAGAATGCGGACCCAAAGTCCTCTTGATACCATATCTAATGGTTTGCCATATCTAATGGCGGTTTCAGGGTCATATCTAATGACATCACCATATCTAATGGCTAGTTCATGATTTGTGTAAAAGAGCTACTGTGGTGCTTATCTTCTGATTCTGATTCTTTTCTTGCCACTAATAAACCGTAAACTTGCTATTTCATGCTCATAACAACTAATTCAATAACATAAGACAATCTTGACATAGCATGCATATTCTGATCACTAAAACCATTCAGAACTTGGAAAACTGATCCATAATCCATAGTTACCGTACAAAACAAAATTCTTTACATAAAAACTCAAATCAACGTAGTGAAACTTATGCTTTCTATTCCACAACGAGTTTTATGCTTGAAAACATGCTATCAACATAAAGCACTTGAAATGATATTTGAAAATATATTCAAAAGCCTTGATTTCATATCTGGTATACGGTACTTGCAATTCATGCGTAAAAGCTCAAGAAAACGCGATTGCATACTTGTTATCATAAAACATGCATAAAAGCGAAAGACTAATACTTTAAAATAGCGCTTGAGAATCCCTCACCTGAACGCTATCTAGCTTGAGTCCGAATCACCTTCTTTAGTGAAATCCCCCCCCCTATAGCCGTCCTAGATTTCAGTACTACGGCTCGATGCGGATAGAACTTCTTACGGCTTTTAAAAACGCTCTCGATCACCGACAGGGCTTCGCCGTGCTCCTCTCGTGCTCCTCCCGCAAGCTCGGCGGCCTTACGGCTCTAAGGTGTGGTGATGGGCGTGAATGAAGTGGGGAGGACTATGGGGGGGTCATGGTATTTATAGGCCTCCACCCCCTTTACATGTGTGACATGTGTCAACATGTAAGGGAGGTTCATGTGTCCCTTATCCATGTATGAAGACACATGGCATGGCACATGGCATTATCATAAGGAAACTTGTTGCCTAAGTAATAGGCTTGCCTTATCCACGAGTTTACTTGTTACCCAAGCAAAAGACTACACCATGACATGTGTTAGTCTCAAGACAATGACACATGGCACTACTGAGGTTTTGACACTTGTCCTGACTATAAAACGACATGTGTCTCATGATTTCCACTCCATGTGTCCTATTCTTGCTAATGACGCTTAATTATCACTAACGACGGGTAATTAGTACTAATCATGCTTAATTAGTCTTAATGATGTGATTATAGCTAATGAGTATAAATATATGCTAATGATGCTTAATTATCACTAATGACGGGTAATTAGCACTAATCATACTTAATTAGTCTTAATGATGTGATTACGGCTAATGAGTATAAATCCATTACATTATGGACACTATGCTAGTAGTGGCTTCTACTACTTATAAGGTACTACCAAAAATCCAGATTACTAGATGTGGTACTATGTTTTGATGTGCTACACAATTCATAGAACCTTTTTGAAGTCCATTTTATACAAGACGGTCTCTGATATAAACACAACAAGTTTAAATGAAAACATTGCAGAAAGGCGAATCTATTGACTATGGTATCTGTAAAGTGTGAACACTATCAATCCAATATTTCCTTGAAATAACACTTAATATCATTCAAAAGCATAGTGTACAAAACGCATATTACACTGATGGCTAAGGCTGGTTAACCTAAAATCTCAAGACCTCTTAAATCAAGCTTTCTTGAACATTTCTGATTCTGGGTAGGAGTGAAAAGGTAGGCGATTTAATCCAACTCGTTTAGCAATTTTTAATAATGTTTTTTATTTTTTTTAACTTTAAAATATATTATGAGTGCCTAAACTAAAATGAGTAGATGCATCTGCATTCAGCCAGTATAGGTGTAAATACAGGCCGGAGCCAGATGCTTGAGGACGGAGCTTTACGCGATGTCCTCTAAACCACCTACTAAGTTAAGGTCGAACCCTCACTGAACGCGGCTACTTATTTGGGCTTAGTAGTCACTATTGACTCTTAAAGGATTTTTTTAATGTTTTTTTTTCATTTTTATGGGATTTTTAATTAGAGGTTAGAACACATGTTAAACTCAATTTTCCTTGAAACCAAAAAGAACTTTCAATACCATGTCACACAAATAAAGATTTTCAAAACATTTTCAAAAATATTTTTCTATAAAAATAGTGTACCATAATATAGAAAGCCTTGAAAATCATTTTGTCCACTTAGTTCAAAGGATTTTACTTTTGCCAAAAAGTTTTAAATTTTTCAAATTTTTCAGAATATAACTAAAGTACATATACTGTATATACGGTATACCCCCTATACTTAAACTCTGTTATTTCCTCATAGCACTAGATGATATAAGTCCAAAGGTCCATTTAAATATAGAAAAATATATGGGAATAGAAGTGGCTCCCCCATACTTAGGTTAGAAATAACCTAAGTATCGAGGCAAGGAAAGATGAGTAGAAAATTCATGGGGACTCGGGTCCCCCCTATACTTAGGCTGAGAATAGCCTAAGTATAAATATTGAGATTTGATGCTGGGAGAGACACGAGGTAAACGAAAAAGTCGGATGAATACACAGATGAACGAATGAATCTTCTGAAATAAATGGAGTACCTAGGGTCTACGAGAGGATTTCAGAACATTCATGGCTCAAACAAGCATGCAACACACCTTTTATTTCACCAACTCACATGTGAAACTAACAAATGTTGGTTGATTATCTTGTCAGTTTTGTTGGTGATTAAAACATTCTAGTTTATGCAGGCAAAATGTCAAATAAAATCAGTTGCATAAACGCGGGTGTTGCTCTCCCAAAACAAGATTTTACTCCATTTTTTAGGTTGACTTGCAATTAACAGTCCCAATTTATTTTGCTTAAGGTTATCACTGAATTAAGGTGAGCACATAAACCAAGCATTCATCGTCTACCGCTCATTCCCATTTTCCATTAACCTAGGTGATCCAACTAGGAGGGGAAATCGAGAAAAGCCATTCAATCGATAAAAACCATGATCTAGGCTAAGCAAGAAAACATGCAATGCCTTAGCAAAAATACGTGAAAATTCAGACTGAATTGAAATTCAAAATAATATGTATGCAAGTCGATTGAAAACTGCATTTAACATGCTTCTATTAGCAGGGAAGAACATCTTTTAATTTGGTCTAGTGAAGTGATGTTTATGTGCATCTATATCAAAAGTGTGTCCTACCTACGAGCAAGCATGTAAAGTAAAAAAATGAAAGAAGCTTGAAGAGTCGCGTTCCTGGTCCTAAGTCGACACTCAAGTGGGGCGATCCCCACACAACCACATATAAGTCGTTCATTTACATGCGCGAGTCTGCGATCGAAGACCATTGTAAAGACGATTATTACATGCATATGAAATGAAATAAAATACGAAAGACATTTTTTTCGAATTATCTCCGAAATTGCTTCTGTGGCTCCTCGCAGCGGGGAAGTACATGCTCCTCGTCTCCTTGAACATCAAGGGCCCTGCCACAAAAGCAAATGTTAGCTATCAAACGAAAAGAAAAATTTTTATAATGCCAGACAAGTAGAAAAATTGACCTACGTAAAGAAAACACTTGATTAAATAAATAAAAATCTGAACAAGACAAAAGATGAGTCGTGTCTCCAGCAACGACGCCATTTGACAAACCGCAAATCCAGCCCTTTAATAGTGTAGAATTAACACTCAGATTGTCATTGCAGTCGGGCTAAATTAGGACCATCAAAAACCATTTAATTGATATGTCAATAGAAATAAATGGTCGTATTTATATTTTTCTTGGGCAAGCCTAAGGTCGAACTAAGGGATACGAGCCTCTTCCGTGGTATTTAGACTCTTATTACTTTAACCAAGTGATGGATTAATGAATAGTAGGTCAAGAAATGCAGGAAGACAAAACAATATGCATTAAGTAAACATGAAAATATGCATTTTTTTTATTTTTTTATGCAAATAATTGCGATGAAATGCAATGCAAAAATATGCCCTAATTATCGACAAACTTGAGTCATTTAATCATAAGTCTAAACAGGGTCAATTAATGAAGCTATTTTCATTGATGTGAAAATCAGGCATATTAATATTTACACTAAAGACACTTAGCTAATAAAATAATACATCAAAACTCATAGTGTCAAATCTGAATTATAAGCATGCCATCAAGAAGACAATGAAATGAGCTTCAAAATGCCATTAAAATCGACTCAATCGAATCTAGGATGCTTAAGGTATGCACGAGTGAAGCCAGAGGCATAAATGCAAGAAAACATGATAGATAATAGCAAACAGATCCCTGGGAGGGACTAAAATGTAAATAAAATAAAGTATGGGACCTTCCCTGTAAATAATCGACATGCGCAGGGGTACTTTTGCAATTATTAAAACACGCGAGGGTATAAGTGCAAAATACCCAGGCGCACGTAGTCTACATGTGAGCTCAGGACCTATCTACAAATGTAGAAACTATTGAGGTCCTCCCAATAATTTGACCAGATCGCACGTGTGGAGCATGTGATCCTAGGCTCGGATGATTATGAGGCTTGGGGAAGGCTCGGAACTGCTTCGGCTAGGCTCGGCGGGCGACGAAGGCTCGATGCATGCTCGGAGTTAGGCTTGGGCTCGAACGAGGCTCGGTGCTGGCCCAAGGTACCCAAGCCTGGTGGTCTGGTGCTGAGGTTCGAATCGGCTTTGGCGAAGACACGTGGACGATCAAAGGTCGTCTGATCATCGAGATCAGACGGTAGCTGGAAGCAGCGAGCAATGTCGATGTGGACCCTCATACGCACTTGGATGACTGCAGAGTGGTTTATCCTAAGGTGACTGCTCTGTCCTCCTCTGTTGCAGTTGGCTGCAGAACCAGGACTCCGATGGAGGTATCCGAGCTCCGCCTCTCATCTTTGGTGTCGATAAAGCACCCCAGCTGCCCTTGAATGATTTTTGATGAATCTCAAGATTTGGGTGAGCTGCAACGATGCTTGGAGAAGCCCCTCGTTGCTCCGGTGATGGAGGCAGAGTTTGCTAAGAGGACACCGGCGAGCTCTCCGATCATTGAAGTTAGCGACCTGCATAGGTGAGTGCCTAGTCGAAACGTAGTGCGGGAGGTGTGGAATGGACTAGGAGCCTCGATGAATGAAGAAGGTGGCAACTCGGTGCTCCTCAGCCGTGGAAGGCGGAGGAGATGGGTCGGATTGGCCGGAGGTTATGGGGGATTAGAGAAGATGAATGGAGGGGTGCGCGTGGATGGTGAATGTGCGATGGATATGAAGGGATGTTCAGTCGATAGTGGTAGTGCAAGGAGAACGCTAATAAAAGTAAAGAAATAAGAAGGAAATTCAGAGGAAAAATCGAGAGGACTTACCTGGTCGGAGATGGACGTTGCAGTCCATGCTGAGCTCTGAGGGGAGCTCGAGTCATTGCTGGACTCCGACGACCCCTCGGAGCAGCTTGGCAAGGCAGATCCACCGCGGTCCTGGCCTACCATGGCCAGGGTCATCACCAGGGGCTACCGCCGTCATTGTGCCTCGATCGGCCAACCCCCTATCACGAGGAGGAAGAGGGGGGATGGGCGGAGACCCATGTAAAGGTGGACGAAGGTTATTAGGCGTGACAACGGCTTATTTAAGGAAATTGGAAGTTACGGTTCCGGTGGTAATGGTAGTGATTTGAGTGGGAGAGAAGGAGTGCGAGGAGCAGTTATGAGGCGACATATGATTCCTGCGAGGATGAATGATGATCGAACTAGATCGTGGGATGTTGGGATCTTGGAGAAGATGGCGGGAGACGTGGAAGAAATGGGAAGGGCGAAGTGGTCTCGCGAGGTTGAGAATGTAGGCGGGATCGAGGGCACAGATGTCGCCACGTATTGTGTTGTGGGCGAGGTGCTAGCGGGCGGTTGTGATGAAATCAGGAACGTGATCGAATGATAGAGGATACGGTGGGAAGGAGCAGCTAGGATGGAAACTGCTAGAGGAGATCGAACAATAGGGAATCAAGGCGTGGGATGCAAAGACAACGAGCCACGTGGCTCAGCCAGAAGTACCACGTGGCCCAATCAAATTATCCCATAAGAAAAGTGAGAAAAAGAGGAGGAAAATGGCTGAATTTGGAAAATCTCAAAACATGAATGTTATAGATCTCGATGAGCCTACAAGTTTCATGTTGACCAAAAATGGAGATGAGGTCAAACAAAGATATAAAAAACTTTTAAGAGCATTTTTAAGGATAAAAACACCACGATTTTCAATTTTTGCTATTTTTGTATTTTTAATTTAATCAATGACTCCGATATTTACAAGATTGTGCCTGGTTCTTATTGACTTTAGTCCAAGTTAGGGGTTAATTTCAACGAACTACAAGCATGAAACATGGTTTCATCAGACAACACGTTGGTGGAGCAGGTGGACGGAGGAGGTGCGACCCTTGGAGGTGATGTGATGCTCCTATGCGAGGGTGAGGTGGTTGAGGGAGCGACGAGTACCCAGGTGGTGGTTCTGAAGAGGTGTGGCGGAGGAGCGAGTCCCCCGAGGCGAAGCACTAATGGGTAGCGACTGAAGTTCCTCGATGCAGTGGGAGGACTCGATGTAGAAACTCATAAGGGTGTTGAGGAAGTGGCAGGGGACGCGGGTGGCCATGCGGAGGGAGGTGCATCCTGGAGGCACGTGATAGGTAAAGCGTTGATGACGAAGGCCGACACAGGTGGGAGGAAGGTCGCACGTAGCTGTACGAAGGTGAGATTGTGGTGGCTGCTCTAGATGGCAGTGAAATTGAGACAGTGCGGCCATGGGAGCAGTCACGACGGCAGGCATGATGGTCAAGGACGAAGATGGTGCGTTGAAGTTGCGGATGTGGTTGTCGAAAGGTGGAAGTAGTGATCGGTGGGGGTGCATTGTAAAGAGAAATAGAGAAGAAAAATGAAGATCGGAGGGAGAAGAAAAGGCAGAAGAAAAAGAGAGAGAGAGAGAGAGAGAGAGAGAGAAGGGAGAAACTACCTGGAGATGAGTGGTGCATGGGATGTTGGAGTGTATTTTACAACCGGTCACCGCTCGAGGGCACAGCTGGGCCCGAACTTCAGCAACTCGCAATGGAGTTGCGACAAGGGATTCTACTCCCTTGGATCATACCAGCAAGTCGCACATTGTCGCTCGACATCTCTTGCTCTCGTTGTCACGATGGCAATATCGGGGGCTCAGTGGACTTGTTCCCTCAATGGCGGATGGTCTGGATGTTAGGCGATGAAGCCCTTTTAAGGGCGGTTGGAGAGCAAGGCTGAGATGGCCGGGGTCATGGTTCATGACGGGGATGATGCGAAAATTAGGGAGGTGGTTAGGCGAGAGGGAGATGAGATTGTGGGGAGGAGATTTGGTTATCACGCGGGTCTGGCAGAGATGGAGATGGTGGATGCGAGGGAGCAGGTCATAGGACGAGGCGTCCGCAGGCAAGAATGTGGGAGGGAAGCGAGTCCACAGCTGTTGCGGCTGGTGGCCAAGTTCTGCGGAGAAAAGAGGGGATCATGGGGTGGCAGTGCAGGTGGTTGCGGGGGAGGGCGCACCACCGCACGAAGCAAGGCGGAGGGCCCGGTTGTACGAGAGGAGGAAGGAGAGGGGGACGCACCACGTGGCCCGTAGGGGCGCGGTCACGTGGCGAGTTAAGTAAACATTTTTTAAGATAAAATATGAAAAATAATAATAAATAGTTAAAATAATTAAATTAATTAAATTAAAGATAAAACAAGTAGTAATAAATAATAATAAAGAAATGGAAGTGACACATGGCGGCTCTAGGAGCTGCCACATGTTGCTCCCAGAAAAATCAAAAATTAAATATAAATATAAATAAAAAAGAAATAACAAAAGGGTTCAAATTAAAAAGTGGTTAACATGAAAGTTGCTCGTCTCAATGAGATCTACAACTTTTGTAAAGGATCAAAAATCAAAATAAGCCATATGTACAAAGTGTATTTTTTGGGTGGAATCTTATATGCATAAAATACCGTATTTAGTGTTTTGCAGATTTTTTTGTCATTTTTAAATATGATAAAAATCAAAATAAAATTATAGAAACTATGAAAGTAATATTTACAACTTAATCTTTTTTTAAATTTTTAATAATTAAAAAAATAAAAAAGGTATTTTGGTCAATATGTACAATATACAATATGGGCCCAAAACCTAAGTTTCACATACGAACTCTGATTTTTATGAAATTAGTATTATTTTGAAGGTTTTTGAATGTATATTACTTTAAAAGTGAATAGACCTGAATCAGACACTGTATGAGAGAGAGAGATATGTGCATTTTTAAGGTTCTTAATTTCAAAGTTGGATTTGGGTTTTATTGATCAATTTTACAAGTTAGTATTTTTTTGATATTTTTCCTTTACTGGTGTTAGTAATATGTACAGAATGGAGTTGATTTTATTGAATTTGGAGTTAATATAAGATATATAAAAATAGGAGAAATATGATAATATAGTGGTGATTATGTACAAGTGAATTTGGCTTCTTATTTGATGCACACATGAACGCTAAAATACGAACATTAATTCCAAATGCATGAATGCAAATAATGCATAATAAATGGAAATATGTAGCTAGTTGCTCAGGAACAAAGCTCTTTTTTCAACTTTTAGAGTGACGAATCACATATTCACCAACAATCAAGTTCCTCGATGTCCTTGAAGATGAGTTTCTTGTTGACTTGCCCGATGAATACATTCATGGCCACCTATCATTAGCAGAGCAAGAGGACATGATTAACAATTTCCGTGAACGAGATTCAATTATCAAAGAATTTTGTGCAGCACTACACTCAGAACCTACAGTACCCATGGTGGACACACTACATATGAATGACCCAATACTAACACATGTAACCAAGCCCCACCCGAACTCAAACCACTTCCAGCAAACATGAAGTATGCCTTCCTTGCGGTCCCACCAAACATGTTCCCTGTAATTATCAATTCACAACTAATAGAGAAAAAGGAATCTTTTCTGTTTGATGTTCTAGAAAGAAACCGCAAGACCATAGGCTAGAAAATTTCAAATCTCCATGGGATAAACTCGCATCACATATACCTTGAAGAAGACAGTAAGCCCTCTCGCGAATTTCAATGCAGATTAAATCCAAATATGTGGGAGGTCATCATGAATGAGATAACGAAATGGTGTGATGCGGGAATCATATATCCCATCTCATATCTAAATGGGTGAGCCCCTGCATGTTGTGACCAAGAAGTCATGGATCACCATGATCAAGAATGATAAAGGAGAGGAGATCGCAACCAAAGTTCCAACATCATGGCATGTCTGTGTGGACTATAGATGGCTAAATTTAACAACCAAGAAAAATCATTTTCCACTCCCCTTCATTGAGGATAGTCGAAAGATTGGACGCGAAGGAATATTTCTATTTCTTGGATGGACACTCCGGTTATAATCAAGTCGCCTTTGCTCTTGAAGATAAAGAGAAGACTACTTTCACCTATCCGATTGGGACATATGCCATCCACATAATGTCATTCGGGTTTTGCAATGCTCCAATGACGTTCCATCGATGTATGTTGGTAGTATTTGCAGATATGGTTGGAAGTTTTCTCGAGGTATTCATGAACAATTTCTCGATCTACGGAGATAGCTTTGATCAGTGTTTATCTTATCTAAACCGAGCTCTGAAAAGATGTTGTGAAGTGAACCTTGTGCTCTCGTGGGAGAAGAGCCATTTTATGGTAACCGAAGGTATTATGCTTGGCCATGTCATCTCAAAGAGTGGCATGAAGATTGATCCTGCAAAGGTGGAGGTGATTTCAAAACTAGAGCCACCTACAAATTTGAAATAGGTCAGATCATTCTTAGGGCACATCGGTTTCTATCGATGACTTATCAAAGATTTCAGCAAAATCTCTCGACCCTAACCGAGCTTTTAGGCAAGGAGGCAGATTTTATTATCGATAACAAAGTCCTCCATGCCTTTCTACAGATGAAAGAAATAATCACTCAGGCCCCTTTCCTTCAACCGCCAGATTGATCTCTACCATTTGAGATCATGACAAACGCTTCTGGTTATGCCATTGGGGCAAGTCTAGGATAAAGGAGAGATCATATTCCATTTGTTATTCACTATGCCAACAGAACGCTTGATGAAGCACAAAGAAACTACAATGTTACTGAAAAAGAGTTGGTGGAAGTAGTATTTGCCCTGGAAAAATTCAGATCCCATTTGCTTGGATCCAAGGTTATAGTATACACAGATCACTCGGCCATCAAGTATCTACAAGCCCAGAAGGATGCCGAACCATGATTAATCAGATGGATCCTTCTTCTCTAAAAATTTGACCTTGAAATTCGTGATAAACCTAGAGTAAAAAATGTGATGGCCGATCAATTGTCAAGATTGTCAGAGCTAGACACTCATGTGCAGAGCTTGTTGTTGATCACAGAGACTTTTCTAGATGAAGCCATCTTGTCAGCCATCTAGCTCCCCTAATTCGCCAATATTGTGAACTATCTTGTATCCAAGAAAACTCCATAAGATTGGCCTAAGCAGAAAAGAGACAAGTTCTTGTCATATATCCATTTCTACCAATGGGAGGATCCTTATCTCTTTCGAGAGGGGGCAGACTGCATTTGGAGAAGATGCATTCCTCAGGAGGAAGTCCAGTGTCCTTGAGCATTGCCACTCCAGAGAATCAGGAGGGCACCAGTCTAGAAGAAGAACGACAACAAAAGTTTTACAATGCGACCTTTGGTGGCCGACTCTATTCAAAGGCGTAGAAGACTTTGTCAAGCATTGCATTAACTGTCAGAGACTAGGCGGTACCATTGGAATGAGAGACACAATGCATCTGAAGTACATTCAGATTTTAGATGTGTTTGACGCATAGGGCATTGACTTCATGGCCCCATTCCATAACAGCCAGGGATTCGAGTATATTCTGCTCATTGTCGATTATGTAAGCCGTTGGGTGGAGGCGATACCAACCCGAACCGCTGACAGTCGTATTGTCTTCCAATTGCTAAAAAAATACATCATCTCAAGGTTCAGGATCTCCAAAATATTGATATCTGGTGGGGGTAGCCACTTCATCAACAGAGAAGTGAAGAAGCTGACATAGGAATTCTGCATAGAACATCGTGTCACCTCTCCGTACCACCCACAGCCTAATGGTCTGGTCGATGCTCAAATAGGGAGATAAACACAATACTACAGAAACTCGTATGCCCCGACAGGAAGAATTGGTTGCAGTTGATGGACTCAGTACTTTGGGCCTATCGGACCGTGTACAAGTCACTGTTAGGAATGTCTTCCTACTGCCTAGTATACGGCAAGCCATGCTATATGTCCATAGAACTTATTCACAGATCATTATGGGCAATCAACATCTGTAATTTGGATTCCAAGAAGGGAGGAGAAAATAGAAAGTTGGATCTGAATCAGCTCCTTGAATTCCGCGAGTATGCATATGACAATAGCCTAATGTACAAAGAAAAGGTCAAGAAGTGGCATGACAAGAACATCTATCGAAAGACCTTCGAACCAGGACAGAAAGTTTGGTTGTTCAATGCAAAGATCAGACTATTCCCAAGGAAATTGAAGAGGAAGTGGGCATGCCCTTTTATAGTGAAACATGTGCGTGACAATGGAAGTAGTGTCATATTCGGTTTATCAGCTGACGCACAACCATTCGTGATCAATGGACAAGTTCTGAAGCCTTATCTCGAACATGACACATTTTTATCCGTGGTCGATACAATTCAGGTGGTCCATGATGAAGAACTCACATTCACTACATCCACTCAATCAGATGAGGCTAGCAAAAACATTTTTGAACAGTTAATCATTTTTTTCTTTTCTTCTTTTCATTTGTTTATTAATCTGAAAAGTCGCATTCATCTCGTACATCATTTCTATACTTAGGATACACTCCATTCTAAGTATAGGGGGGATAAATGCATTCGAGTGCTTATTCTTTGATCTCTCACATGTCTCCTCAACTTTTGACATTCTTTCTATACTTAGGGATATTTTACCCTAATCACAGGGGGAGACAGGCCGAGCCTCTGAGTTATTCATTTATTCATTTCCCACCCTCGACCATCCTCGCATTTGTATATAGATATACTTAGGATAAATTGATCCTAAGTATGGGAGGATGGTCGGCTTCCTATTCTTTAGCCATTGTATATAGACTTTTCTATACTTTGTACGAGTTATGTCTTTCTTTATCTTTGATCTATGAGGACATATCTCAAGCTAAATATAGGGGGGGTCAATAAATACTTTGTATATATATTAGCAATAACTCGTATTTTGTATTTTCATTAAATAAGGCTATAACACTATATATACACAAATTCATTAAATTATTTTAATAAAAATGATTCTTATTATCCCTCAAATTCTTTTTCTATGTACTAACTAATAAATCAGGTGAAAATGCTTTGCAAAATGTTTGGAAATAGTGTGAAAATCTGATTGAGAAATATTTTGAAAACTGTTTGAAAAATATTTTCAACCTTTTGTAAAATATTTTGTTTGTAAAATTTCTTTCTTTACGTGAAATAAAATAGTTCAAAATTGATTTGCAAATGTTTTGAAAATGGTTACAAAAATATTTTGAATATATGTATATATATTGTTTGAAAAACTTTTGCAAAATGATTTTTAGATGCATGTAAATGCTTGTAAAATCATTTGTAAAAATTATTTTGGACTATAGTTTTCAAAAATCATTTGTAAAATGATTTTAAAATAAGTTTAAGGAATATATATACATCACATTAAAATTCTTTAATTGTATATAGAAGTATAGCTATAAAAATGAGCACTTACCCTTTGTTAATCCTTAAAATCCCTAACTCTTGTAAATATAAGATGCAACCCCGTGTAAATATGTGTACCTATTTTCGTAGCCAAATTTTTTGTCTGTAAAACTAAAAAATACCAAAAACATTTGCAAAAACTTAAAAAAATATGCATTTGCATTATCTTTTCAAAAATCCATAAAAAGATCAAAAAGTCTAAAAAATTGCATCACAAAAGTATTTTCCTGCATTTTACATAGCATTAGCATTTTTCAGAGTAATCGAGGCGATTGAACAAGTCCCACTAAAGTTTGAATATTGGAGCTTTATGTAGGCCTTAATACACTTAAATTCAGAAGAACCCATTGAGGACTGGAATGGGAGATGCTTCATGTCACCTTGACTTAATTCTTTGGATTCCATAAGATTAGGTTCAAGAGTCAATTCAATGTACCTAAATAGAACCCTTCATATCATCCGTACAACTCTTGAGACAGTGACTTGACGGGAAACCTCACATCGAACACTTAGCTCAACCTACATGGACTGTTGAAAAATCCTGGGGTCTAAGTCAGGATGATGCAAGGCTGCTTCGTCAAGGGTGGCTCAGGAACCATTCTTTGAGATTGCTGACATCGGTACTCTAACCCATTTCTTCTGATAACAATGATATATAAAGATCGGAGATGGATTGAAACAAATTTTCAGATAAAGGATGGTCTAGTAGCACAACTTTTTCTAAGCCCCCAAAATAGTAGGTGGAATAAAATATGTTATATCCATCGGGGCACAAATAAGAATACAGATGCCATGCAAAGTCAAAGAAAATATTTAAAGAAGACTTCAACCAAAAAATCCACAAATATGAGCTTCAGAAAGTTCCTGCTTCTTGGTGAAGATCCGATTACACTAACCGACATCACACGGGGGTGAAGACTACACTACTCCATTCCCACTTCTCTTCACATTCTTCTAACTTCTTATCACATTCAGTTATAAAGACCGGAAGCACTTAACCTTAGAAGGAAATATCTGACTCCATGAGGACGAGTTATCAGAAGAGCATACACCTTAGTAGTTCAACGGTTTTGTCTGGGGAGAACCGGACAATTTCACACACATGGTTCTATCATTTCAAGGTAGCAAGACTATGCGACTGAGAGGATGGTTTTGACCTGGTTGTGAATTGGGCTGGATAATAGGAATATGGAACCTAAAGGTTGTTGTGACACAAATCTTGACCTCTAGCCGGTTTTGAAAACATCATTAATCCAAAGGTCCTCTATGAGCTCCAAACTTTGATATTATTAAGACAAGTTTAAAAGTCGAAAATTATTCCATGTTCTTTCTTTTTATTTTCTTTATTTTCTTCTCTGCACTTATAGGCATTAGTGTTCGCTAGGAACTAGCAAAGGAAAGTATAAGGGAGGTTATGAATCTCCATTTCATCACCTTTATTCTTTCATTTTGATCTTTAAACCCTAGCTAAATGCATGAATGTATCATTATTTTGTCAAAATGAACATTCATTAATTTGTTCCAAATACTGTATAAAATGATGTATGTATATAGTACTTATTGCCAAAATAAAAGAATAAAAGAAAAAGAGCGAAGTGTCAAGGACACTGAAGTGACCCTATCCCTCGAGACTTAGTCATGATGTTGACTTAGTCGACAAGGAATAAAGTAAGGGGAGACAGGGCGGCTAATTGTACAAAAAATACAGGATTGATCACTCTACAAAATAGGCTAATAATTACTTTTTAGGACCTATTTTATTCTTTATTATTTACACCTTAAATAAAGAAACTTTGTAAATCAAAGTTGTATATAATAATGTATGGAAAAAGTACAAAATTGAGAATATACAAAAATAATACACAGTGTACGAAATATATTCGGAATAAAATCCTAAAACCCAAACTTCATAGACCCATATCTCCCAAATAAAAACTCAAAATATATTAAAATCACCTTTAATTGTATATATCTTTTCATAAGCTATGTAATGAAGGTGGTTTCACATTTTTTGGAGTTAAGGTGTGAAAGTTAGGTTTTGGACCCCTATTGTATAATAGACTTGATTAAAATGTTCATTTTATTTATTCTTTATTATTTTTATAATTTTATATTTTAATAATTTTGTAAATATTATTTATATCATATTTACATATTAAAACTAAAATAAAAACACAAATAAGTTAAAATAAAATGCTTATATAAAATACATATGTAAAATACCTATACTTATGCATATAGATAGCATACTCATATTTAATTAAGTATATACATTACTTAAGAAAATATTATAATATATATGTATGTATAAAAATAAGTTATAAATATATAAAATAATAAAATAAAATAATAAAGTTAAAATACAAAATTAAAATAAATTACCTAAAGCATAGGTAAATATACCTATATATTTCTACCCCAAAAAGTAACTTGTAAATAAAATCTATAATAAATAAATAAAAATATGCATAAAATACTACAGAAAATTAGAAATATTTTTTACTTATAACCTAAAAATAATAAATAAAATGCTATTTATTATTTATTTTCCAAGGCATTTTTGCCTTGGAATTTCCTGGTTGGTCCACGTGGATCAACCGTGTGCCTTCAAAGGTTGACCTCGATCAATTGTACCTCATCTCTTCTGATGCCTATCAAAAGTCATGCAGGCCGCCCCTTCACCATTTTCTCCACATCTCCACCCTCATTCATTACCCTTGAGACCACCACCATCTTGTAGCCTCTTCGTCCTAGGTCCACGCCCATCCTCGCATCTCCACCTACCACCGCTCAAACTGTCGAAGAATCCCAAAAACACTCCTATAAATACACCCCATTTCGATTTTTGATCCATATTCTTCGAGCTTTATCCCCTCAAATCACTTCTATGAGTTTCTCCATGGTGACAGCAAGGTAGAGCTAGTGATTTGCAGCGAGGAGAGCGAGCGGAGGAGGTGAATCCAACCCACCGCCGAAGCGTCGCCAGCTGGTTCTGTTCCTGGCCTCTCAGGTCAGTTGAGCCCTCTGTTCCTTTATTCCTAGGTAATGATTTAGTTTAATTTTCATTTCACGTCTTCTATTTGTAGTTAAATTAATCGAATTGCATTCAAATCGAAAAGTCCCAAATTCTTGGAGCTCAGGCTCCATATCAAAATCATCACGATCCGACCTTTGATCTGACCCGACTCCCATTCCACCTCGCTCCCCTTCACGTTCTCCATAGATTCCCCTCAGAACCCCCCTTGAATCAAGCCATGATTCAAGGAGTAGAAACCCCCTCCGCCACCCTCGCCGGATCCCCCCCCCCCCTCCATTCCATATCCCTGGTTATTGCACGTAAACTGATGAATCTCCATTTCATCACCTTTATTCTATCATTTTGGCCTTAAAAACCCCAGCAAATGCATGTAAATAGCATTAATTTGTTCATATTAGCATCTATTATTTATTGTATTAATTATACATAAAATAAGGTTTTTAATGCCAAAATTATAGAATAAAGAGAAGAAAAGAAAAAGGAATAAAATATTGCAAATATTTTATGACCCTAACCCCGAGACCAAGGCCAGCATGGTATTGGTCGACAAGGAATAAAGTAGGGGGAGATAAGGGCTGATATACAATAAATACCCCATTTATTTATTCATCCCTTTATGCATTTTTGACACCTATTTTATGCATAATTATTTATTCATCAAATAAAGAAACTTTGTTCATAAAAGTTGTAGATAATAATGTAAATAAAAATACAAAATTGAGTTTGTGTAAAAATAACACTCAGTGTACATTTTATACACAGAATAAAAAGCCAAAATCTCAACTTCACAGACCCATATCTTGCAAATAAAAACTCCAAATCACCCAAACTCACCTTTAATTGTATATAGCATTTCATAAAATATTTTATAAAATTGATCTCATAATTTTTGGAGTCCATCTCTGAAAGTTAGGTTTTTGGCCCTCCTTGTATATAGACCTGATTAAAATATTCATTTTATTCAATCTTTAGTATTTCTATAAATTTGCATTTTTATAATCTTGTAAATAATGTATATAATACATGTACATATTGAAATTTGAATAAAACCAAAAAAAAAGAATTTGTAAAAATAAAATAAGTCTATGAATATATAGACAAAATACCTATACTACCTGTATGTGCATAAATAAAAGGAAAAGCATTCTTTTATTCTTTATTCTTTTATATTTTTATAATAATGTATATATTATATGTGTCTTATTAAAAATACAAATCCTTAATAAAAACACATAAAATTAATTAAATAAATACAATGTGTATAATATATAGGTAAAGTACCTATATATATACTTAGAAATACATAGACCTATTTATTTAAAAATACAAATAAACTTATAAAAATCAAACAAAAATACCCTTATACTCATAAAAATAAGTTATAAATTCATAAAATAAGAAAATAAAATAATAAAATAAAATAAACAAATTAAAAATAAAATACACAAAAACACATGTAAATACATACATATACACATTATTTTAATAAAACCATAATAAAATAATCCAAAAAAATAAATAAAAATCATAAATAAATACTACATGAAATAATACACATTTTTTATTTTATACGAAAAAAATAATAAAATCATTTACTATGCCAAATAATTCAATTTCGCGAAATATTCCCTATTCTGTCTTGTAGCGGGCTGAGGTGGACCAACCCAGTCCCTCCGCGAGTTGACCCCGGTCAACTGGACCTCCAGGCGTCTGACTTCACGCAACCTGTCTTTTCCCCGATTTCCGCCATTTTTCCCGCCTGGCTCAGTGAACCATCGCACTCGCTTCCTTCACAAGATTTGTCCTCTGATCATCCATGATGCCCGCCAAGATCATAGATCAACTAGATACTTGTTGGATCAATCAATAATCGCCGGTCAATAGGGCCTCCTGCCAATGTTTATAAATAAAAAGCTCCCCCTCCTTCCTCGAATTTGGCCACTCTCATTCCAACCTAAAGCCTAGATCTTGTGCCTGGATCGTTCCTCGTGACAGGGGGAGTCGCCCAGCATCGAGACTCGGCCGGAGCGAGGAGAATTTTGACGCGGCGGAGCTCCGGCGTCCGCCCTGCTCCCTGGAGGCCCCCAGGTATAAGAGCTGTTCTTTCTTGCTTAGTAGTTAGGTTTTAGTATTAGCTTTTAATTCCAGTCCTTAGGTTAGCATTTAGATGATTAGCTTAGGCCAAAAGCAGAAATTCGAAGTTCGCCGGAGCTGAGCTCCGGCGACTTCCCCACTGTGATCCTATCTGTCTCCGACCGCCTAAATCGCCTCATCTCCATCCCCTTCGAGTTCTCCATCAAATGCACACACTTGTTCAACCCAGGACCCCAGGTCTTGGCGAATCGGAGCTCCTCCTCCGCCCTTCGTCGGAGCTCCTCCGTTCCACCTCATTTTGCTGCACAGCTTCAACCTTTTTGGTCGAGGAGCATCCCCTCGAGCCATGCTATCTTCCTGTGCAGGTCTGGTGCGCAAATAAGCACCCTGAGGTGAAATCAAGTCACGCCGGAGGTACCTGGAGCCCCACTTCTTCTCCGACCTCGCGAGGGTGCTCCAGTGTACCTCTGGTCGATCCAACACCTCCGGACGACAGAGGAACCTTCCAGGAAGCTTTTGGGACACCGTGGAGCAGTGATGGACGGCGGAGGTGCGAGATCCAGCCGGGAGAAGCTCGCTCAGGCGAGCGTTCTTCCCTGTTCTTCCAGGCGCCCTCTCCGCCGTTGGATGAAGATGAAGGTCCCAGATTAGAAGGGAGCCGTTGGATGGAGCCCCGCAGCAACCGTCAGATCACCTCAAGTGATCTAATCTCAGCCCTCCATCGGCGAAGCGGTATCGGCTCACGTGGAGGCGCCGCGTGGCAAGTGAGCGAAGATCAGCCGTTGGATGAAGCGCCTGAGGGGGTAAACTTCACATACACCCCCCCGCCTTTTTATAATTAATATTTGATTCCAAAAATAAAATGTCACGTTGTAAATAACTTGTATAATTTGCAGTTTGATCCCTTAGTTTAATTTTATTTGCAGATGGGTCCCTCTGCGCCTCACGTGTAGTCCCACGTGAGGCACAGGAGTTTTTGCACATAACCCCTGTCGGGTTTTGATAATTGTAAAATGGCCTGTAAAATAAAAAGGAATGTTTATTTGTACTGTGATATTTGCATGGACACCCCGAACAAATGTTATAATTGCAAAAATGCCCCTGCCAGGCCATATATTTTGGGATGCTTTGTCTATTTATTTTGTGCTCTATATTTCTTTGAAAAATTTTGAAAAAAATAGGCATATGCTCCTGTTAGGGTACCCTTGCTTGCTATATTTTTAGATTTGAATTTTGTTGCATTTTGGTATTTATTAAAAAATCAAAAACATGCATTTTCTTCACTGTCTAATTTATAAAATACAAAAAAATTATAAAATGTTTTTGAAAAATTCCAAAAAAATATATATGGTATAAATATCTATATATTGAGTCCAGAAAATGAAAAAACCTAAAAATAAGAAAAAGAAAAACATAAAAATTAAAAAGCTCCAAAGTCCATCAAAAAAATGTAAAAACCCCAGAAAAATACCAAAAAAATATTTCTCTGTTTAATAATTATGTATATATATTATTTACTTAGTAAAATTAATTTGGGCAATTTTTGGATTCATTTGATATTTTTAAAAGCCCTAATTGTATTCGGCCATTAATATAGTCCTATATTAAGGACCTTTTTGAAATTAAAAAAAAAAAAAAGATCTTGTAGATACTATATTTTGCATAAATACATATATATTGATATATGTACTCTATATATCTTTTTCTCCTCACACCTATCTCTATATATATATATATCCCTATACCTATATTATATATCTATGTCCCTATATAGATAATATATATAAAAAGAAAATGTAAAAAAATATATAAAAATATGAAAACAAAATAAAACGCTTAAAAAAAATAAAAAAATAAAAAAAATATAAAATTAAAAACCCACATAAAAACAAGCTTCACACATGGATGACTTGGTGATACATCTAGGCTACGCATTTTGTATTGCTCTCTGTGGTTCGACCTCTACATGCTTGTCACTATACATTTTGTTGTAGAGTAATAAAAATTAATTCACATTTATTTTTTGGGACTTAATTGATACATTCTTGCTTTGTGGGTTAATTGTTGATTGACTCCAGGATTTGGTTGGTCGACACTACGACTGTGCTCCCGCCTTGTGTGGAACACAAGACCGGTCGGTTCTGGGGCCTATCAAATGGCGCCGTTGCCGGGGAGCAATGAGCATAGCCAAATTGATTTTTGTCATTCTTGTATAAAAATGTAGATTCATGATTCATTCTTTGTGTGAGCAGCTATTGTTTTATTGTCCTTAATCACCATGCTTTATTTCTTTATTTATTGTGATTATTTTTCTCTGCTCTATTTAATTGACTAAGTATGCTAATGCAATCTTTTTGTGACTTTGATGAGGGGGAACCCCCACGCAAGGATGGCTTCCTAGGAGGCCAAGGCAGCCGAGCTTGGAGGAGGATGGTCTTCTCTTCTCCTGACCATCTGGAGAGTGCATCAAGGAAGCAAAGAGAGGGGCATTAGATAGGCTAGACACTTAGGAAATTATTTTTGTAATTCATGGTGAGAGAGAGACTATTTTGGCATGTAATTAAACAGGACTCTACTCTTCACAATGAGGTCCAGTGCCCGGGTGATTGTTCACCCGGGGGCCTCATCGCGGTTTTTCTCGAGTTTTTATCGCCTTCTTTTATTTTGTTTCCCGCTGTTTTGAGCTTTCCGCCTTTCTTTTATTTTTGTTTTGTGTGCTTGGAGCCCCTAGATATAGGTTGCTTGACTCGGTAGCTAGGTCCAAACATTAATAAGAATGCATGTTCCTATAGTCTACTTCGATTGGATCTAGTCAAACTCAAACAAGTTGTAAATTCGTCTCTTAGTCCGCCGCGCCGCGAGCTCACACCCAAACAAGCGCTTTCTCCTAATCCAAATGTGTTGGGCAGAGGAGGGGTGAGCCAAGACCGGACTCTCTTGGGCTAGAGACGAATGAGCAACTTATGGTTCTTCACGTTAATAGCAGCTTATGTTTAGGACGATTTTGTGCCTTGCATACCGACATGTAGATAGGTTTAAAAATTCTGTTTTGCATACCACATGGAGAGAGCTGGGATGCACTGTAAGTCTTCTAACTCAGCATGCATCATTCGGTTCAATGGTGAGATTTCCATCATGGAACCACTTGCACGGCTTTTCCGCTATCTCCCTCTGATTTTGAGCACCTAGGACTTAAATGAAAATCTACAAAAACGTTAGGCGCTGGTATGAAAACAGATCCAAAAAAAGTGAAAACCAAAAAAATTAAAACAAGGGGACTGCTAAATAAACTTTGACCTTAATTAAAATCTGTAATGGACTATCCTTGTACCGGGTTCATAAAGCCCTCATTGTTTTCAGGTACTTTGGAGGGGGACCAAAACCCTACTCCCTTGAGCGAGTGCGACCCCTAAGGATTAGAGCCCAAAACCCAGTCTGCAACTGCCTTGTGTATCGCCTGGATTTCCGAAGTAATGGCGCTTCTATCGTACGTAGGCGAGTAGGACTTGGTCACCAATGGTGACTCTCTGTTGTGAGAGCATCGACCCTGTCCGAAGTATCGAGCATAGGCCACGCCTTCACGGGGGTGTCTGTCTCATCGTCCTGCGTCCGAGTAGGTTCTTGCACGCTCACGGGTGATTCCGTTGCGAGCGAGAATCGAAGTATTGGTTTCGCCTATCGGCTTCCTCTCTCTTTTCTTTGGCTGAGTAGGGATCCAGGAAGGGTTACAAGGACTCCAAAAAGTACAGACTACAGGTTACACAGGAGGAGGACAAGTACGGGATACTCTTCCGGCAGTACTCTCTCTCCTTTAGGGTAGCGTACTAAGGACTTGTTATAAGATATGCCTGAGAATCACAACTCTAAAAATGAAAAGATAATAAATAGCCGAGCTTTCACGGCTTCACATGGCGTGAGTTGGTGAACCCGATTTTGTCTTGTGTTTGTATGGATCTAGATTAAGGTTCAAAGATCAAAGTCCCGCGCCTTTGCGCCAATTCTGTTATGTCTTCCTTTGACCACCCCGCTCAACCGAGCCTTTCTACTGTTTTACACTCCTTTTTGTTCCTCGTTGACCATCGTATCGTTCTTCCAAAATCCGATATTCTCTTGTGCTCCGCGAAGTTGATCCATGGATGGTTTCGTCGGAACCATGCCGACACCTACATCGATTCCATGGATTCACCTTCGCCAATAATTTCGAGGCGATTCCCGAGAACTGACCCGGACTTTGCGGATCGGACTCCAGACTCCTCGTTTTCTACCTTTCTCTTGGCCACCCAATAAACTGGGATCACTTTTGTCCCACTATCGCCGTTGTGAATGGGAGTCGATTACAGTCTACATCATTTTTTTTCATTCACAACACGCTGGGGTGACTTGAACCCCAGCCTCATCACGACAGCTGAGTATTTATGGCAAGTGATCTGATTCGGACCGTCTCATTATGCAGATAGAAGACAGTGCGAGCCCTGGAGACTACTCCAGAGTTCATTTCGTCCGATTCAGACCCTGACATGGCGCCAGGAGGAAAGGGCAAGGGTCAGCAGCCACCCACACCAGAGGGACAGATGCCAGATCAGAACCAAGTCAATGCACAGTTGCTGGCATCCATCCAGGCAATACAGCAGCAGCTGACTGAGCAGGCCCTTACGCAGACGGCTTTTCAGGATATGTTGAATGATATGATGAACCATGATGATGGAGGCAGAGGCCGAGGCAGAGGAGGCAGGGGAGGAGAAGGTGAAGGTGGTGATGACCACAATGATGATCTTGAATTACCACCACCGAAACCTACCCTTAAACAAACATACAATCCGGGAGACAGCCAGATGACCGAATGGATCCTCATTCCACCGGTACACGCTCACTTCGAGCTGAAACCCCAATTCATAGCCCTTCTCCCTGCATTCCATGGCAACACCAGCGAGGAGCCGTACATCCACCTGCAGCAATTCTCCCGCATTTGCCGTACTACTCACTATCCCAATGTCCCTCTAGACATTGTCAAGATGACGGCTTTCCCCTTCAGTCTACAGGATAAGGCCCTTTATTGGGTCAATCATATGGGGAAGGTTGTGACGACCTGGGAGGAGCTAAAGTCCGCCTTCTTGCACAAGTATTACCCTCTGGGTCGGCTCAACCAGATGCGAGCCCGTATCAGTAATTTCTCCCAAGGACCTCATGAGTCGATACATGAAGCATGGGAGAGATTCACTGACTTGCAGGAGAAATGTCCCCATCATGATATTCCTAAGACCAGCCTAGTTCAGCATTTCTTCGGGGGACTGAACATTGAAAGTCAAAGGCTCGTAGACGCAGCATGTGGGGGCTCACACTTCAATAAGGATGAAGACGTCGTCTGGCAGATCTTTGAAGAAATGGCCGAAGGAGAGGCCGCCCTCTCTTCATCCAAGGCTTATCAGAAGCAACCCCAGATCCTTCAAAAGCAAGTGCACATGGCAGCATCTAAGGAATCAGAGAGAGATGAAAGCTCCAACCTCAGCATCATCGGGGGGCATCTCTCTAAAGTTGACATTATCGAGAAGCGATCAAAAGATCTCGAAAAACTCGCCTTAATCGAGAAGAGGACCCAGAGTTTGGACAAACTGGATCACATCACCAAGCAGCTAGAACTGCTGGTAGGTACCATCAATTCTGTTCAGTCGGCAGCACCGCTCGAAGCTCCAGCTGAGAGAAAAGACGAGCAACCACCGCTACACCAGCCTCAGCCAAGCCAGCAACCACCGACAGTTCAGCACGTGTACTACGTGCAGGCACCTGATCAGAGCCAGCCGCAACAGCAGATGGTTGTGTACCAACCAGAGTTTATCTCAGACACCGATTCAGTGTTCCCGCCACCACCCCTGGTCCAGGAAGTTAATGGGGTTTGGACTAATGATGCACAGCCGACCCGTCCTCAGGGACAACCCCAGGGTCAGCCATTTGCCAACCGGCAGTACCACCAACCTCAGGGTGGTCGTTTTGGGCACCCCTCTCAGCAACACCAGCAGCCTCCTCAGTTCGCACACCAATGGAGGCAGAACTTTCCGTATCAGCAGCAGCCACAGTATCGCCATCCACAGCCGTATCACCAATACGCGGCTGCTCAGCCTCAATCATACCAGCAGTATCCCTCTCCGTCCTACCAACAACTTCAACTTCCTGCTCCACCACAGCAACACCATCAGCAGCATCCCCATCCATCTAACCAACAGCAGCGTGGTATGCACGCTGCATCTTCTGATGTGCCCCCAGCTAATCCCACCATGGAGTGTCTAGCCCAGCTTGTCCAAGGGCTAGCGGAGATGACCAAGCGGCTTGATGACCTGACCGCCACTCGCACTACCATTCCGGCGCAGGTCGAAGCCAACCCCAACAATTTCAAGAAGAAGGAGCAGGTAGAGTGTGATGTCCAGTCCGCGTGTGATAATGATATTACTGTTTTTTCTAATGCCGTTACTCTCAGGAGCGGTAGGGCCTTGCCTCCGCCTGCTACCAGATATGGGGTGAATAAAGAAACAGGTGGATCGTCATCTTCCGCATCAGCCGTGCCAGCTCCAGGGGCGGGTGAGGAGGAAGAGGAAGGAGAAGCCAGTCCAGCCGTCGTGCATTGCCAGAAGCAATTCCAGCCAAAAATACAAAAAAATCCGCAAAAACAAAAACACCAAAAAGAAGCCTGTAGCAGAAGTGAAGCCGCGCCAGCCTTGGAGGAGCCGCCAGCAGCAGCTGATCCTGTGCCAGCCGATGGAGCCAATGCTACCCTTTTTGATCGCCCAGCAGCACCAGCAGAGTTAGATCCAGCTTGTACACCTTTTTGTAGTCCGGATGTACAACATTCTGTGGGCGATAATCTTGATGTAAATAAGAACTCTAATTTTCCTGCCAGTAATGTGAATATTCCTTTTCCGCATGCAATACAAAAATCCAAAAAAATGACAAAAAGAAAAACTGCATTGTCTGATCCTGGTGTTGTAGATATTTTGGATAAATTGACTGTTGAGATTCCCTTGTTAAAGGCCGTGGAATACATGCCAGCTGTAAAGAAAGGATTGAAAGAGGCATGTACTGACAGGCGTCGCCCAGCGCAAGACAACAGACGCCGAGAGGTAGAAAAACACGTTTTGTCCATGGCCACAGTTGCAGCTATCACCAACCTCCCCCAGAAAAAGCAAGACTCAGGTGCACCTCTGATCAGTTGTGTGATCTTCGATCAGGTCTTCGAGCGTACTCTTCTTGACAGTGGTTCTTCCATCAACCTTCTACCCTCGTCCATAATGCAAGAATTCGGGCTGGGACCGCTCAAGCAGACACGAATGATCCTTCAGTTCGCTGACCGATCCGTTAAGCGGCCCCGCGGTTTGTTGGAAGATGTGATAGTTACCGTGCAGGATATGAAATTCCCAGCTGACTTTGTAGTCCTTGATATGGACTCTCCTGCACCACTGCTCCAGACTCCTATCATCCTCGGCAGACCATTTCTCCGTACTTCAGGCGCCGTGGTTGACTACGGGTCTGGAAAGATCACCTTCAGCTCGAAGACCCAGCGAATCACCATCAACATGAACAAGGAGCAGAACGCCACAACTGATGAGAGTCAAGCAGCATCAGAAGCAGACTGTGAGTTTATTGCAGAGATCAGAGATTCAGAGTTGTCACTGGACGATCCATGGACCCAAGAAATCCTCACTCTTGAGGAGGACTTGGAAAGCACAGTCATCATAAGCTCCGATGATCCATGGGAGACAGATTCTCAGATACAAGCGCATCTTCTTGAGCATTCACTCCAGACCGAACATAATCAGCTCACCGCAGAACCGTTCGGTACATCACTTGGATCTCAACAGAATGTTGAGGATGGTACTAGTCTCAAAGTACATCCCCCCACCAGCATGGTATCAGAAGTGACCGGTAAAGGGGACAGACTGAAACCAGAACTCAAGCCACTTCCTGCAGGCCTGAAGTATGCTTTCCTTACGGGTGAAGAACACATGTATCCAGTCATCATCAGCAGCAGGCTGAATCTGGATCAAGAATCTCGACTCCTCGAGATTCTAGAAAAGAACCGCAAGGCACTTGGTTGGAGTGTATCAGACCTCCGAGGGATAAACCCCGCTCTGTTCTCACACCATATCTATTTAGAAGACGATGCCAAGCCGTCCCGCGAATTCCAGAGAAGGCTAAACCCTAACCTTCGGGATGTGGTCATGAAGGAAATCACAAAGTGGTGTGATGCAGGCTTCATTTATCCCATCTCCGATTCAAAGTGGGTAAGCCCCCTGCATGTAGTTCCCAAGAAATCCGGGCTTACTGTGATCACAAATGAAAAAGGAGAGGAGATTTCAACTCGGGTACCGACTTCCTGGCGGGTGTGTGTTGACTACCGCCGCCTTAATGCAGCAACCAAGAAGGACCACTTCCCCTTGCCATTTATTGATCAAGTCTTGGAGAGATTAGCAGGCAAGGAGTTCTTCTGCTTCCTGGACGGGTACTCCGGGTACAACCAAGTGGCGATCGCCCCTGAGGATCAAGAGAAGACTACCTTCACTTGCCCGTTCGGCACCTACGCCTTCAAGAGGATGCCCTTTGGACTATGCAATGCACCCGCAACCTTCCAAAGATGCATGCTAGCAGTCTTCGCCGAAATGGTAGGCAGTTTTCTCGAGGTGTTCATGGATGATTTCTCCGTCTATGGTGACAGTTTCGATTCTTGCCTCGAGCACCTAGACAGAGTGCTTCAGAAATGTCGGGAAGTCAATTTAGTGCTCTCATGGGAAAAGAGCCACTTTATGGTCACAGAGGGTATTGTGTTGGGCCATGTCGTTTCCAAACGTGGCATGGAAGTCGACCCAGCCAAGGTGGATGTCATTTCAAACCTTCAGCCACCTCAGTCAGTAAAGAATGTGAGGTCATTCTTGGGGCATGTGGGATTCTACAGACGATTTATCAAGGACTTCAGCCGCCTTGCCCGACCTCTGACAGAACTTTTGTGCAAGGAGACAGAATTTATTGTTGATCAGCCAGTCCTCCTTGCCTTCAATCAATTGAAGGAGCTTATCACTCAGGCTCCAATCTTACAACCTCCAGACTGGACTCTTCCATTTGAAATAATGACCGATGCGTCCGATTTTGCCGTCGGAGCTGTTCTAGGGCAGAGGAAAGATAAGGCGCCCTATGCCATTCACTATGCCAGCAGAACATTAGATGAAGCTCAAAGAAATTATACAGTAACAGAGAAAGAACTGCTGGCTGTGGTTTTCGCCTTAGAGAAGTTCAGATCCTATTTGTTGGGGTCAAAGGTCACAATTTTCACAGACCACTCTGCTATTCGGTACCTACAGCAGAAGAAGGATGCCAAGCCCAGACTGATTCGTTGGATCCTTCTCCTCCAGGAATTCGATCTGGAAATTAAGGACAAACCTGGAGTTCAGAACGTGGTAGCAGATCACCTCTCCAGAATAGAGCAGCATGACTCTCCTTTGAGCAACGCCCCTATCACAGAGACCTTCCCTGACGAAGCTATCTTAGCCGTGGATGCTCTCCCTTGGTATGCTGACATTGTAAATTACCTCGCCTCTGGGGTAATACCTTCGGATTGGACGAAGAATCAGAAGAACAAATTCATGTCGACCATCCGCTTTTACCAGTGGGAAGATCCCCTTCTATTCAGGGAAGGAGCAGATTGTATTTGGCGCAGGTGCATTCCTCAGACGGAGCAATCTAGTGTCCTCGAGCATTGTCATTCACTCGAATCTGGTGGGCACCATTCTGGAGATCGTACGGCAGCGAAAGTATTGCAGTGTGGCCTCTGGTGGCCCACTTTATTTAAGGATGCAGCAGAATTTGTTAAAAGATGTCTTGATTGTCAGCGACTGAAAGGAACACTCACTGCCAAAGACTCAATGCCTCTGAAAATCATTCAGATAGCAGATGTTTTCGATGCTTGGGGCATTGACTTCATGGGACCTTTCCCTAACAGTCAAGGTTTTGAGCACATCCTTCTTGCCGTAGATTACGTGAGTCGTTGGGTTGAAGCTATCCCCGCCCGAGCCGCCGACAGCAAAACAGTTTGCCAGTTTCTGAAGAAGAACATCATTTCGCGGTTTGGGATACCGAAGATTCTCATATCCGATGGGGGTAGTCATTTCATCAACAAAGAGGTCAAGAAGTTAACGAAGGAGTACGGCATCGATCACCGCGTCGCATCTCCTTATCATCCGCAGACCAATGGCATGGCAGAGTTATCCAATAGAGAAATCAAGAACATATTGCAGAAACTTGTTAGGCCAAACAGAAAAGACTGGTCTCAACTCTTGGACTCAGCTCTTTGGGCTTACCGTACGGCCTACAAGTCTCCCTTGGGCATGTCGCCCTACCGTCTTGTATATGGAAAACCATGTCATCTGCCCGTAGAATTAATTCACAAATCCCTTTGGGCACTTAGTAATTGTAACTTGGACTCACGAAAAGGTGGTCAGAAGAGAAAGGACGATCTGAACAGGCTCTTGGAATTCCGAGACTGCGCATACGATAACACCTTGATGTACAAGGAGAAGGTGAAACGCTGGCATGACCGGCACATCAGACGAAAGACCTTCGATGTTGGGCAGAAAGTGTGGTTGTTTGATGCAAAGTTGCGGATATTCCCAGGTAAATTAAAAAGTAAGTGGACAGGGCCATTTCGAGTATGTGAAGTGCGTGACAACGGAAGCCTTGCTATATCAGAATTGTCCCCTGACGCACAGCCATTCGTCGTCAACGGCCAACTACTGAAGCCTTACTTGGAACCAGATTCATTCTTGGCCGTCGTTGACTCTATTCAGTTAATGCACCCCGAGGATATCTCTACACCTCCTGCAGCACCAAAAGATTCAGACGATGTACTCCAACCATTATTGCTCTGATTTTCTTCTTTTCTTCTTTTCTTCTTTTCCTTATCTATTTTCTTCTTCTATCTAAAAGGTGCAGCCCTTGTAGACAGTTTTCTCTACTTAGGACGTACTTGGTCCTAAGTATAGGGGGATGTGCACCTAGGGTTTTTCATTTCTGTTCGATCCTCTCCATTGTCTCCTCTTCTTGTCTATACTTAGGAGTATCTTACCCTAAGTATAGGGGGGGACAATCTGAGTACGATCAGTGTATTCTCACCCTTGACCCTCCCCGCTTTTTGTACACCTGCTATACTTCGGATTATTTGATCCTTAGTATAGGGGGGACGGTCAACTTCTAATTCATTCATTTCATTCGTATTTATTCTTTAGATCTGCCTATACGCAGTACGAGTTATGTCTTTGCTTTTCCTTCCGATCTATGAGGACATAGCTCAAGCTAAGTATAGGGGGGTCGTATATACTGTGTATATACTAAAAGCCATAACTCATACTGAAAAATAAAATATCACTACAACAACAAAATAAAATGTAAAAAGTAGCTTTATAATAATGAAAGATGATTGTGAGTTCCTCAGACTCATTGTAATTATACTGACTAGTAAGTCAGAAAAGTGTTCTACGAAACTTTCTCCTTTGAAAAATCTTGTGAAATTTGTTTGAAAATAGCGTGAACAAGTATTCAACGATTGAAAAAATTAGTTTGTATGTAAAACCTATTTTCTTTGAGTGAAAGCAAAATGTGTGAAAATTAGTGTGCAAATGATTGTGAAAAGTTGATTGTCAAAGGTGTTTTGAAAAATCTATCTATGTTGTGTAAAACATTTGTAAAAGGATTTTCAAATGCGTGTACATATTGCAAAATTATTTTGGACTAGAGTTTTCAAAAACCCTTGTGAAAATGATTCTCGAAGTGAGTCTGAGGAATCCACACAAAAATCTTTCATTTGTAAATAAGGAATAAGCCAAATAAAGTTTATAAGAACAGAACCATACTATACGTCAAAGACAATTTTTCTTCTTTTGTACCTACTGATTAATAAATCAGATACCTATACAGTATGATTTGAAAAATAGTGTGACCAGTTTTGGAAAATTTGATGTGAAATGATTTCAAATGCGTGAAACGGTGTTGATTGCAAAATTTTTCCTTGTGTGCATAAAAAGGATTTGAAAAACCTATGTGCAAATGTTTTGAAAAATGCTTGTTAAAAGTATTGTGAAAATTGTATATATCTACATATAGTGTGAAAAATCTTTGCAAAAATAGGTTTCAAATATGTGTAAAGGATTGCAAAAATTATCGTGTACTATAGTTTGCAAAAATATTTTCAAAAAGCTATTAATAACACCGGTGCAGATACTAGTAAATCAGAAACAAGATACATACAATTCTTTCTATACATACCCAAATAAACTATTTCATTCATACCTGTAAAGTCGCTAAAAATTTCCTAAATGAAAACAAAGCAGCACGCCTGTGTAAATAAATGTACATACTCTTTAAACATTTTCAGTTCATACTTCCTGTGCAGAGATTCTTTTTGTAAAAACATTCTTTGATCCTTCCAAATTTTTGTGAAAAATTGCATCATTCATTGCACATAGCATAAGCATACCATTCATATTCTTTTTGAGTGAAGCTTAATGATTGAATCAGTCTAATAAAGTCTCAGAGTGGAGCTCGGTTGGATCTTACTGCACCTAACTGCACTGGAACCTTATGGGAACTAGGTTTAAGGTACTTCAGGTCCAGTCAGACTTAATTCTTTGAGAAAGCAGGGCTGGGTTCAAGACACCTCAGTGGACTAACTAGAACTTTTCGAAACACACGCATGGCTCTTGTCGGCCGTGACCTAACTTGGACACTGGCACCTTTCACATAGCTCTCCATGGATGAGGTGGTGAGGAGGCAGTTTCCTTTGGCTTGGGGTAGCATATGAGGGTAGTACTTCTAGGCGGAACCTCTCTTCTTCTTATAGTGAAGGAAGTGCACCTCAACTTGGTCCAGTGGTGATGAAGGCTAAAGACAGAAGCTGAGGGTTGCAATAAAGCTTCAAAAGAGGGATAGTCTACTGGCTCAAGAGGAAATTTCTTGTATACATGCTGCACCATGTAGATATGTTGTACAGATGCAATTGAAAAAAAAAATTTGCAAAAAGGAACTCCAAAAAAGTGGTGGGTCGGATTGAAAATTTAATAACCCCACTGGAGTGTATATAGTTCAATAAAGCAAAAGCTTATGGTACCCATGTTACATCTCATGAAGCTTGCAGCGGGAGACTTAGCTACACTGGCTGAGCTTCCAAAAGTCTATACTTCTTCCCCCTCTTCTTGAGCCGGTTGCACTTGAACTTAGAAGGGAATACCCCGCTTCTCGAGGAAAGAGTTGCTAGACCGAGGCCTTAGAGTTACCAAGTTGGGGGAGGTTGTTTCTTTGTCACTTCTGAGGTGGGGAGCTACATAACACTTACACTGTGCAAGTCAGCTTCATAGTTATAAGAGTTTGCGTATGATGTAGACTAGTTCTGACCCGGCTATTGAGATGGGTTGAACCGAGTTCTGTGATTACCGAAGGCTGTTGTACTTTAGAGCTGGTTCCCGACTAGGTTCCACACACCTTCACACCCAAGGTCTGACAGGAGCTCCAATCTCAGATTTTGTAAAGACATGCATTGCACTAAAAGCACCCCTATTCACTCTATCTTCCTTTCATTTTCCTTTTTCTTTCCTTTATTCTTTTTGTACTTATTGCATAATCATTTGCTAGGGACTAGCAATGGCAAGTATAGGGGGGTGATGAATCTCCATTTCATCACCTTTATTCTATCATTTTGGCCTTAAAAACCCCAGCAAATGCATGTAAATAGCATTAATTTGTTCATATTAGCATCTATTATTTATTGTATTAATTATACATAAAATAAGGTTTTTAATGCCAAAATTATAGAATAAAGAGAAGAAAAGAAAAAGGAATAAAATATTGCAAATATTTTATGACCCTAACCCCGAGACCAAGGCCAGCATGGTATTGGTCGACAAGGAATAAAGTAGGGGGAGATAAGGGCTGATATACAATAAATACCCCATTTATTTATTCATCCCTTTATGCATTTTTGACACCTATTTTATGCATAATTATTTATTCATCAAATAAAGAAACTTTGTTCATAAAAGTTGTAGATAATAATGTAAATAAAAATACAAAATTGAGTTTGTGTAAAAATAACACTCAGTGTACATTTTATACACAGAATAAAAAGCCAAAATCTCAACTTCACAGACCCATATCTTGCAAATAAAAACTCCAAATCACCCAAACTCACCTTTAATTGTATATAGCATTTCATAAACTATTTTATAAAATTGATCTCATAATTTTTGGAGTCCATCTGTGAAAGTTAGGTTTTTGGCCCTCCTTGTATATAGACCTGATTAAAATATTCATTTTATTCAATCTTTAGTATTTCTATAATTTTGCATTTTTATAATCTTGTAAATAATGTATATAATACATGTACATATTGAAATTTGAATAAAACCAAAAAAAAAGAATTTGTAAAAATAAAATAAGTCTATGAATATATAGACAAAATACCTATACTACCTGTATGTGCATAAATAAAAGGAAAAGCATTCTTTTATTCTTTATTCTTTTATATTTTTATAATAATGTATATATTATATGTGTCTTATTAAAAATACAAATCCTTAATAAAAACACATAAAATTAATTAAATAAATACAATGTGTATAATATATAGGTAAAGTACCTATATATATACTTAGAAATACATAGACCTATTTATTTAAAAATACAAATAAACTTATAAAAATCAAACAAAAATACCCTTATACTCATAAAAATAAGTTATAAATTCATAAAATAAGAAAATAAAATAATAAAATAAAATAAACAAATTAAAAATAAAATACACAAAAACACATGTAAATACATACATATACACATTATTTTAATAAAACCATAATAAAATAATCCAAAAAATAAATAAAAATCATAAATAAATACTACATGAAATAATACACATTTTTTATTTTATACGAAAAAAATAATAAAATCATTTACTATGCCAAATAATTCAATTTCGCGAAATATTCCCTATTCTGTCTTGTAGCGGGCTGAGGTGGACCAACCCAGTCCCTCCGCGAGTTGACCCCGGTCAACTGGACCTCCAGGCGTCTGACTTCACGCAACCTGTCTTTTCCCCGATTTCCGCCATTTTTCCCGCCTGGCTCAGTGAACCATCGCACTCGCTTCCTTCACAAGATTTGTCCTCTGATCATCCATGATGCCCGCCAAGATCATAGATCAACTAGATACTTGTTGGATCGATCAATAATCGCCGGTCAATAGGGCCTCCTGCCAATGTTTATAAATAAAAAGCTCCCCCTCCTTCCTCGAATTTGGCCACTCTCATTCCAACCTAAAGCCTAGATCTTGTGCCTGGATCGTTCCTCGTGACAGGGGGAGTCGCCCAGCATCGAGACTCGGCCGGAGGGAGGAGAATTTTGACGCGGCGGAGCTCCGGCGTCCGCCCTGCTCCCTGGAGGCCCCCAGGTATAAGAGCTGTTCTTTCTTGCTTAGTAGTTAGGTTTTAGTATTAGCTTTTAATTCCAGTCCTTAGGTTAGCATTTAGATGATTAGCTTAGGCCAAAAGCAGAAATTCGAAGTTCGCTGGAGCTGAGCTCCGACGACTTCCCCACTGTGATCCTATCTGTCTCCGACCGCCTAAATCACCTCATCTCCATCCCCTTCGAGTTCTCCATCAAATGCACACACTTGTTCAACCCAGGACCCCAGGTCTTGGCGAATCGGAGCTCCTCCTCCGCCCTTCGTTGGAGCTCCTCCGTTCCACCTCATTTTGCTGCACAGCTTCAACCTTTTTGGTCGAGGAGCATCCCCTCGAGCCATGCTATCTTCCTGTGCAGGTCTGGTGCGCAAATAAGCACCCTGAGGTGAAATCAAGTCACGCCGGAGGTACCTGGAGCCCCACTTCTTCTCCGACCTCGCGAGGGTGCTCCAGTGTACCTCTGGTCGATCCAACACCTCCGGACGACAGAGGAACCTTCCAGGAAGCTTTTGGGACACCGTGGAGCAGTGATGGACGGCGGAGGTGCGAGATCCAGCCGGGAGAAGCTCGCTCAGGCGAGCGTTCTTCCCTGTTCTTCCAGGCGCCCTCTCCGCCGTTGGATGAAGATGAAGGTCCCAGATTAGAAGGGAGCCGTTGGATGGAGCCCCGCAGCAACCGTCAGATCACCTCAAGTGATCTAATCTCAGCCCTCCATCGGCGAAGCGGTATCGGCTCACGTGGAGGCGCCGCGTGGCAAGTGAGCGAAGATCAGCCGTTGGATGAAGCGCCTGAGGGGGTAAACTTCACATACACCCCCCCGCCTTTTTATAATTAATATTTGATTCCAAAAATAAAATGTCACGTTGTAAATAACTTGTATAATTTGCAGTTTGATCCCTTAGTTTAATTTTATTTGCAGATGGGTCCCTCTGCGCCTCACGTGTAGTCCCACGTGAGGCACAGGAGTTTTTGCACATAACCCCTGCCGGGTTTTGATAATTGTAAAATGGCCTGTAAAATAAAAAGGAATGTTTATTTGTACTGTGATATTTGCATGGACACCCCGAACAAATGTTATAATTGCAAAAATGCCCCTGCCAGGCCATATATTTTGGGATGCTTTGTCTATTTATTTTGTGCTCTATATTTCTTTGAAAAATTTTGAAAAAAATAGGCATATGCTCCTGTTAGGGTACCCTTGCTTGCTATATTTTTAGATTTGAATTTTGTTGCATTTTGGTATTTATTAAAAAATCAAAAACATGCATTTTCTTCACTGTCTAATTTATAAAATACAAAAAAATTATAAAATGTTTTTGAAAAATTCCAAAAAAATATATATGGTATAAATATCTATATATTGAGTCCAGAAAATGAAAAAACCTAAAAATAAGAAAAAGAAAAACATAAAAATTAAAAAGCTCCAAAGTCCATCAAAAAAATGTAAAAACCCCAGAAAAATACCAAAAAAATATTTCTCTGTTTAATAATTATGTATATATATTATTTACTTAGTAAAATTAATTTGGGCAATTTTTGGATTCATTTGATATTTTTAAAAGCCCTAATTGTATTCGGCCATTAATATAGTCCTATATTAAGGACCTTTTTGAAATTAAAAAAAAAAAAAGATCTTGTAGATACTATATTTTGCATAAATACATATATATTGATATATGTACTCTATATATCTTTTTCTCCTCACACCTATCTCTATATATATATATATATCCCTATACCTATATTATATATCTATGTCCCTATATAGATAATATATATAAAAAGAAAATGTAAAAAAATATATAAAAATATGAAAACAAAATAAAACGCTTAAAAAAATAATAAAATAAAAAAAATATAAAATTAAAAATCCACATAAAAACAAGCTTCACACATGGATGACTTGGTGATACATCTAGGCTACGCATTTTGTATTGCTCTCTGTGGTTCGACCTCTACATGCTTGTCACTATACATTTTGTTGTAGAGTAATAAAAATTAATTCACATTTATTTTTTGGGACTTAATTGATACATTCTTGCTTTGTGGGTTAATTGTTGATTGACTCCAGGATTTGGTTGGTCGACACTACGACTGTGCTCCCGCCTTGTGTGGAACACAAGACCGGTCGGTTCTGGGGCCTATCATAAACCCTGGGTTGAGGAGATAGCTCTCGCACCCTTGAGTCTTTTAGTTGTGATTTGCAGGTCTGACGAGGCCCATGGGACTTTAACAACCACCTAGAGCTGCTCCTAGGGGCTCAACCTTGCTAGAGCGCCCTGCTCCTTCTCACCTCGCCTGGACCCTGCCGCCGCATGCGGAGGAAGCCCGGCTACCTGCTGGGCTCATCAAAGGAGACAAGGACCGCCAGAGATCAGAGAAATGAGAAATCAAAGCTCGCCGATGAGCTAGTCTTGTGAATTCTTGTTGCACTCCTCGTTTTCATTCGATCGAGAACAACGGTCCAGATCTAATCTGGACCATTGATTTCCCGTGAAGGGGTACGTGAAGAGAGCCGCATGATCAGCCATGTGTTAAGCCTTGGATGGTTGGATCTCGGGCGTATAATTGGGCAAATTTCGTATACCCCCTCTACTTTTTGTAATTTCTTTGAAGCCCTATAATTATTTTATGAAGTTTGAAATATTTGGATAAATTGCAAGTAACCCTCTAACTTTCTGTATATTACAATTTAGTCCCTACCAAAGTCACGTGCATGCACATGTTTTATCTTGTACAAATTGTATGTAAACCCTTGTGGGTTCTCGTAATTATCTTTTAATGTATATAATTTGAATATTAGCATTAACTTTTAGGTAAAATTGTAATTAGACCCTTGCCTTTATTTATATTTACAATCATACCCCTGTCAGGATGAACATTTTTGTGCATTGTTTTCTATTTATTAAAAATACTTGTCATTCTTTAAAAAATCACCAAAAAATAGGAGCAGGTACCTGGATGCGTGATTGATCATGCTATAATTTTACATTTGCATTTTATGCCCCTTTTCTAATTTCTAAAATTCAAATAGTGCACGGCCAGCCCCTGTTTGTCTTAAAAAATGCAAAAAAAATCATTTTGAAAAATCACCAAGGAAAACATATTAGTCTTATTCGAGCATTATTGACCTTCAGACAAAAAATCACTAAAAATAGAACAAGAAAATGCTTAAAATTTAGAAAACCCCCCAAAAGCTCTATAAAAATTTATAAAATCTCCTTAAATTCGAAAATAGTGGTTTCTGTTTTATAATTTTCTTTATATTACTACATTTATATGAAATTTTATTTGGAGAAGTTTTGATTCTGTTTGATATTTTCCATCTCCATTTTGATTTCTATCTATTATTTCATCCCTATTTTAGGGTACAACTTTGAAAATATATAAAAAGTAGCAAAATTAACCAAAAAAATACAAAAAACAGGAAAATAATATCCAAAATAAAAATAAATTATGCAATTTTTGGTTATTTTAGTTATATTTATATCTATATTTACTTACGTTGTATATAAATCATATATATAGTTTATTATATTTTACAAAAAGAAAAGAAATTAAAAATCTAAAAAACTAAATATAAAAAAATAAAAAATATTATATAAATATATTCTTGTATATATAATTAAAAAATTATATAATAGTTAATTAATTTAAAAAATATAATTATAAAAACCCACATTACTTCGACTAATATTGTGCATAGCTATATATACATATATACCTATATTATTTATTAATACATATTATAAAAGTGCTACATCGTGTGTTCCTCGTATTCGACACCCTACTCTACTTGTCACTATACGAATTTTATTGTAGGGTTAAAATAAAATTTGATCCACACTATATTTTCCTTGCTTGATATTTAATTGTGGGTTGATTGTTGACTGATCAAGGTTTCTTACAGGTCGCCACAACGATTGTATCTCCACCTTGTGTGAGATATATTTAGACCCTCGACAAATCTCGGTAATCACAAGGGCACGATGATCATCCTGACGAGAACTACTACCCCTAGTACCTCGACCGTGTATCACAGGCATTTCTTGTATCCATGTACAAAATCATTAGTCAAATAAAATTAAGTGAAAAATTCATTGTTGGATAAAAATAAACGTTCAGAAGAGCATTATTTTAAGGATTTATTGCATCATATTATGGTGGCCGGTATTCTAAAATAAGCAAATTTGTTGATGCACAATGCTCATTTAGTTGTTCAGTATCATTGATATAAATGCATGAAATCTTTTTCAATACTGTGAGACGATATTCTCTTTTTCATTTTCCCCCTCTTTATCTCCGTCTCTTTTTCTAAATTTATAACAATACAAATACCTTCTCTCTCTTTTCTTTCCTCTCTCCTCCTTATCTCTTCCTCATTCTAAATTTATAAACACAAAATGTCACAAATCAATAGCAAGTAAATTTAAAAGAATTTTATTAATAACTTGATAAATTTTATGAGTTTAACATATTATAAAATGCTAATAAAAATATCTCAAATTACTTAATAATATATTATATATAGTATTAATGTTTGTTCAAAAAATAAATAAGATCTTATATTTTTAATAAACCAAAAGTCAATCATAAAACCACATACATACTTAAAAAATACATGAAAATTCAATATTTTTTAATTCCAGAAGATCTGCCAAACATTAGCATGGAAATTATGTTATTATTCGGATATATAAGTTTTTTTATTTTGATAATCTTGAAGCTCCAATTTTTAGAGAAATCCAGTTAATCAGTACGTGAAATTACATTATAATGTGAAAAAAATTTAAAGCATTATTTTACTTTTTTATAAATTATTTGAGATGTTTAGGAGATACTATTCCGTTAAGTATCGTAAATAATTCATACATATTCACAAAATAGAAGACAAACACATGAAAAAATATAGAAATTGAAGATCTTAGGTCTAAATCTACTTGTGAACAATAAGAAGAAATTGTTGATCACAATACAAGGGAAATCGTCTTTGAATTTTAAAAAAGATATGGTTCTTCATAAAGATAATCCAACAATTATTGTCTTCTCAACGATGATTGTGCGAAACTTCAAAGGTATATGTTGTTTATTTTCTCTAACATAATAAATATTAATTTTATATTATTAACTATAATTTTTCACACTAACTCTTCTAAAGAAAAAACCTTTATTTGTTTAATATTAGCCTCTGAGTTCTTCATAAACATAGATATACCTGAGGTAGCATGGATTCGATTCATGTGTATGATATTCCATTTGAATAGTTTTTATGCTAGATTATATTTTTCACATATTTCAATAATTTAGTTTTCTAAATTTTTTTCACCTTTTTTTGGAATCCAACGTTGGTTGACCACTTTACAGTATGTGTGTTCATCCATTTCAAAATCTTAGATAATTCACCAATTAAGCATCCTTTTATATTATAAGTAGAAACCAATAATTTTTTTAAAATTAGATTATGAAATATCTACATATAAATATATTTATACCGATCTTTAAAGTTTTTTATCATAGAGATGTGGTATCGATGGAAAGAAGACAACTTCTCTTTTTTTTAATATTTTTACTATCATTTTTATTTGTGAAGTTTAACATTTACTTCTGATTAAACCAGTTAAATTTTGGTATACGTTATTTTCAAGGAAAATTACAAATAATATATATATGTTACTTCTATTATTTAACTTAACGATTTTTTTATCAACTTATTTACATATTCATTACAAGAAAACATTAATTAAATTTAAGTCAATATTAAACTAACTCAACGTAGTTGTATAATTATGTTAGTTTAATTAGATTTTCTTGCAGTGTAATTGTGCAAATCGGTATCCGTTTACACTTTAATGATGGTTGTTATATGCAATTTTTTATATGAACTTATTCCGTTCATAGCATAAATACATAACATTTATTTTTCTGCAAAAAATATAAATTAAATCTTTTTCATAACACGTAAACTTTTTATCATTTTTAATATTTAAAAGGAAATAGTAAAACTTGACATTTTTTAAAATTATATCAACTCAAAATTTGTTCTGCCGCGAAGCGCAGGGTACATCCTAGTAATATATAAAAGGAGGGCAAGCAAGTAGCATTAATAAGATAAATAAAAAATATTGCATATGTATCTTACATTCTCGTTATGATTACACTATGTCAGCCTTTTGCTTATACCATCCACTGAGACTATTTACACAAATATTATGATTAAGTGATCAATAGTAATGGTATCTAATGTCCTGTGAATGAAAGGAAATAGAATGGTTCAACATTATTCATGGTGATGGCGAGACAAACATTTAGACAAATATGGCAAGGCATTAATATACGAAGTGCATTCCGACCAAAAAGAATAAAGAGAAAAGGATACTACACTTTGACAAGGCATTCGCGGAACGAGAACGAATTGTCTGTTGTAATACATCAGGCGTTGTGATCGAGATCAGATAGTCCTCCTAGAGGGCCAGGGATAGTGGGCCTCCTTTCAGGATCGTCTGATCCCGATCGGATGATCTACTGTAATACATCACCTACTATATTACAGCATACGATCCTCACACTTCACAGAATAGATCAACATGAACTAAGCCAAACCAACCTCTCCCTTAATCGCAACATTGAGAGAATTGAAAATTTTTCTCTTCCGAAATAATGATCCACAAAAGCAAACTACTCGAAAAACTACATTTCCTCTCTCTCTCTGAAAAGAAGACTCCATCTTTATTGCATTAATTGCATTAAAGCTTAACGAAATAATACAATTTTTCAAGTAATTTGCCACAACCATTCAAGAACTAAGCTTTGATTGCGACTTAATTAACCCAAAATAAACCATAAATAATCAACTACATAGACATCACGTTTAGGGTTGTTGCATAGACTATAAAGCTCTTATCCACCGTTGAAGCAATCTACACATTTTGATTCTATTATTTTTATCACTTGTAAGTCATGTAATATCATTATTTCTCTTCCTTTTTGCAATATCAATTGTACCCATACCTTCTTACAAAATTCACAATTAAGGTAAAGTAGGGGTGTAAATAATATTATAAAAGAGCTTAACTGTGAACTTTGTAAGAATATATGAGCATAATTGATATTATGAAAAAGTGAAGCGCATAACTGATAATGCGGAAGTTAGAAGGGCACAAGTGATAAAAAACCATGATTCTATATTGAAGGTGCTTTGCATCCATCCATAAATTAGTGCGATGTTGCACCGAGAGTAGAGATGGCAGATATACCGTTCTTTTCATGCTTGGAAATAGTAGGGTCATGGGTTTGGAATGGAGAGACCCCGAGCGTCTTGAAATTTCCCCTCCATATATTAATTACTTCATGTGATTGCAACGTGGTGGCAATTTCTACTACCACAAATAGCAACTACAAAAAGTATCAAGGTAGTATCTCTACAAATTGCGATTGCAACATGATAGTAAGGTAATCCCAACATAGTCGTTAAATTCACGATCACCAAAGCACCACATGTAGCAGCAAACAAATATTAACAAAAGATGCTTTTTCTTACAGTGGAAGAATGGTAAAAATATCTTAAAAATATTGCAGCGCATTGCAGCGCTGATCTACATCATCAACAAATTTATAATTATGGCAACAAAAATTTTCACTTATGCGTGATCTAATCATCATACAACACTTGATGTCAAAGAGCAAGGTATCCAAAGAGTGTGATAATTAACTATGTATTTGTTTCCACCGCTCTGAGGCTGAAATATTTGTTACATGCAATACTTATTGAATTTATAGTTTAAACGCTCTTACTTTATGAGAATTTAAAATTCCTTGCAAAATAAATCAGTTATTTGTTGCCAGAAAATTTATCGCTACGAGTAATTTGCTGAACTATTGTTATAGCACATGCACTTGTACACCATATAAAGAAAAGTTACCAATAAGACCATGACTTCAAATAACTTTATGGTTACTGACCTCAACCACTGACGTTAATCGATGTTTCTTAAGAATGTCATTGAAATGTGTAAGAACAAGGTCCTCTCAACCCTTGTTTTCATTAAGGGCGTGTTTCTTTGAATAGATAATTTGTTAAATGCTTAAAAAATATGGGGCTAAGTAGATTGAAATGTTTCTATTTCTTATTGAGAAAGGGAATCCCTAGGGCTCTTTATATAGGTAGAGAGGCCTACGGTTACAGCACAATTGTTATATGAGATGACACATATACCCCTAGGGTTTATGGGTAGGGTGGTTTACAATATGACTAAATTGCCCCTAGGGTTTGTGGGTAAAGTGCATCTCAACACTCCCCTTCAAGCTGGAGCATATATATCAATCATGCTCAGCTTGTTACAACATTTTTCAAACTGTATGCGTGCAAGCGGCTTGGTGAATATATCTGCCGTTTGATCCGAGGAAGGTACGCTCTGAGTACGAAGTAGCCCTTTCTGTATCAAATCTCTTGTATAGTAGCAGTCGATTTCCACATGTTTGGTGCGTTCGTGGAACATAGGATTGTTGGCTATGTGCATTGCTGCATGATTGTCGCATCTAAGTTCCATGATCTTTCTAGGAGTGATATGAAGATCGGTAAGTATAGATCGGACCCATACAAGTTCTGTTGCAGCTTGAGCCATGGCTCGGTATTCACTTTCAGCACTCGAGCGAGAGATCACAGCTTGTTTCTTGCTTCTCCACATGATTAAATTTCCTGCAAGATAAGTGCAGAACCCTGTAGTAGACTTTCTATCGATCAGGATACCTCCATAGTCTGCGTCTGAATATGCCATGAGGTCAAAGTTATTGCCCTTGGTAAATAGTAGTCCTCTTCCTGGAGATGATTTGATGTACCTTAAGACCATTATGCATGTATCATAGTGGGCTGAGGTAGGTGAGTCCATAAACTGGTTAAGTTTGCCGACAGCAAGAGCAATGTCTGGTCGGGTGATGGTAAGATATAGTAGCTTACCCACTAGACGTCTGTATCAACCATTATCCTCAACATCGCCTACCTCGTAGATACGTCCCTTAGGATCCATGGGTATTTGAGCTGGCTTGGATCCTAGCATCCCTGTTTCTTGAAGGAGGTCAGTAGCGTACTTTCGTTGAGACATAACAATTCCTTTCTTGGATCTTGCTATTTCAATCCCTAGGAAATATCTTAGAGGTCTCAAGTCCTTGATCACAAATTGTTCTGTCAGTTGTTTCTTCACTTCTATAATACCATCATGGTCGTCTCCTGTGAGAATAATGTCATCCACACATACCAACACAGCCACAGTTCCTTTTCCATTCTTCCGTATGAATAAGGAACGATCTGCTAAAGATCGGATGAGGCCCAGATTCTCTAATGCTTCAGATAATTTTTGAAACCATGCACGAGGACTTTGCTTGAGACCATATATGGCCTTGTGTAGCAAACAAACTTTCTGACACACCCCTTGAATCTCGAACCTAGGTGGTTGCTGCATATACATAATTTCTTGGAGGTCCCCATAAAGGAACGCGTTTTTCACATCTAGTTGATGCAAGGGCCAATCAAGCTGTACTGCTACTGCCATGAGAATCCTTATGGTGGATAAACGAGCAACTGGCGAGAAGGTATCAAAGAAATCAACACCATAAGTTTGCGTAAACCCTTTTGCCACAAGTCGGGCTTTGGAGCCAACAATTTTATTGTCGCATGGTGGATCTACAAGTGTCCAGGTGTTCTGAGAGATCAAGGCAGACATCTCTTCTTCCATTGCAAGGCACCATCTCGAGTCCCGAATGGCCTCTGTATGATTATGAGGAATAATGGTACTCGAGATAGCTTGGGCAAACTGTCTGTATGTAGGGCCGAGTCCAGAAAAGGTTACAACAGTAGAGATTGGATGCTTCGTACTGTATCGCGATGGACATTGCATGGTCCCTTTCCGAAGAGCTACAGGTATGTCACTTGGAACCTCCCTTGGGTTTCCGGAGATACCTGTTTCTGCATCTGTGTCTTCGGTTTGTAATAACTCAGTCGAGGGACATACCTGAGGAGATGGTGCATGCGCAGAAGGGGTGTAATCAACCTGAGGAAGAGGAATATGAAGAGGAGAGGTGGTAACGGGCGGAGGTGATACATTAGTGTCTGATCGGGAGTAATAAGGGAGAGATTCAAAGAAAGTAACATCAGCACTTATGTAGTGTCTCTTGGAACATGGGTCATAACACCTATAACCTTTTTGATTTTGAGCATATCCTAGGAAAATACATTTGACTGCTCTGGCTGATAGTTTATCCCTACCAGGATCAAGAAGATGAACGAAGACGACGCAACCAAAGACTTTCGGAGGGACATGAAATATGGTTTTTCCTGGGAAAAGGACCTCAATAGGTATCTGCTCGTCAATAGGAGTAGAAGGCATGCGGTTAATAAGATATGTGACAGTTAGTACCGCATCACCCCAATATGTAGATGGCACATGATAGTCAATGAGTATTGTACGAGCAATATCAAGAATGTGTCTATGTTTACGCTCCGCCACTCCATTCTGCTGGGATGTATGAGGACATATAATTTGATGCAAAATGCCTTGAGACGCTAAGAATGATTTCATGACATGTGAGACTAACTCCTTAGCATTGTCAGATTTAAGGATTTTTATGGTGGTACCAAACCAAACTGATTTTTTATTTCATGTACGAAATGAACAATGATTTGAAAGACATTAGACTTATTTTTCATTAAGAAGGACCAAGACACACGAGAAAAATCGTCTATAATAACCAAATAATATATATTCCCCAGTCGATCAGGATAGCGACTGGGTCCCCATATGTCAAGATGAACAAGTTCAAATAGACTAGTAGAATGAATGGTACCCGACGAAGGAAAGGAACTCCGGTGATGTTTCCCCAGTTGGCAGGCCTCACACTCTAGGTGTACAGTGGGAGGGAGCTGGGGAAGAACTCGTCGAAGCTTGTGAACAGAAGGATGACCCAGATGTTGGTGCCAAAGAGCACTAGAGGATGCAGAGAAAGTGGTCCCAGAGTAAGCTGTAGTGTCAGAGGACTAGACAAGGTGATATACTCCCCCTTCTTCACGACCCGCACCAATCATCCTCCCAGTTAGTATGTCCTGAAATACACAAGATATAACGTCAAATATTGCTCAGCAATTGAGTTCTTTGCAAATCTGGCTAACTAAGAGAAGACTGATGGGAAAATCTAGAACAAATAAAACATTGTTGAGTCTGATATTAGGGGTTAGATGGACGTCGCCTTTTCCTTTTATTTGGGAAAATCGTCCATCAGCAACCTGTATTGTCCGTCCAGGGGGGACTTTACGCATCTACTTGACGAGTCTGTAAAAGCCGCGTTAAGAAGTTGTTTTTACTCGTCGATCGTGAAAAGAAATGTGTCGTTCGTTGTAGGCGGCTTTCGAAAACAGTCAAGAAAATAACCACAAATTTTATTCAATTTCAATCAAGTGGTTTTTATGTTTATTTTACTTGGGCAAGTCCCAAGGTCGATCACAAGGAGGCAAAGGAACAACCTAGATTAATGTCTATCTAATTTTTAGTTCAGTTTTCAAGGTGGTCTTTTTTTGGAATTTTTCAATGCAATATGAGATGCAAAATGCAAGTTCGGCCTATTTTAGGGACTAAAATGTAAATTGCAATCAAACAATGTCCGAAAAATACGAAACTTGGCCACAATGTAAATGTCGATGAAATGAGTGCACGGTAATTTTTTTTGGAATTTTTAGATGCAATATGAATTTTTTATGAATTTTTAAATACAAACAAAATTAATTTTCAATATTTAATTTTAATAAATATTAAACCTACTTCTTTTCGAGAACTAAAATTATCTAAGATCTATCACTAGGTACTGGATCTTAGAAAAATCCTAGACCTCAAAAATGTGGGATTTAATACCTATTGAAAATAAAATAGTGAAATATGCAAAATGATTTTTACAGAGCAAAATATGCATGCAAATGCAATGATTTTTGGGCACAATGTTAATCGAAATAATCTCTACACTATGTGATTTTTCGGAGATTTTTAGAGCAATGGTTAATTAAATAAAATTTGAAGAGCACAGACTGGGCAAAATAAGGTAATTTCCACAGAATAATTAATTATTAATTAACCATTAATCATAAAAATATCCACAATATGTTCAGACGTAGAGAATTAAGTGTAGAACAAAATGCCACTTTTTGATAAATAAAATGCTGTCTAGAATAGGTTCAAAACAGAGGGAGAACACAGGGGGTAATTGCAATAAATATAAATAAATAAATAAAATATGCAAAAGGGCCTATATGTAATTACCGAAAGAGCCGGGGGCCTGAATGCAATTTTTTCGAATGGTCACGTGCGCTGCACGTGACCTCTGCTGGAGGGACCTGGCGCGTAATATGAAGGAGGGCCGGGGGTCAACTGCAATTTGCCCAAGGGGCACGTGCGCCGCACGTGACCCTTGGGTCCTTAACGCCTGCTGACGATTCCCCGCGCACGTGCGAAGCACGTGCGGGGGACCTCGGGTCTAGCGCCCGGCCGCACGAGGTGGGGGGGAAGGCGATGTCCGATGAGGGTCGGTCAAGGCTGAGGGGGCCGGCTGGTGCGTTGATGATAGCTGCTCCAGGCGGAGGCGAAGTAGTGGCTGGCCGGTGGCGTGCTAGCGGACGCTCCTGGCAAGAGTTGAGGACGCGCGGAGCTCTGGAGTGGAGGGTCGACACCTGGCGGGGACGTAAGTCATCGTCGTCGGCCGACACACGGTCGGGGGTCGCCGGTGAAGCGGTGGTTGGCGGGGCCGGAAGTAGATGACGTCGACGGCGTTGGTGTGCTAGAGTCGGGGAAGATGACCAAGGTACTGCCGGAGGCGATGAAGCTGCTGTTGATGGGCGGCCGGCGACGGTGCTGTGGGGGCTCGGCTCCTGACCGGTCAAAGGCGAAGGGGAGAGGACGTTCGACGGAGCAGTGATGGGTACGATGGATTCGGAACGGAGAAGATGGCACAGCTCCGAGCGGAGCGATGAGCTCGGAGGTGGAGCGAGAGATAGATGTGGAGAGAGAGAAAAAGAGAGAGAGAGAGAGAGAGAGAGAGAGAGAGAACCTGGAGGGGCTCAACGGCAGTGCCGGAGTGAGGAGCGGCTCGGGCGGAGCTGCGACGAGGAAGATGTCCTCGAATCACGCCGGTTCGAGGGCTGTCACCACCTGAAAGAGTAGGTCGGTGGATGGCTTGGACTGGGGGCGGCCGGGTCTCTTAAATAGGATAGGGTCGGCGAGGGTTACGGGGAAGGTGGTCGTTGGGGTCAACGGCGATGGAGGAGGGGGCCGTTGGCGGAGGTTTCGGAGAGGGCGGCGATGCCCGAGGGATCGGGGGTGACGGTTGGGGGAGATGATGGTGCGGGCCGTCCGATCGGCCGAGATCGGACGGCCTTAAGGGCGGCACGTGGCGGGCAGATGGGGAGAGCGGAGCACGTGCGGAGCACGTGCCTGGGGGCACGTGCGACGCACGTGCAGTCGATTTAATTTATTTATTTATTTTTACGAAAACAGATAAATAAAACTTCCAAAAATCACTGACACGTGGCGGCCCCTGGGGCGGCCACGTGTCAGCTCCAGATAAATCGAAAATAAATTATTTGTAAAATCAAAAAGAAATAGCAACTGACCTTGGATCGAAAAAGTTCCTTCACAAAAATGCTCGTCTCGACGAGATCTACAACTTTCATGAAGACATCAAAACCAAATTCGGTCAAATGTAAAAAGTGAATTTTTTAGGTATCCCATGTACATAGAATACCTTGATTTTTGGGTTTTCTAATTTTTTTGTCATTTTTAAAACAAGATAAAAATCCGGAAAAATAGGGAAAACTCAAAAGATAAATATAAGAGACCTTAATCTAATTTTTTTTTGGATTTTTTATAAGTTAAGAAAATATATACATAAAAAATAGGGTCAAAAGCCGCGAAAAATACAATGTACAAAAGAGGCCCAAAACCCAACTTTCACATACGAGCTCCGATTCACTTGAACTTGGTCTTGTTTTGAAGGTAATTGAATGTGTATTAGTTCAAAAGTGAGTAGGATCAAATCGGACACTGGATGGGGAAGATATGTGGCTTTTAGTCCGAAAAATCCTGAAACTAGGGTTTGGGTTTTTGGTCCACTTAACAGGGTTAGTTATTTTTTTTGAATCTGGTTGCTGAAAAGATGACAAAGGTATTTTTGCAGCAACTAGAGGTTCAAGGTCCTCTGCAGACTACATAGATGCTTTCCCCTTCTCTGGTGCTGGGAACTTCAGGTGTCTTTCTTCATCCTCCTCGGAAGCATCCTCCGGCTGATCCTCCGAGTCTTCATGATCCGATTCCCGAGTCCGATCAGGCACGGCCACAATCCTTCCGCTCCTGAGTGACATGGCATGTATATTGTCAAACGAAAGGTTCTCATGTTCAGATGTGGAAAAATCCGAATAGTATACCTGGCCAGTGTGTTGAGATGATTGAGATCGGTTCAAGCTATTGGGGTTAGCTTGAACGTGGGCGGGAATGGTTGTAGTGGGGACAGTCTGCTCATCCTTCCATCGGGATAGACGATTAACATCCACCCGCAGATCATATAGCTCACTTCGGAAGCTGCGAAGTTCTTCCAACATCTGTCTCTGGATATCAACAGGTTCTTCCGGAGGATTGGATGATTGAGCCGAAGGTCTGGGAGCTTGGTGTTGCTGACGGTATTGTTGAGATTGGTTTGGGCGATTGTAGGGCTGTTGCTGTTTCGGGTGCTGGGAAGTTGAAGTGCTTTGAGGGTACTGAGGAGGCTGAGGGAATGCGGCATTATAAAAAGTAGGGGAGCGTTGATAAGGTTGGCGTTCCCCCATACTACCCTGCCGGGTAGTGTCCTGAGTGTACCAAATGCCGTTGATTTCGAAGGTCAGGGGCGGGGCTTCTTGGATCGTCTCGGCCGGTGGGGGTGGTTGCTGGGAAGCTTGGGCATACGATTGGTCCTGTACCCATGACTGTTGTTGTTCTGGTCCTAGCTGCTCCTGGACATGGTGCACATGGTAGACCTGACCGTTGGTGCAGTAGGTATCCCCATCTTGGACATCTTAGTAGTGAGCTCCTCCATTTGCTTTGGGAACTGGGAGATCCGGTTGTCGATGTCGCTCACTCTCTTGTCCACTATTGTTATTTTGTCGGCTATGAAATGCATGTTCGGAATCAAGTCCTCCGCAATTTCAGCCACCGTCTGCTTTCCACCTTTGGCTTGAAGGGTGTTGAGTGAATCAGTGTAGGCTCTACTGGCAAGCTGAGAGCGGCTTGTTTCTGCCATCTGCTCCAGTATTTTCCAGACGGTCTCAGCCACACGTGATGCATAATTCCCTCCGCAGGCAGCGCTAACTAACCTTGAGTCTCGTGATTGAGGCCAGAGGTAGAGAGACTGGACTAGGATGTTATTGTCCAAGTCATGGCAAGGACATTTCTGCAGTAGATCTTTGAACCGGTCCCATGCCTCACAGAGTGGTTCATTGGGCATCTGAGAGAAACTGGTGATACGTGTCCTCATTTGATTTTTCCGACTCAAGGGGTAGAATTTCTTCAAAAATAGGTTTTTAAACCTCTCATAAGTAGTCACAGTCACACCCAAGTTCTTCACCCAGTAGTCTGCCTTCCCTTTCAAGGCGAAAGGTAATGCAGTGAGACGAATGTAGTCTTGGCGTGACTTGTGGGTGCCTCAGATTAGAACATATCAACTCCAGGTCCCGCAAGAATTCATATGGCTCCTCAGTCGTATTACCATGGAATTGGGGTAATTGACTGACGAAATGTGGCTTCAGTTCATAGTGGATCGCCGGTTGTGGCGGCTGTAAATAGTTCCACACTTGGTACTGTCCAGGGTTGTAGGCAGCTTCCATTGGCACTTCCTCCCCAGCATTCAACTGCTCAAGTTGTGTCCTTAGTAACTGTTGTTGCTGCTCAGATGCAGCCAATCTTGCTAAGATCATTTGAATGGCGTCATCATTTGTTTCATCTTCATGGTCTTTTTTGGAAGCCATCTTGGGGGCATCTCTTCTTCTTCACCTTCAGAATATAAAGGGTTCGAATTAATAGATTGGAAAGAATTGATGTAATAGTTGTCCTCGATTTTTGGTGATAGAGAGACAGTTTGGGTCTGTCCTCCTTCTAGGAAGAAGAAGGAATCGTAGGAATAGAGTTCTTGGGAATGGTTTCCCGGAGGCCAAGCAGGTCCAGAGTAAGAGTTTCTCTGGGCTTTTGAGATTGGGGAGTTTGTGGTAGAGAGAGACGAGCCTGAACAAAAATTACCACAGTCCTCCATTCTCGGGGTCAACAAGATGTTTTATGATGTAGACAAAATTGTGTGGTATTCGTTGATGAACTATTTTCTACGCACAGTCAAACACAATACAAGGGTTGTTTCACCAACTCAACTCAAAGTGAAAACCGTAAGGGTCCGGTCAATTATCTTGTTAGTTTTAATTGGTGATAATTCAAGTCTTGCAAGTCGTTTAAACGGGCTGTTAGGTTCGGAGCTAGGCTCTATCCTAGTGTGCGTCTCTCTCCTCGCTGCAAGATAAAATCAGACAATGTCGGGGTTGCTCTCCCGCAGAAATTCTTGATTTTATGTATTTTTTTTAAGATCAGCTTTATTTAGCAGTCCCAATTTTATTGAGGTGATCACTGAAGAATTTAGATGAACACAAATACACGTCTACCGTCCAGTCCCAATTTCCTTTAGATTTATGTGATAAAACAAGAGAGAGAGAATTCAGGAAGAGCCGATGCACGCGGAAAACTATGATGAATGCTCAGTTAGAAGACTTACAGTGCCTCCTCGCAATCTCCATGTGGGATGTAATACAGAATTTTAAAAATTATACTAAATGCGTGCAAGCCGATGAAAACCGCACCTAAGCAGAAAGTTCTATTAGCGGGAAGAATTGAGTTGAATTTGGCTAAGTTGAACGATCTAATGTGCGTCTCAGCTAAAGTGCAGTGTGGCTTAAGATCCTACGAGCACAATCAAAAATATAAAAATGCTCTAAGAGCCGTATGTGCAGGTCTATCCTAATCGCCACTCAAGTCGGGCCCCACCCTCTCCGGAGAGTGAAACAGGCCACGACACACCACAGAAAAAAGTTCAAGGTCTTTTTTTACATGCGCGAGAGTCCAAACGGACACCGCTGTAAATGAGCAGAAATGGAAATTTGCAGAAATTAAAAACCTAGACTCTACGCTCTCTCACGACTCGACTCGATCTTAAATTAATTGCGGCTTCTTCGGTTGTCGGTGAAGATGCGTCGGTTTCTTGAAAACCGCTCCAAGTATGCCGGGTACCTCGCAAGAAAAATAAGAGAGAAAATGTAAGAGAGTGACTCAAAAATTAAGAAAATAAATGTTGGAAAAATGGTATTCACAATGAGAAATTCGGGGGTCAGACTACCCGAATGCGGAAAACCGATCAAAAAGTCTCAAAACACAAAACTAAGCCGTTTGCCTCCCTGGCAACGGCGCCATCTGACGAGTCCGTAAAAGCCGCGTTAAGAAGTTGTTTTTACTCATCGATCGTGAAAAGAAATATGTGTCGTTCGTTGTAGGCGGCTTTCGAAAACAGTCAAGAAAATAACCACAAATTTTATTCAATTTCAATCAAGTGGTTTTTATGTTTATTTTACTTGGGCAAGTCCCAAGGTCGATCACAAGGAGGCAAAGGAACAACCTAGATTAATGTCTATCTAATTTTTAGTTTGGTTTTCAAGGTGGTCTTTTTTTGGAATTTTTCAATGCAATATGAGATGCAAAATGCAAGTTCGGCCTATTTTAGGGACTAAAACGTAAATTGCAATCAAACGATGTCTGAAAAATACGAAACTTGGCCACAATGTAAATGTCGATGAAATGAGTGCAAGTGCACGGTAATTTTTTTTGGAATTTTTAGATGCAATATGAATTTTTTATGAATTTTTAAATACAAACAAAATTAATTTTCAATATTTAATTTTAATAAATATTAAACCTACTTCTTTTCGAGAACTAAAATTATCTAAGATCTATCACTAGGTACTGGATCTTAGAAAAATCCTAGACCTCAAAAATGTGGGATTTAATACCTATTAAAAATAAAATAGTGAAATATGCAAAATGATTTTTACAGAGCAAAATATGCATGCAAATGCAATGATTTTTGGGCACAATGTTAATCGAAATAATCTCTACACTATGTGATTTTTCGGAGATTTTTAGAGCAATGGTTAATTAAATAAAATTTGAAGAGCACAGACTGGGCAAAATAAGGTAATTTCCACAGAATAATTAATTATTAATTAACCATTAATCATAAAAATATCCACAATATGTCCAGACGTAGAGAATTAAGTGTAGAACAAAATGCCACTTTTTAATAAATAAAATGCTGTCTAGAATAGGTTCAAAACAGAGGGAGAACACAGGGGGGTAATTGCAATAAATATAAATAAATAAAATATGCAAAAGGGCCTATATGTAATTACCGAAAGAGCCAGGGGCCTGAATGCAATTTTTCCGAATGGTCACGTGCGCTGCACGTGACCTCTGCTGGAGGGACCTGGCGCGTAATATGAAGGAGGGCCGGGGGTCAACTGCAATTTGCCCCAGGGGCACGTGCGCCGCACGTGACCCCTGGGTCCTTAACGCCTGCTGACGATTCCCCGCGTACTTGCGAAGCACGTGCGGGGGACCTCGGGTCTAGCGCCCGGCCGTACGAGGTGGGGGGGAAGGCGATGTCCGATGAGGGTCGGTCAAGGCTGAGGGGGGCCGGCTGGTGCATTGATGATAGCTGCTCCAGGCGGAGGCGAAGTAGTGGCTGGCCGGTGGCGTGCTAGCGGACGCTCCTGGCAAGAGTCGAGGACGCGCGGAGCTCTGGAGTGGAGGGTCGACACCTGGCGGGGACGTAGGTCGTCGTCGTCTGTCGACACACGGCCGGGGGTCACCGGTGAAGCGGTGGTTGGCGGGGCCGGAAGTAGATGACGTCGGCGGCGTTGGTGTGCTAGAGTCGGGGAAGATGACCAAGGTACTGCCGGAGGCGATGAAGCTGCTGTTGATGGGCGGCCGGCGACAGTGCTGTGGGGGCTCGGCTCCTGACCGATCGAAGGCGAAGGGAAGAGGACGTTCGACGGAGCAGTGATGGGTACGATGGATTCAGAATGGAGAAGATGGCACAGCTCCGAGCGGAGCGACGAGCTCGGAGGTGGAGCGAGAGATAGATGTGGAGAGAGAGAGAAAAAGAGAGAGAGAGAGAGAGAGAGAGAGAGAGAGAGAGAACCTGGAGGGGCTCAACGGCAGTGCCGGAGCGAGGAGCGGCTCGGGCGGAGCTGCGACGAGGAAGATGTCCTCGGATCACGCCACTTCGAGGGCTGTCACCACCTGAAAGAGTAGGTCGGCGGATGGCTTGGACTGGGGGCGGCCGGGTCTCTTAAATAGGATAGGGTCGGCGAGGGTTACGGGGAAGGTGGTCGTTGGGGTCAACGGCGATGGAGGAGGGGGCCGTTGGCGGAGGTTTCGGAGAGGGCGGCGACGCCCGAGGGATCGGGGGTGATGGTTGGGGGAGATGATGGTGCGGGCCGTCCGATCGTCCGAGATCGGACGGCCCTAAGGGCGGCACGTGGCGGGCAGATGGGGAGAGCGGAGCACGTGCGGAGCATGTGCCTGGGGGCACGTGCGACGCACGTGCGGTCGATTTAATTTATTATTATTTTTTTACGAAAACGGATAAATAAAACTTCCAAAAATCACTGACACGTGGCGGCGCCTGGGGCTGCCACGTGTCAGCTCCAGATAAATCGAAAATAAATTATTTGTAAAATCAAAAAGAAATAGCAACTGACCTCGGATCGAAAAAGTTCCTTCACAAAAAATGCTCGTCTCGATGAGATCTACAACTTTCATGAAGACATCAAAACCAAATTCGGTCAAATGTAAAAAGTGAATTTTTGAGGTATCCCATGTACATAGAATACCTTGATTTTTGGGTTTTCTAATTTTTTTTGTCATTTTTAAAATAAGATAAAAATTAGGAAAAATAGGGAAAACTCAAAGATAAATACAAGAGACCTTAATCTAATTTTTTTGTATTTTTATAAGTTAATAAAATATATACATAAAAATTAGGGTCAAAAGCCGCGAAAAATACAATGTACAAAAGAGGCCCAAAACCCAACTTTCACATACGAGGTCCGATTCACTTGAACTTGGTCTTGTTTTGAAGGTAATTGAATGTGTATTAGTTCAAAAGTGAGTAGGATCAAATCGGACACTGGATGGGGAAGATATATGGCTTTTAGTCCGAAAAATCCTGAAACTAGGGTTTGGGTTTTTGGTCCACTTAACAGGGTTAGTTATTTTTTTGTTTTTTTTATTTATTCTTGTTAGTGGTGTGTACACAGTGGAAGTGAGTTTGTGGTATGCGGTGTTAGCATGAAGGAGTTAAAAATAGGGGAAGTTAGGCTATTCACATGTCACTTTTAGCTTGGATTTTTGGCTTCTTATTTTATGCAGAAATTAATGCTAAAATGCAATTCTTATGCAATCATGCCCGAATGCTAATTATGCGAAATAAATGCAGAAATGCAGTTGATTTTGAGGGACTTGAGCCTAATTAATGAGACTTAGAGTGATGAATCCGAGATTCATCACTGCTGTATGAGAGTTCGTTCGCCACACAGATGAGTGGAAGCACCTGTATCAATCAACCATTCTGATTTTGTAATGCTATTGATAGACGCTATGAAGATACCTGATCGTGCCATTGCTGCAGTATCTGTAGTATTGTCCTGATATGGGGTCGAGGACTCGTTCGATTGCAACCTGGTGAGACGCTGTATCAGATCATCAAAGTCTCTTCTAAGGACCTCGACTAGAGGACTATCTCCTTCATTGGTCATTCGAGCACTAGGAGTAGGGTACCCCTGCTTGCTGTAGCATACAGCTTCGGTGTGACCAAACTTGTGATAGTACGAGCACTGGACTGTGTTTCGGCCTCGCCCTAGAGTAAAGCGTCCTCGACCACGGCTCCTGATGGAGCCACGACTTCCTCGTCCAGATGGAGCAGCGAGAGCAGAAATTTGCCCCTAATCAGTGCTTTTAGCACTTGTGTGAGGAATAGAAAGACGACTCAGAGTACTATAGGCTTCTTCAATGGTGGGGAGAGTGGCCGCTGTGATCATTTGATCGCGAGCAGCCGAATAGCCAGAATCGAGGCCGGTAAGAAATACGAGGACTGCCATCTGCTGGCGATGTTGTTTCTCTACCTAATTTTTAATACAGCAGGTCTGATTTCCTCTGACGCCATGTCACAATCAGAAGTGACATCACCAGGATATGATGGAGGGAGTACTCGACTACCCTCGTTTGGGTCGATCCCTAAATTGGACAACACCAACTACCCCAAGTGGTCCCGCATGTTCCTCATGATCATACGAAGATACGATAAGGAACACATTCTCTTGGAGTCAGAACCTGCTGAAAAGACAGGCAAAAATGCGACTTGGGACAAAGACGATGGAATGGTCAGTTCGTGGATTATGGTCAGTGTCATTGACCGGATGGGGGCGGTAGCGCGGGTGGGGGCGGGTGGGGAAGGGACGCTGGATTTGGGAAGGGGTCGGGTGCAGAGGAGGATGGAGGTGCGAGAGGCTCCGCCGGGAAGCAGGATGATGGTGGAGGGATGAGGATTGGGGATTGGCGAAGGGGTGTGGCGGCGGCGGACGGGGGGGGGGGGGGAGGCGTCTGATACCAAGTAGATAGAAATGTTTCTATTTCTTATTGAGAAAGGGAATCCCTAGGACTCTTTATATAGGTAGAGAGGCGTAGGGTTACAACACAATTGTTATATGAGATGACACATTGATGAATCTGCGATTCGTCATCTTTATTCATTTATTTTAGCTTAAAATCCCTTATAAAACACCTGCATATAATGCTAACTCCATATTCTTACTAACTTGCATTTGTGTGTAAATATTGTACATTTCTTACTAATTTTAACCTAAAATAAATAAATAAAGAAAGAAAGGAAAAATAAAGAAAAGAAAATAAAAAAAGGGGGAAGACTGTATACAGGATGACCCGAACCCCGAGAGAAGGTCAAGACTTGACCTGATCGACCAGGAATAAAGTAGGGGGAGATAGGGTCCTCAACCAGAAAATCCAAAAAAATGTGTTTCTCACTTATTTTGTGTATATCTGTATAAAACTAACACTAATTTATTTGTACCTTAATTGACCACAAATCAAATAACATTCAAAATCAAAGTTGTAAATAAAAATGGGTCCTAATTAATAAAACTGATTGCACAATTAAATCATGTACAGAATAAAAGTAGCCACACTTGGGAAAAGCCACTAAGCACTAATTGAAAGATCAATTCCGGCTCCATATGATCTCAAATTGAACAAATATCACTTCCATTGAATTCTAAATTAAATTATCTTCAAAATGACTGTGATTTTATAATTTTTGGAGTTACGGTTGAAAAGTTGGTTTTCTGAGGTGGTTTGTGCAATTTTCCCTTGTATTTTGTGCATAATGTATTTGTATATATATTTGTGTAAATATTTTTACTAAGGACTTAAAATAAAAATAAAACAAAAAAAATAACATTCTTAAAACAAAAAAAAGAGGCTAATTTCATCATTTACCCTTGTATATAATACCATATATGTGTTTAGTATATGTATATAGTTGCAATTTTTAACCAACCATTATAAAAAAATAAAAAAATAACATTTTCAAATTCCAATAAATAAAGTGACGAAAATTCAAAAAAATTAGATAATTTTGTAAATAATTTTATCTTTCTATTCTATCTCTCATGTTATCTCTCCCACCAAAAAAATTCAAAAATCTCTCTTATCTTCTTCAAAATTCAAAATTCATCTCTTTTCTATTTATATGGCTCCATCTCCCTCATTCCAACCTGATCAATCTTTAGAGAGAGGAGCCCGATCTCCGAGAGAAATTTCGTCGAGGAAGTTGCCTAGCCTCCGAGCCGTCCGGTGACAGCGAGTCGGCCTTGTCGAGGCGATCACGGTCCATTTTCCGCTCCTAAGGTGAGATCCAAATTTTTCTTCGCATTTTTATCGTAGTTTAATCGTATTTTATTTTGTCGTATTTTTCTTCGTCATTTTTGTTCCTCTAGATTTAAAAAAAATTTCATCCCAATTCTTTCCGCCACCGACTCGATTTTTCATCTCATCTTCTCGATCTCTTCACCTTCGTTTTCTATCTCTCACGATCTATCAACTTCGACCACGCACGGTGGCCGGAGATCGGATTCGAATCCTCCATTTTCACCGAATCACCATCCACGTCCCGATTTGTAGATAAATAAAAAAATCATTTTTTTATCTCTAACTTTGTTTTGCAGGATAAAAAAAACAAAAAAAATTATTCCTTGTTGTTCTCTAACGTTTGTTTTGCAGGATCACATAAAAAATTAAAGAAAAACAAAAAAATTCTTTATCTTGTTATTTCCTTTTTTTTCAGATTTACAAAAAAAAAGAACAAAAAAAAGTTTTTTTCTTATTTACTGTTTACATCATTTAAAACAAAATTACAAAAAAATTTAAAAAAAATAAATAAAAAAAATTCTCCAGGCAGCGGGGTCGCCACCCCCCGCCGCCACCCATCCGCAGGCGGCAGAGCCGCCATAGCCGCGGCCGCTCCTCCATTGACAGCGGCCAACCACCGACCGTCGCACGGTGCCGCAAGGCGCACCCCGCGCCTCCAGCCCGAGATCCATCACCGCCTGTCCGCTGTGAGGGACGGAAGCGCCGCCATAGCAACGCCGTCCCCTCCGCTGAAGAGCCTCCCAGCCCGTGCTTTCGCCCCCGCGCGCGGAGGTCCAGGCGCACGCCTCCGCAGTCACCACCGACCTTCTCGCGCCTGCCCTCGCGAGCCCGCACTCGTCTAGTCGGCAGCGCGCCATCTCCTCCAGTGCCCTGCCGCAACTCCAGCCAACCGCCCGCGCGACCTCCGTCTGACGCCGCGACGCCCCTTCCCGCTAGCGCCGAAGCCCGTCGCACGCCGCCGCACCCTCTGCGCGCCGCTGCCATCTCCGCCCGCGTGATCTCCTCCATCTGGATAGGCGGCGGCACAGAACAAGTCCCCTCTTGTTCCTTGTGCGTGAAAGGAGAACAGAACCCCTTAGGGTTTTGTTAAAAAAAGAGGAAAAATTACAGTTTCTCTCCTGGAGTTTTACAAATTGCAAAAGAGCCCCTGCAGTACAAATCAGATCACATGAGAAGCACATGACTATGGGTAATTTGTGAAACTCATCTCGAAGTTTATTTTTATTACAGTTCAGTTCAAATCTTTTGCTTATTTACATTTTGGTCCCTGAACTGCGGAACAATAACTTGTTTGCTATCTTTTCATTGAAATAAATGTTATTCATGATCAAGAAATTTTGAGAAAATTGTGCTATGCCCCTGATGTTCATATCCATCTAGCATAAAATTTTTGTTGCATTTTGACTTCGTTTGATATTATTAAAAAATCAAAAACAGTACTTTTTGTCTTCTTGAAATTCGAAAATTCATAAAAATTTGAAAATAACTCCAATAATTCCAAAAAAATTAAGGTAGTTTGATTTCATTGTCTTTTAATTTCTGACCAATTTTCACGCATTAATTATTTATAAAACCCAAAAAATTGAAAAACATCAAAAATCTTATAAAAATCATAAAAAAATCTACAAAAATCGAAAAATTGTGATTTCTGTTCCTGCTTGTAGATAATGGTTTCTAGTTTCTTCTAAAAATAATTGCCAGGAGTGTGGGCATTTAAAGGATTTTTAAATTGCAAATTACTCCAGGCTGTGCACTTTTTCTTATTTTCTCACTGTTTGATTTTTAGAAAAATACAAAAACATCTGAAAATTCCACAAAAATTCTCAAAAACATTTCAAAACTTTTAAAACCCAAAAAATATTTTCCTTGGATTTTTCTGATTATTTTTGACTAATTGAAAAATTACAAAAAGAGTTGGTGTGCATGTTTTTAATCTTGTAAATATTGCATCGTGTTATTTTTGAAAATAAAAAAATTTGCAAAAATCAAAATCACTAAAAATTTGAAAATCAGAAAATAAAAAAATTAAGAATAAAAAAAATAAAAAAAATAAAAAGATTCAAAAAATCACAAAAACCAAGGATAGTTGTCCTTTGAGATTCTTGTTTTCTCTTGATTGATTTTCGATTGATTGAATAACCCTCGGGAATTGTAGCCTCCCTGAGTTCGACCCTGTCCGCTATACAGGTTAATAAGTAGCAAAAATCATAAAAAAATAAATAAATATTTTTTGTTGACGCGGGGTTTTGGGGAAAAACAACGACCACTTTTTACCAATAAATTTCCAACCCTAAAAATCCGGTTCAACAAAATGGCGCCGTTGCCGGGGAGGCACGGCGAGGGTAGTTAGGTTTCTCTTTTGACCTGCTATTCTTGGTTGTAAATATTTGTTCATAATTTGCCACATCACTTCATTGTTTATATCCACTGCATTCATTCCATCATTTTCTCATAGTTGAAAATTGTGTTTCTTACACATTCTCTTTTCTTTTTCTTGTGAGGGCCCACGGAGCGAAGGAGGCGATCCTAGGAGAGCCGAAGCACCCAAGCGACGTGGAGGCGGCTTGATTCTTCACTAAGCCGCAGGATAGCGTGAGAAGAGGAGAAGAAGATTGAAAGAGCCGAAAAAAAAGAGAGAGAGAAAGAAAAAAGAGAGAAAAATAAAAAAAAGAGAGAGTCTTTATTTTCTAGCATTTGAACTCTTGTAAACGGACATTCATTTGTTGCAGGGTCTGTTTCGCCAAGTGCCGGTGCACTTGGGGGACCTCACCGGATTTGTTTTCATCGCCTTTATTTTCTTTGTTTTTCGCGGATTTCGAAAGCCACCTATTGATTGCTTTAATTAATTTGCTTGAGCCAGGTAATTAATTAGGTCCAAACACCCTAAACAAGAATTTCTGTGCCTATAGAGTAGATCGTAATTTGGACTTAGTCAAATTAACTTGTTCTTGCCCGTTAATAGAAATTATCATCTAGGACGGTTTACTTGCATTGCATATAGGTTAGTTTATTTTCTGTATTTAAATTCTGCGCGGATCACTTGCATGTAGAGTGCTGGCGACAAGGTACGCATCTCTAACCCCTGCATGCATCATCGTTTTTAATCGCGCATTGGCATTTCCGATCTCCTCCCTTGTTTTCACTCACATAAGTTAAAAAGGAAATTGGACACTCGGTAGGCGATTCTTTGAAAATATCTTAACCAAGTGACAACTGCCTAAAACCGGGACTGCTAAAGAAAACTCGACCCTAAAAAAATACAAAGAAAAATCATTGTCTTGGGGAGAGTAACCCCCTCATTGTATTCGTTTTTACTTGCTCGCGCACACACTAAGGTTAGTGCCCAAATCCCATAATTCAGCCTAAGTGTTTGTACAACTTTGTAATTATCACCAAACTCTAAAATCAACAAGATAATTGACCGAACCTTCACGGTCTTCACATTGAGTTGAGTTGGTGAACTGGGGGTTTGTATTGTGTTTGCTTGTTAGTGCTAAAGATCCTTCTGCGCAATTTGCGCCTTCATTCACTTTCACTCTTGCATTGACATTCGTGCTCTCGCATCCTGCCTATTGATTTCGAAGATGTCGGCCCGAAGTATTTCTCGTTCGGACTCCGCGAACTCATTCTACGCTCCGAGCCGTTCACCTTCTATTCGGGGAGACTCACTTCACGAATATTCCTCTTTCCCCACTTCAAAATTCACAACATCCATAAATCCACTATTTGAGATTGGCTTTAATCTCGAATTAATATCTGAGACTCCATCAATTCTGAGCACTAATCGAGTGGCATATACATTTTCAGAGTCAGAAGCCGAATACTTAATGCCACCAAAGGGAAAGGGAGCCATGTCGGAACAAAGCGAGATCAACAGTACCATGTTAGCCTCCATTCAATCAATCCAAGCACAGTTAACAGAGCAGGCTAAGTTCCAAACCACATTGAGAGAGATGATTCTCGAGATAAGACAAGAAAGAGAAGACAGGAGAGGGGGGGATAACAGAAACCCTGGAGGTGGGAATGGAGAAGAACCTCATGTAGAGCCTAAGCCTACACTCAAAGATGCTTATAATCCAGGGGCAGGGCAGACAAATTCGTGGATACAAATCCCTGCGGTTCATGGGCATTTTGAGCTTAAGCCAACTATTTTACCTCTTCTCTCAATATTCCATGGAAATATTAATGAAGAACCTTATATACACCTCCAGCAGTTCGATCGCATTTGTGGAACAGTACACTACCCAAACGTTCCATTAGAGGTAGTGCAGATGACCGCCTTTCCATTCAGCCTGATGGGAAAAGCCTTGTACTGGTTAAATCACTTGGGGAAGGTTGTCACCACTTGGGAAGAGTTGAGATCTGCATTTCTGAACAAGTATTATCCACTTGGACGACTCAACCAAATGCGATCCCTGATTGCTAATTTCTCCCAGATGCCCCAAGAGCCTATTCACGAGGCGTGGGAACGTTTCAAAGATCTGACGGAGAAATGCCCCCATCATGATATTCCAAAGACCAGTCTTGTACAAAATTTCTTTGGGGGTTTAAGCATTGAGAATCAGAAGCTGGTAGATGCCGCTTGTGGGGGAAGCCACTTTAACAAGGACGAGGATGTCCTTTATCAAATTTTTGAGGAGATGGCAGAAAGTTCAGCAGCTCTTTCTTCTTCACGTGCTTTTCAGAAGCACCCTGTCACCGCCCCTGCAGTACCCCACAAGGATGTCAAAATGACGTCAATACAAGAAGTGGATAAGGTGGATAGCACAGACTTGGCTATCATTGGAAACCACCTATCCAAGGTAGACATTATTGAGAAGCGATCCAAGGAGCTCGATAAGCTTCATGTGATCGAGCAGAGGACAAAGAACCTGGATAAGCTGGATGAGATAACAAAGCATTTGGAACTTCTTGTGAGTACAATCAGTGCAGTCCACAATACAAATGCAGCAGTAGACCCCTCTACTAGGGAGCATACTCTTTCCACTCAGCAAAATGGTAGAGGACCATCTACAGTCCAGCATGTCTACTACGTGCAGACACCTGATCAAGCTCAGCAGCATGCACATCAGATAGTTCCGTACCAACAAGAAGTGGCCTACATTCCTGAGCAGCAGTCTCCACCTCCACCTATCATTCAGGAGGTGAATGGTATCTGGTTCGACCGTGAGCGAAACCAGCCCCGTCCGTCAGGGCAAGGCCAGTTGGGTTCACAGCAGGGTCAGAGGCCCACCCACCAGCTTCAAGGAGGCAGACCACAGTACCAGTACCAACACCAGCAGTTCCAGCCTCAGTATCAGTCTCCACCTCAGTTCCATAACTGGAGACAAGGCCAGCCACAGCAGCAGTCCATGTATTTCCCTCAGCCGAACCAGCAGCAGACTGCATATTATGGACAGTATCCTTCCCCCCCTCCTCCTCATTACCAGAATCCATATGGGTACCAACAGCCTCCGCACTATCAGTCTCAGCGACAGCCAGTCAATGAGCAACCTGAGGCACCTTCAGTCAATCCACCACTAGACCAACTTGCATTGATTATGAAGAACATGAATGAACTGACTCAGCGGATCGATGACCTGACTACCACCAAGACACTAATTCCAGCACAGGTCGAAGCCAACCCCAATAATTTCAAACGCAAAGAGCAGGTAGCTAAAAGCCCACCCACCCCCGAGACAGGCATGTCCCTTGATTTTACATGTTTATCTGACACCATTCATCTCAGGAGCGGTAGGAGATTGCAGCTGCCTGCGCAGCAGTTGGGGTTGGGAGATCGGTCCACTGAGAGAGCTTCATCTTCTACATCATCTCCTTCACCAATAGTCGAGAGGCCCAGTATAGCAGCACCCACATCTGGAGTTTCACCGCCTTCACCACCACCTTCACCAGACAGATGCAGATCACCATCAACAAGGGAGAATATACCAGTCGCAGATTCTTCCTCTTCACCAGTAGCAGCATCCCGTCCTGTTTTAGATTCTGTTCTTCCTTCACCTAGATTGGACAACACTATACAGACTGATTCTAGTTGTCCTCTTGTACATGATGATTCCATTCTGCATAAAGGAAATGAACGTTTGCATGTTTATTCTGATTCTGTGCCATTTCCTTCTGCTCTCAAAGCTAAAAAAATTCAAAAATTAAAAACAGCACTATCTGATCCTGGAGTGGTTGAGATCTTACAGAATATCTTTTTAAAGATGCCACTACTTAAAGCCATGGAATACATGCCTACAGTAAAAAAGGGAATGAAAGAGGCATGTACCCAAAAGCGTCAACCAAGGAAGAACAGACGAAAGGAAACAGAGAAACACATCCTGACCATGGCCACAGTTCATGCCATCAGCAACCTTCCGCCGAAAAAGAAAGATAAGGGAGCACCTCACATCCGTTGCCATATCTTTGATCAAGAATTTGATCGTACTCTTCTCGATAGCGGTTCCTCCATTAATCTCATGCCTTCCTCTCTATTAACTGAATTCCAGTTAGGGCCTCTTAAAACTACCAGAATGATCCTTCAGTTTGCCGATAGATCGATTAAGAGGCCAAGAGGCATTTTAGAGGACGTTATTGTAACGGTGCAGGGAATGAAATTTCCTGTTGATTTCGTTGTCATGGATATGGACACCTCTGCACCGTTACTCCATACCCCGATCATACTAGGTCGACCGTTCCTCCGAACGGCCGAAGCAGCAGTTGATTATGGTACTGGAGAGATCATCTTTCACTCTCGTAGTGACAAGGTGAAAATTGAGACGATCTCTGATCCTAAACCATCACTGCCACCAGCAACAGATGATACAGAGAAAGCAATATCAGAACCAGATGACTGTGATTTTCTTGCTGAATTCAAAGAGACAGACCTTTTCACGGATTTTATAGATACACAGGAGTCTTTTCCCCAAAAGGACTCTCTGGAAAGCACAGTCGACATGAGCTCCCTTGGTGGCCCAATTGAGATAGTTGCCGATGAGCAGTTTGAGCAGAGTTCTGAGGTCCAGATATCTGAGCCATTCATTGAATTTCCTGATTTATGCACAGATGAGAGACATCTTTCTGAGATTATTGCTGAGATATCTGAGCCGTTCGTTGATAATAATATTAAACATCCTGATAAGCCATTCCTCTCTGAGCAAAGATCATTCATCGCAGATCTATCAGATATTCTATTTGCTGAGCCGTCGATAGCCAAGGTGGATAGTCTACAGAGCATAGATCACATACCGTCTATCAGTACATTAGCAGAGGTTATCACAGAGATGATTCAGACCCCACCTGAGCTCAAGGTTTTACCATCAACGTTGAAATACGCCTTCCTTGCGGGTCCCCCCCAAATGTTTCCGGTCATCCTCAGCTCGCAGTTGACCGCTGAACAAGAATCTCGCGTGCTAGAGGTTCTTGAGAGAAACCGCAAGGCCATAGGATGGAATATCTCGGATCTCCATGGGATCAATCCAGCGTTGTGCTCGCATCATATCTACCTAGAGGATGATTGTAAACCCTCCCGTGAATGTCAGCGCCGTCTAAATCCAAATCTAAGGGAGGTTGTCATGAAGGAGATCAAGAAATGGTGTGATGCTGGTTTTATATATCCCATTTCGGATTCCAAATGGGTCAGTCCTTTACATGTGGTCCCAAAGAAATCTGGGATTACGATCGTAAAGAATGACCGTGGTGAGGAGATTCCGACCCGGGTACCTACTTCATGGCGTGTCTGTGTAGATTACCGACGCCTAAACTCAGCTACCAAGAAGGATCACTTTCCACTGCCCTTTATTGATCAGATTATTGAGAGGTTGGCAGGGAAAGAGTTCTTTTGCTTCTTGGATGGGTACTCGGGATACAACCAAGTTGCTATCGCTCCTGAGGATCAGGAGAAAACTACTTTCACTTGTCCGTTTGGCACTTACGCCTTTAGACGGATGCCCTTTGGATTGTGTAACGCCCCCGCTACATTTCAAAGGTGTATGTTGGCCGTTTTCGCCGACATGGTGGGTAATTTTCTTGAAGTCTTCATGGACGATTTCTCGGTCTACGGGGATAGTTTTGACACATGTCTTGCTCATTTAGACCGAGTTCTTCAACGTTGTTGTGAGGTAAACTTAGTGCTCTCGTGGGAGAAGAGTCACTTTATGGTGACTAATGGGATTGTATTGGGCCATGTCATCTCCAAACATGGTATGGAGGTTGACCCGGCTAAGATTGATGTGATTTCCAAGTTAGAGCCACCGCAGAATTTGAAGCAGTTGAGGTCATTTTTGGGACACGTAGGATTCTATAGGCGATTCATAAAGGACTTCAGCAAAATCGCCAGACCTTTGACGGAGCTTTTGTGTAAGGAGACTGATTTTATTGTCGATGAGAAAGTTCTCCTTGCATTCAATCAGATGAAAGAAATGGTTACTAGTGCTCCTATCTTACAGCCACCTGATTGGTCTCTTCCCTTTGAGATCATGACGGATGCATCAGATTTCGCAGTTGGAGCAGTCTTAGGACAGAGAAGGGATGGGGTACCATTTGCTATACACTATGCTAGCAAGACTCTGGATGAAGCACAACGGAATTATACAGTTACAGAGAAGGAGATGTTAGCAGTTGTATTTGGTCTAGAAAAGTTCAGATCTTACCTCATTGGTTCACACGTGATTATATACACGGATCACACTGCCATACGATACTTACAGGCAAAGAAGGATGCTAAACCTCGCCTTATCAGATGGATCCTTCTTCTCCAGGAATTTGATTTAGAGATACGAGATAAACCTGGAGTGAAAAATGTTGTGGCAGATCACCTTTCCCGTATCACAGACACCGAGACTTTTGAGCAGAACATGATTCCTATTTCTGAAACCTTTCCAGATGAGTCCATTTTATCTGTGGACTCGCTTCCATGGTATGCTGATATTGTGAACTATCTTGTCTCCAAGAAAGTTCCACAAGATTGGCCGAAGTACAAAGTAGACAGATTTCTGTCAGAGATTCATTATTACCAGTGGGAAGATCCGTACCTATTTCGTGAGGGTGCGGATTGTATCTGGAGAAGGTGCATTCCTCAGGAGGAACACACCAGTGTACTTGAGCACTGTCACAAGCTAGAATCTGGTGGGCATCATTCGGGGAAACGCACGGCAGCAAAGGTTTTACAGAGTGGCCTATGGTGGCCCACATTGTTTAAGGATGCTACAGAGTATGTTCGAGGTTGTATTGATTGTCAGAAAATGGGAGGAACAGTTGGTTCCAAAGATACCATGCCCCTAAGATATATACAGATTTCTGATGTTTTTGATGCTTGGGGCATAGACTTCATGGGCCCATTTCCTGTCAGTCAGGGATTTCAGTACATCCTGCTCGCCGTGGATTATGTTAGTCGATGGGTGGAGGCTATTCCCACCCGAACCGCAGATAGTCGTACGGTGTGTTCCTTTCTTAAGGACCATATTATTGCGCGGTTCGGTATTCCTAAAATATTGATTTCAGATGGGGGAAGCCATTTCATTAATAGAGATGTAAAGAAGCTTGTGAAGGAGTACGCTATTGAACACAGAGTTGCGTCTCCTTACCACCCTCAGACTAATGGCTTGGCAGAAATTTCAAATAGGGAGATCAAAACGATATTGCAAAAACTTGTACGTCTAGATAGGAAGAACTGGTCCCAGATGCTTGATTCAGTTCTATGGGCTTATCGGACGGCGTACAAGTCTCCTTTGGGTATGTCTCCCTACAGATTAGTATATGGAAAGCCTTGCCACCTGCCAGTGGAATTAATTCACAAATCTTTATGGGCACTCCGTGTATGCAATTTAGATTATGAGAAAGGAGGAAAGAACAGGAAGTTGGATTTGAATAAATTACTGGAATTCCGAGACTTTGCATATGATAATTCACTTATGTATAAGGAGAAAGTCAAGCGCTGGCATGATAAACACATTCGAAGAAAGACTTTCTCCCCTGATCAGAAAGTTTGGTTATTTGATGCTAAGTTGAAGTTATTCCCAGGAAAATTGAAAAGCAAGTGGTCAGGACCGTTCATCGTGAGAGCTGTGCGTGACAATGGGAGTATTGTCATATCTGGGTTGTCATCTGACGCACAGCCATTTGTTGTGAACGGACAGTTGCTGAAGCCATATCTAGATCATGATACATTCTTGTCCGTTGTGGATTCTATATCTTTGGTATCAGACGATGATCTTTTGATTCCACCTTTTGCGTCCGATACATAAGCTCAACACCTCTTGTATATCCTTTCGTTTCACTCCGTCTTCTCCCGTTTTATCATTCACCCCTTTTCCGTGTGTGTGTGTGTGTATATATGCTATACTTAGGACGTGCTTTATCCTAAGTATAGGGGGGTGAAGGATTTGTGTTGTTCATATTCGTCCTGTTTATCACCCTTGTTGTTGTTGCCTATACTTAGGGATACTCTACCCTAAGTATAGGGGGGTGATGTTGTTCATATCGTGTCTCTGTGAGTCTGTACATTCTCTTCATCGGTTTTCCCCTTTGTATATTCCACTATACTTAGGATTACTTGATCCTAGGTATAGGGGGGGATCACCAACTTCTCTTCATTTTTATCTTTTCTTTGAGTCGTTGTAGCATAGGAGTCTTTTCACCTTTCTTTGCTTAGCACGAGTTATGTCTTCCGTTGTCGCTCTCTGATCACTATGAGGACATAGTTCGAGCTAAGTATAGGGGGGTGTCGTATATATTGTATATATACTTTAGACATAACTCGTACTTTTAAATATATTTATTTGGAGGGTTATGTGTATATTTTATAAAATCCACAAAAATAACAAAAAAAACAAAAAAAACAAAAACAACAAACAAACAAATAAAAAAACAAAACAAAAAAAAAGAGGAAAAAAAACAAACAAAAAAAACAAAACAAAAAAAAGAGAAAACAAAAAAAACAAACAAATAAAAAAAACAAAACAAAAAAAAGAAAGAAAGAGAGAAAAAAAACACACACAAAAAAAACACAAACAAAAAAATGGGAAGAGAGAGAGAGAGAGAGAAAACAAAAACAAAAAAAACATAAAAAAAAACAAAACAAAAAAAAGTCTCTTGTATATACTTGTATATATTACTAACCCTTTCTCCTTTAAAAAAAACTACAAAACCAAAAATCATAAAAAATTTGCATAAAAAAAACCTTTCTTTCACATCTGCATTTTTCTCCAAAAATCCATAAAAAGTCAAAATTAGAAAATTGTTTAAAAAATTGGTTCTTTTCACATGTGCATCATTCTTCAAAAAAAAACTCTCTGCATTGTTCATAGTCTGCATTTGCATGTGCATTTTTCTGGATAGTATTGATATTTAAACTATGTCTGGAATAAAATTGAAGAATGGAGCTTAGTTGGACCTTAATCCACCTAATTCTAAGAGGAACTTCACCGAGAAATAGGATTTTAGACGCTTCAGGTCTTTGACTTAATTCTTTGAGTTCCACATGACAATGTGCAGCATTTGACCCTTAGTGTCTAACCTGGTCTCTTCATTCTGGGTACAACTCTGGAATAGCGAATTAATTTGTACTCTCGCACTATGCGCTTAGCTCAACTCAGACGGGATGTTGGAAGACTGTGTGAGTTTCTTTTCTGGTAGCGTGGAAATCTAAAGACCGGAGTAACGGGTTGAAATAAAGCTTTGGAAAAGGGATGGACGGCTGGGCACAATTTTTTCTAAGACCCCAAAAAATGTACGGAATAAAAAGATGCTATATCCGTAGGGGCACAACAAGATCCAAGCAGAACCACCAAAACTCCAAATACAAAGAAGCTACTACCAAATAAAAATCTGACCAAAAAGGTCCAAGCTTCAAGAAAACCTGCAGATCTTGGTGGAGACTCGGCTACACTGGCCAGCTTCACAAGGAGAGGTGTCTACACCAAACCACCCTCCAGTTCTTTTCTCATTCTTCTAACTTCTCCCCCAATTCGATTGTGAACACAGCACGACAGACCTTAGAAGGAAATACCTGACTCCCCGAGGACGAGTTATTGGAGAGGAGATTTGCATGGTAGTCCGGCATTCTGGATGGGAAGAGCTAAAATTTTTCACACACATGAGTCGATTATTCAATGTTCATAGGGTATGCTTTGGGAAGAGGATCGATCTAAGATGACTTCTGGGCCAAAACTGTGACAATGATGTGTAGAACTTGAAGGCTGTTGGTTTTAAAATCCTAAGTCTCACAGAAGTTCCGACACACAAATAATCCAAAGGTCCGACAGAGCTCCAAACTACAATTTTATGAAGATAAGTTTAATACTCAATATTGTCCTACTTTCTTTATTTTCCCTTTCTTTTTCTTCTTCACTTATTCTTTCAAATAAGTGTTTGCTAAGGGACTAGCAAAGGTAAAGCATAGGGGGATGATGAATCTGCGATTCGTCATCTTTATTCATTTATTTTAGCTTAAAATCCCTTATAAAACACCTGCATATAATGCTAACTCCATATTCTTACTAACTTGCATTTGTGTGTAAATATTGTACATTTCTTACTAATTTTAACCTAAAATAAATAAATAAAGAAAGAAAGGAAAAATAAAGAAAAGAAAATAAAAAAAGGGGGAAGACTGTATACAGGATGACCCGAACCCCGAGAGAAGGTCAAGACTTGACCTGATCGACCAGGAATAAAGTAGGGGGGAGATAGGGTCCTCAACCAGAAAATCCAAAAAAATGTGTTTCTCACTTATTTTGTGTATATCTGTATAAAACTAACACTAATTTATTTGTACCTTAATTGACCCCAAATCAAATAACATTCAAAATCAAAGTTGTAAATAAAAATGGGTCCTAATTAATAAAACTGATTGCACAATTAAATCATGTACAGAATAAAAGTAGCCACACTTGGAAAAAGCCACTAAGCACTAATTGAAAGATCAATTCCAGCTCCATATGATCTCAAATTGAACAAATATCACTTCCATTGAATTCTAAATTAAATTATCTTCAAAATGACTGTGATTTTATAATTTTTGGAGTTACGGTTGAAAAGTTGGTTTTCTGAGGTGGTTTGTGCAATTTTCCCTTGTACTTTGTGCATAATGTATTTGTATATATATTTGTGTAAATATTTTTACTAAGGACTTAAAACAAAAATAAAACAAAAAAAAATAACATTCTTAAAACAAAAAAAGAGAGGCTAATTTCATCATTTACCCTTGTATATAATACCATATATGTGTATAGTATATGTATATAGTTGCAATTTTTAACCAACCATTATAAAAAAATAAAAAAATAACATTTTCAAATTCCAATAAATAAAGTGACGAAAATTCAAAAAAATTAGATAATTTTGTAAATAATTTTATCTTTCTATTCTATCTCTCATGTTATCTCTCCCACCAAAAAAATTCAAAAATCTCTCTTATCTTCTTCAAAATTCAAAATTCATCTCTTTTCTATTTATATGGCTCCATCTCCCTCATTCCAACCTGATCAATCTTTAGAGAGAGGAGCCCGATCTCCGAGAGAAATTTCGTCGAGGAAGTTGCCTAGCCTCCGAGCCGTCCGGTGACAGTGAGTCGGCCTTGTCGAGGCGATCACGGTCCATTTTCCGCTCCTAAGGTGAGATCCAAATTTTTTTTCGCATTTTTATCGTAGTTTAATCGTATTTTATTTTGTCGTATTTTTCTTCGTCATTTTTGTTCCTCTAGATTTAAAAAAATTTTCATCCCAATTCTTTCCGCCACCGACTCGATTTTTCATCTCATCTTCTCGATCTCTTCACCTTCGTTTTCTATCTCTCACGATCTATCAACTTCAACCACGCACAGTGGCCGGAGATCGGATTCGAATCCTCCATTTTCGCCGAATCACCATCCACGTCCCGATTTGTAGATAAATAAAAAAAATCATTTTTTATCTCTAACTTTGTTTTGCAGGATAAAAAAAAACAAAAAATTTATTTCTTGTTGTTCTCTAACGTTTGTTTTGCAGGATCACATAAAAAATTAAAGAAAAACAAAAAAATTCTTTATCTTGTTATTTCCTTTTTTTTTCGGATTTACAAAAAAAAGAACAAAAAAAAGTTTTTTTCTTATTTACTATTTACATCATTTAAAACAAAATTACAAAAAAAATTAAAAAAAATAAATAAAAAAAATTCTCCAGGCAGCGGGGTCGCCACCCCCCGCCGCCACCCATCCGCAGGCGGCAGAGCCGCCATAGCCGCGACCGCTCCTCCATTGACAGCGGCCAACCACCGACCGTCGCACGGTGCCGCAAGGCGCACCCCGCGCCTCCAGCCTGAGCTCCATCACCGCCTGTCCGCCGTGAGGGGCGGAAGCGCCGCCATAGCAACGCCGTCCCCTCCGCTGAAGAGCCTCCCAGCCCGTGCTTTCGCCCCCGCGCGCGGAGGTCCAGGCGCACGCCTCCGCAGTCACCACCGACCTTCTCGCGCCTGCCCTCGCGAGCCCGCACTCGTCTAGTCGGCAGCGCGCCATCTCCTCCAGTGCCCTGCCGCAACTCCAGCCAACCGCCCGCGCGACCTCCGTCTGACGCCGCGGCGCCCCTTCCCGCTAGCGCCGAAGCCCGTCGCACGCCGCCGCACCCTCTGCGCGCCGCTGCCATCTCCGCCCGCGTGATCTCCTCCATCTGGATAGGCGACGGCACAGAACAAGTCCCCTCTTGTTCCTTGTGCGTGAAAGGAGAACAGAACCCCTTAGGGTTTTGTTAAATAAAAGAGGAAAAATTACAGTTTCTCTCCTAGAGTTTTGTAAATTGCAAAAGAGCCCCTGCAGTACAAATCAGATCACATGAGAAGCACATGACTATGGGTAATTTGTGAAACTCATCTCGAAGTTTATTTTTATTACAGTTCAGTTCAAATCTTTTGCTTATTTACATTTTGGTCCCTGAACTGCGGAACAATAACTTGTTTGCTATCTTTTCATTGAAATAAATGTTATTCATGATCAAGAATTTTTGAGAAAATTGTGCTATGCCCCTGATGTTCATATCCATCTAGCATAAAATTTTTGTTGCATTTTGACTTCGTTTGATATTATTAAAAAATCAAAAACAGTACTTTTTTGTCTTCTTGAAATTCGAAAATTCATAAAAATTTGAAAATAACTCCAATAATTCCAAAAAAATTAAGGTAGTTTGATTTCATTGTCTTTTAATTTCTGACCAATTTTCACGCATTAATTATTTATAAAACCCAAAAAATTGAAAAACATCAAAAATCTTATAAAAATCATAAAAAAATCTACAAAAATCGAAAAATTGTGATTTCTGTTCCTGCTTGTAGATAATGGTTTCTAGTTTCTTCTAAAAATAATTGCCAGGAGTTGTGGGCATTTAAAGGATTTTTAAATTGCAAATTACTCCAGGCTGTGCACTTTTTCTTATTTTCTCACTGTTTGATTTTTAGAAAAATACAAAAGCATCTGAAAATTCCACAAAAATTCTCAAAAACATTTCAAAACTTTTAAAACCCAAAAAATATTTTCCTTGGATTTTTCTGATTATTTTTGACTAATTGAAAAATTACAAAAAGAGTTGGTGTGCATGTTTTTAATCTTGTAAATATTGCATCATGTTATTTTTGAAAATAAAAAAATTTGCAAAAATCAAAATCACTAAAAATTTGAAAATCAGAAAATAAAAAAATTAAGAATAAAAAAATAAAAAAAATAAAAAGATTCAAAAAATCACAAAAACCAAGGATAGTTGTCCTTTGAGATTCTTGTTTTCTCTTGATTGATTTTCGATTGATTGAATAACCCTCGGGAATTGTAGCCTCCCTGAGTTCGACCCTGTCCGCTATACAGGTTAATAAGTAGCAAAAATCATAAAAAAAATAAATATTTTTTGTTGACGCGGGGTTTTGGGGAAAAACAACGACCACTTTTTACCAATAAATTTCCAACCCTAAAAATCCGGTTCAACACACATATACCCCTAGGATTTATGGGTAGGGTGGTTTACAATATGACTAAACTGCCCCTAGGGTTTGTGGGTAAAGTGCATCTCAACAGGCTCAAAAAGTCTTTTGAAGTGATGAGCTCATCAATAGATGGGTGTGTGTAATACGTACATACTATTAGTAGTGATACATTTAGAAATGATTATCCATTATCTTCTGTTTTCTTAAAGCTACCTTAGTTCTTTGTATTTTTAATTTGCAAAGAAATACTGGCAACCGGTACACATTTCTGTAATATCGTGAAATATGAAAGTTAATTTTGTAATGAATAATACTTATTTCTATATATTTATCATCAAATTATATTATTGAAATAACTATGTCCAGTTTCCCTTAGCAATGCTTTGAGTTGTAAGTGATTAAACAGAGTTCAAACTCCAATTACAATAATTAAGTTGAAAACACAATACACACATTCAATGCTAGGTGAAGGGAGCAGTCGATTGACGCTCAACAAGCGCATTTAAATAAAATGCCTTACTCATGAGTTGAGCCTCCTCGATGATGTTGGCCATCTTTCATCCCATCAAGGCCCTCCATGCATGTGTTCTCATCGGTGAGCATTGTACTTGTCCACATCTGCATGTGGTCGATCTACTCCCTAAGGTCCTGGCCTCCCACGTGGATCATCACTTTCATCAACTTCATAAGCTCATTTGTGTTGTTCATCATCGCCTTTTCTTATAAACTCACATGGAATAAAATGATGATGTTAATGCGGATGTCTATGATAAATGTTGTAGGATTATTAGTAAACCCAAGAGCTATTGGCAAGGCTAATTTTGAAATTCACAAAATACTTCAAAAATAAACAGAAATAAATATTTGGAATATTATATAATTAAGTTTTTTTTTAAAATGTATATCTAACATCATTTGTAGAAAATGGACTTAATTTCCTTTTAAATCTACAATAAATTAAATATTTTTTGCTAAATTGTTGAATTATGCCGTAAATAATATAATTACTACCCATTTTATTCATAGTTCAAGAATACAAGAAAATCAAATTACAAAATAATATTCAGTGTTACACATTTATTATCTTGATTTACAACAACATCAAATATTCATCAGTATATGTATGTTTTTTAAGGACGATTGTTTTTTGTCGTGGGACTAAGAAACGATTCAAGCAAGTTACCTCTCTCAAGTAATGACACAAATATTTTAACGAGCAGTTAAAACATCGATAAAAAAACTAAACACAAGTCTGAATATAGTTAAAGGGTTTTTACACTTGTCCTCTTTTGAGTTTATGCATATACACTTATGCACCTTCTTTTTTGCAATAACACTACTGCCTATATATTCTTACAAAATTAATAATAGTGCGTTTCCATCACACATATGTATAAATCTTAACTAAGTACAAAATTAAAAATCTACGAGTAAATGTTAACGGATTATAAATCACAAAATCGGACAAAAAATCGAAATCTAATTTTGATGTTGGGTCCACGGCTGGACCTAAATGAAGTAGATTTGGCAAAACTCGAGCATGGTCTTCAAACTTATATTTGAGATGGTTTTGGAGAGCTAAGGGATCGGATTGGTAGACCTTGGAGGATAGGGATACAAATGGTCGAGTATGAGAGGTGTTATCATACTTTATCCATTTTTAAATAAGAGTACGAGTGTGGATACAAGGACAATATCCTTGGACAAATGGATACAAATGCACATGCGGATAAGATATCGATAATATTAGAAATTTATATAAATTAGCTTAAGATCATGTGTTGGATGTATTATACGTAGGGATGAGCATGAGTTGGGCCCATACAGGTCGTGCAGAGCCCAAGCCTACGTTCACGTGATACGGAAAGGCTTTCTAAGTTTGACCTAAGGTCAAGCTTGACCCAAAACTAATCGAGCGGACAACCCAAACCTCATACACATCAAATAACAACACCTGATGATCTCTCAAATTCCTCAGTGGCTAACAACATTACAAGCACATACTCTTTTAATAAACTATTGGAAAGGATCAAGTTACAATATTCGCATATAACCTCTTATTAAAGGTTTACGAAAGCTTATACATTAAGCTTCTAGTTTGTTTTATAGGCCATGACTCATGAACTAGTGGTTTATTCAAAAAAGTATACTATGTTCACATCAACCAAACATTTCAAAATGGATGAAGAACAAATCACCCGCAAATAATTTTTAATGGAACCGTAAATTTATATTGCTGGACGTATATTTAATATCAATTTTTACATTGTATTAATTTAGGGCACCGGATTGGCTTGGGCCAACATTTGCTCAAGCCTAACCCAAGAAGCCATATGGGCCTATATTTCGGCCTAGACCCAACCCGTTTCAGGTTTTTGCTTGGTTCGGGATGGGTTTCAGATGGCGTTGGACCGGTCCGACCCAATGATTATCCTAATTAAACACATAAATAAAATATGATTATTTTCAAAATGGTTTTATCAAATATGGTGAAATAATGTCCAAAATTACGCTAAATAAGAATGAAAATAAATCTACAACAATATTTAATGCATGCATGCACAATTATAGATATTTATAGATATCAAAGTGGCTTACATATTCGTAACCATTTTAAAACATACACATGTCAAAATAAAAAAATGGATAAGATAACATTCAATGGTGATTTTCGAAGGATGTTTATGCCAATTCTCAAAACAATTTGGCAAAATGAGGGTCTAGTTGGAAATATACAAATTACCCAAGTCCTAAATCTAAAAACTCCCATTATAAGATCCCGAAATTAGGGTTTCCCGTCCCTCGAATACACCATCTCCCTCGAATACACCATCTCCATACTCGAGCTCCGGAGGCGCGAGAGCAGCAGCAATGGTGGCCGCCAAGAAGACGGTGAGAATATCGTTCTTCTATCGTTCTTTTGACGCTTTAGGACCTCTAATTTGAAAAATCTTCGAACTTTGCTCGTCGTTCGTGTGTTTTTGTGTGCCATTTTGATTTGGGAGCGTAGAAGAAGACCCATGAGAGCATCAACAACAGGCTCGCTCTCGTGATGAAGAGCGGGAAGTACACCCTCGGGTACAAGACCGTCCTCCGGACCCTCAGGAGCTCCAAAGGTATTGCCTTTCTCGATTTTATTAAATGTTGGTGTTGAAGTCATAGTGAGAATTGTGCTTGGGTGGAAATTGATGCGTGTAAAATTGTTTTCTGCGCGTGGGCATTTCGGTAGGTGGGCGTAATTGACGTTTTCGATTGTAGCATGTGCGAACGGGATGAGAGTGGACTGTGAAAACCAAACTAATATTTAATGGGAGTGGGCGATGAAAGTGGTTCTGGTTGTACTCAAGATATTGGTTTGGAGTTCAAAGTCTCATAGGGTGATAGATGATTGTTATAAATATTTGATTATAATAAGGGGTTATGATGGGCAGTTGTTACTGAAAGTGAAGAGAGTAGACGGATCTGAGGGAATTTATTATTCCCTTTCAATTTTAGAGCAGAGTAAAACAATTACCGAAAGATTGTTCTATGATATATATGTTGATGTTCTGAGTAAGTCGAGTCTCTTTTTTCTATGTGTATGAATGGTCCCTGTGTATCTAGAAAATGCTGATCTTTTCAATGTTGCTGTATGTGCCACTCATATGGCTAGTTTAGTCGTTATAAATGTTTCATTATAACAAGGGGTTATGATGGGTAGTTGTTACTGAAAGTGAAGAGAGTAGAGGGAGCTGAGGGAATTTATTGTTCCCTCTCAAATTTAGAGCAGTGTAAAACAATTACCGAAAGATTGCTCTATGATATATATGTTGATGTTCTGAGTAAGTCTAGTCTCTTTTTTCTCTGTGTATGAATGGTCCCTGTGTATCTAGAAAATGCTGATCTTTTCAATGTTGCTGTATGTGCCACTCATATGGCTAGTTTAATCGTTTATAGTGAAATGTTGGAAATGTTTCTTTTGTATCAACATGGGAAGACATCTGAATTTCTATTTGTAATGTTGCAAGATCAGGATTTGAACAGTGAATTTCTTGCATTTGCCAATTTGTGGTAGGTAATGCCTCACCTAAAATTACAAGTTTCACGTTATTCTGATCCACTGCCATAAACCATGCTCATCCACCTTTGTTCTTCTTATCAGTTTGGTAAAAGTTGCAGAATTTTGAGAATAGTTGGTTTGATTATATCTCATCAGTGGTCCTAAATAGATATAGGTGATTTTATCTACTGGTATTAACCACTGAATATTGAGGTGGAGAGTGGCATTCAAGGAGATGGAGAGCATCTAAGCATCTACATCCCTTTAACAGCATTTGGGACGATGTTTAGAGCATAGGGTTCACAATTGTGGTGCTGAGGGCTTGTGACTATGGGCTCCTTTGGCAGTGAAGCTTATGGCCATGATGGTGTTCAAGGGTGCTTGTTGTTTACGATGTTGCTTGATGGTTCACGGTGTTGCTAGAGCTCGATGGAGAGAGAAGGGGAACACAAATGTTGGAAAGGGAGGCTCAATGAGTGCTACAAGTTGGGAGGCCGGTTGGGTGGTAGTTAGGATCAAGGTTTGAAAAAATGGAAAATGGAACGAGGCTGTTACCCCGTAATCGAGGTGAGACGTAGCCTCGAGACGGTCGAGGCTTAAGCCTCAATATTCCCACCCAAACATGTAATTTAATAAAGAACATTGTAATAATATCAATAAGAAAATACTATCTAATAATTTTCCAATGTTCTAAAAGGTAAAACAATTAAATCACATTTCAAATAACTTTTCAAGTGAAAGTAACAAACATGGCTGCTAGACTGTTTGGGCTAATGTAAAAATCTAAAGGCTCAAGACAAAAGATTACAATAATATAAATTTGAATATTCTACTTCCAGTCCATGTCCACTAGTTCAAAAACTCAAAGAAATACTGAAAGAGGTAGTTTCATAATGTTTTAATCAAGGTTTTGGGTCTTCTAGCTTCTCATCGACATTACCTCCAAGTCCAATTGCAATATCTGCATAAATATTAGCATTCGAAGAACTACTGCTTATTGAATCATCCAATGATTCATCCATATACTTGAATTTGCTTCATCTTCCCCTTTATCGCTAACTTCATTATCGTTGTCATGAACCTCCTCCTCGTCTACGTTCACCACTACTTTAAATAAATTAGATAACACCAATATTACTTAACTTACTTCTATCGTGTTTAACATAACCAAATATGTTCGCGAATCAAAATAAGAAGAAGTCCTTCCTCCTCTTCTGACGTAAATTTTCTTGTTGATCAACTTCATCTTCGACTTCAACAATTTCATCTTCAATGAGAGTGTTTGCATCAAGTTGTTGAATCCTTTATAATCTTTCTCATTATCTCTATGCTTCAACTTTAGGTTAAACATCACATAGACCAAATCATTCAATTTGGCTTGTGTGGGTCGATTCCTTCTCTTTGCATGGACCTAGTGGTGGATTTTCAATATCATGTTAAATATGTTAATCATAAATCTTAATATAGTATAAATATTAATATGATCGAAATATTAACTGATTAAAAGAACTCCAGTTGCACTCGCAAACTGATGCACTACAAGTCAAACTTGAATGACAAAGTTTTGCAACTTGGGACATTCGTTCCCAAACTGAGATTACCAATTCGATGAAAATGTTATTTTTCACAATAAAGGTTAATCTTAGATAGTAATCAATTGAAAGAATAACTTTTACCAAGAGTTTATTGTGACCTTTTTGTACAAATAACAATTAAGGTGAAACATGGTTAAGAACATCAAATCTCTTAATGATACACATATCTAGGGATGAGCATTGGGCTGGACCGGCCCGGTCCAGTCCGAAGCCCAGCCCAAAAAGCCTGGTCCGGCCCAAGCCCAAACGAACATTGGGCCGGGCTTGGGCCCAATTTTTAGGCCCGATTTTTTTTGGCCGGGCTCGGGCTTGGCTTTGCCCAGCCCGACCCGGCCCACGGGCTCGACAAAGAGGGCCCGAACCCTTCCCATATCCTACACGTTTGGAAACTCTCACATGCCATGCACACTCTGTTCATGTATCTTATCTCCATACAATGTTTATAAATCAAGAAAGTCAGGTGTGGGACATATGATCATTGTATTTCATTTCAGAATTAATTTTTCTTAATTAGTTTATGTCTTAGATTCTGGTGGTTATTCTTGAATTTTTTAGTGTTTATTTTTTCCATTAAAACATTTTCTATTATTGAACCTTTACCCAATGTAGTGCTTGGTGCACATGTTGTTGTTAATTGTGTAAACTTGGTTCACTCTTTCAATTTCTGTAACGAGAGATGTTTATGGTATATAACATTGAGTGGACATGTATAAAATGAGAAATCATCTCCGGTAAAATTGAGTTTTAGTTGTTTCACAAGTATTATGGCATATGTTTTAAACAATTTTAGCTCGTCTAACTTGAATTGAGATTTACTTTGAACACAACTTCAAAGTTAATAATATATAATGGGTTAAGATGGGCCGGCCCAGCCCGTAGGAATTGGGCCGGGCCTGGGCTTGGGCTGAACAAAAAAAATTTTTGCGGGCCTAGGCCCGGCCCAAGGCCCAAAGTTTTTAAGTGGGCTTGGGCCTGGACCCTTCAGGGCCCGAGCCAGCCCGACCCACGCTCATCCCTACACATATCCCTTTTACAAGTTCACTATTAGGGCTAGTTCCTATAAAGAATTAGACCAATGACGTATACAATACTTGAATTTTCGATGTAGGTGCTAGATAGTTGATTCTCATCCTTCCGTGACATAGACTACGTGTGTAATAAGAGCAGGGCCCGAGCCAGCCCGACCCATGCTCATCCCTACACATATCCCTTTTACAAGTTCACTATTATGGCTAGTTCCTATAAAGAATGAGACCAATGACGTATACAATACTTGAATTTTCGATGTAGGTGCTAGATAGTTGATTCTCATCCTTCAGTGACATAGACTACATGTGTAATAAGAGCATCTGTCGACAAAGAATAAAATAAAAAAATAAAATACATACTAATCCCGACTCTTCTTGTGCATACTTATTCTTTCCCATCAACAGAAGCCTCTTGCATGCTTAAAAGCATCAATATATAGATCAATTTTCTCCCCTACAGTTCGATCATCTATCATCTTATCTATGCAATCAAACAAGAATTTTTTATCTTAAAATGATTGGAGAATGACTGCTCACATTAGCATTGGCGATTGAGAAAGTATGACGCCTCATGTAATATTGTATGGAGCCGACGATCCCTTCTATCATCCACAATATCCTACAATGTTTGGTATTTTGTTTCATCATTGACCAATGCTTTCGCTATTTCTTCCTTAGCTCTATCCATGGCCTCATAGATGAAACCCATTGATGGATATTTTTCGGAATCCATCATCCGCAAAACCATACGAACGATGAAGTCGTTCGTATCATGTAGGCAACACCAGATCAAAATGTTTTGCTTCTCAAAATTGTTGGATTTACACTTTTCCTGTGATGCTTAGAAGCATAGGCAGTGCTCACGAAAGCGGTTTGTGCGGCCACATATGCGGCCACATAAGCGTATGCGGTGCCGTCAATGCACCGCTTTCATGAAGCCCCTCATTACGCCGACTTCATAAGGCAATTTATGGCCTTAAACAAAGTCCAAGGGCATGATTTCAGAAGCTTTCCCAGTTGATTGAAGAACAAGGCTTCAAGAGATCCAATGCAGATCACTCATTGTTCATCTAGAAGACTACTCAAGGTACAATTGTCATCATGGTGTATGTTGATGATATTTTAGTCACAGGAGATGATGCCCAGGGGATAGAGATGACCAAAGCAGTGTTGGGTCGTCAATTTGTTACAAAGGATCTTGGCACACTACGGTACTTTCTGGGACTGGAGTTTGTCAGGAATGCACGGGGTCTAGTAATGACCCAGAGGAAATATATTACAGATATGTTGATTGAGACTGACATGACCGAATGCAGACCGTCTACTACTCCTATGGATCCTATTATGAAACTGTACAATAATGATACATAAGAGGTTGACAAGAGAAGGTATAGAGAAATGGTGGGGAAACTTCTTTACATGACTATAACTCGACCTAATATTGCATTTGCAGTTAGCCGGGTAAGCCAGTTCGTGGAACATCCAAGACATATACATATGGATGCTATATATATGATACTCATGTATCTAAAATCTTCTCCAGGCACGGGATTGCTGTTTGTTAGAGTCAATAATGCTCTGTTATGTTATTCCATAGAGCCCTAGGGTCTTTTATATAGAGAGAAAACTCTTGGGTAAATTACATAGTCGTACATAAGATAAATAAGAAATACGTAACAGTACATCATAACATAACATAACATCTACACTCCCCCTCAAGATGGAGCATAGATATCAATCATGCTCAGCTTGGAAGAACATCTCTGGAAAGATTCTCTGAGCAATGGCTTGGTAAATATATCAGCAGTCTGGTCTTCTGAACTGACGTGTGAAGTGGAAATCAAGCCCTTCTGGATCATGTCTCTAGTGTAGTGACAATCTACCTCGATGTGCTTTATTCTTTCATGAAACACTGGATTATTGACAATGAACAATTATGCCTGGTTGTCACATTGAAGCTGCATGGGTAAAGAGACATTTACATTCAAATCTTCCAAGACCGCTCGAACCCACATCATTTCTGTGCTTGCTTGTGCGATTACTCTATATTCATATTCAGCACCGGATCTCGCCACAACAGTTTGTTTCTTGCTTTTCCTAGAAACCAAAGAGGTTCCTATGAAGATAGCAAATCCTGAAGTAGACTTACGATCCTTTGGGCACCCTGCATAGTCTGCGTCTGCACAAGCGGAAATAGACAGATCTGTGTCTTTTCTAAATAACAAACATGTGCTTGGGGAAGACTTCATGTATCTCAATATCATATACATAGCTTCCATATGAACTTGCCTAGGCTGCTCCATAAATTGACTCACCTGGTTTATTGCAAAGGCAATATCCGGTCGAGTTATGGTGATGTATAGAAGCTTACCCACCATCTCTCTGTATCTTCTTTTGTCCACCTCTTCAGTATCATTGTCGTAAAGTCTCATACTTGGGTCCATAGGAGTGCTCGACGGTCTGCATCCAACCATTCCTGTTTCAACTAGCAAGTTTGTGACATATTTTCTTTGGGTCATTACCATTCCTTGTGCATTTCTCGCAAACTCTATCCCCGGAAAATAACATATCGTGCCTAGATCCTTCGTAATAAACTGACTTCCCAAAAGAGATTTAGTCATCTTGATTCCCTGAGCATCATCTCCTGTAACCAGAATATCATCAACATATACCATGACGACAACCGTACCTCTGGGAGTCTTCTGGATAAACAATGAGTGGTCCACATTTGATCTCTTGAACCCCTGACGTTCAATCAGCTGGGAAAGCTTCTGGAACCATGCCCTTGGACTTTGTTTAAGGCCATAGATAGCCTTATGAAGTCTACACACCATCTGAGTCTCCCCCTCAGCAGCAAAACCCGGTGGCTGCTGCCTGCATGTAGACTTCCTCCTGTAGATCACCATCCAAGAATGCATTTTTGACATCAAGTTGGAAAATGGTCCAATCACGTACCACAACAACAGATAGTAAAATGCGAAGAGTCGAGTGTCGAGCCACTGGTGAAAATGTATCCAAATAATCTACCCCATAGGTTTGGGTGAAGCCTCGTGCGACAAGTCTGGCCTTGTACCGATCTAGACGCCCATCTGCATGATATTTAACTGTAAACACCCACTTGCTATTCACCACAGAAGCGCCAGGAGGAATAGGAACTAGGGACCAAGTCCCTCGAGACTGTAAGGCACGCATCTCCTCTTTCATGGCTAAATGCCAGTGATCAATCTTCATGGCCTCTTGATAAGTCCGTGGAATCTCAACCGTCGAGACAGCTGCTGCAAACCTCTGGAAATCACCAGTAAGACGATGAAAGGACACTTGAGATACAAGAGGATAGGACGCACATTGCCTCTTCTGCTTCCTATGAGCAATAGGACGATCAAGATCATCATTCACTGTACTGACCGGCGGATCCTCCTCCTGTATCAAAGATTCCCGCACCGGTGCATTATCTAACCCATCATTAGCGATAACATCGGAGCATACCTGAGGTGTGCTGGATGGTTGAGGTGTAGCTTGAGCATGCCCTGACCGCCTTGTGTAGAACTTAGGGAATGGTGGAATGAGAGAGGATATGAAGGTGGTGGTGGTGGCGGTGGTGGTGTAGTGGACTCAGATTGACCCAGACTTGGAGGTAGGGGAACATAGACATTATCATCCGTAGATGTAGAGGAAACCAATCTGTCACATGCAGGGGAGAAGTACATAACTGGCTCAAAAAATGTAACATCAACACTCACATAGTACTTGTCGTTAATGGGGTCATAGCAACGATATCCTTTTTGTGTCCGCGAGTAGCCCACAAAAACACACTTAACATCTCTAGGAGAGAGCTTGTCAAGTCCTGGAGACAAGCGGTGAACAAAGGCGACAGTTCCAAAGACACGAGGGGTAAGTGAAAACAAGTCCTTATCAGGAAAGAGAACAGAGATTGGAGCCTTTTTCCCAAGAATGGTAGAAGGCATACGATTGACAAGATATCATGCTGTAAGTATAACATCTCACCAAAAGGCTAACGGTGCACAACATCGAATAAGTAATGTGCGAGCAATATCAAGAAAGTGTCGATGTTTCCTCTCCGCGACACCATTTTGTTGAGATGTGTAAGCACATGTAGTTTGGTGGATAATGTCCTTAGAGGAAAGAAATTGAGCAAGAGAACGATTGCAGAATTCCAATGCATTATCCGTGCGTACATATTTAACAGTAGAGGAAAAAACATTCTGCACTTCATTGATAAGATTTGTGATAACTTCATTGATAAGATTTGTGATAACACTTCCTGCTTCAGATTTATTCTTAAGAAGAAAAGTCCAAGAAATACGAGAGAAATCATCAACCACAACAAGATAAAACTTGTGACCCTGATGATCCGGGACACGACTAGGACCCCAAATATCTATATGAAATAACTCAAACGGGGAGCGACTGCTTCGACCCTGACGACTAGGAAAGCTAGAACGATGATGCTTCCCTAACTGACACGCTTCACAACGAAATAAAGAATTCGGAGAGATCTGTGGCAGGAGGTGACGCATCTTCTGGAGCGGAAGGCGACCAAAACGAAGGTGCCATGTATACGGAGAAACAGATCCCTGAGAGTGTAGTGAGACGCCAACGTAGGAGTTCTGTACTAGACGATAGAGGCCATTGTGCTCAGAACCACAACCAATCACCCTGCCCGTTAGTACGTCCTGAAAAATGACAGAAGATGGGTCAAATATAGCGCGACAGTGCAAATCTTTTGTAATCTGACTAATTGATAATAAATTCATGGAGAACTCTGGTGCATGTAGAACATTCTGTAAGTGCATGGAGGGCAATAAGAAAGTCTCCCCTGACCCACAATAAGGGAATGAGTGCCATCAGCTATGAGCACGGAATGACCAGACTGAACATCCCTGTAGGACTGCAGCATATCTCTATCACGACAGAGATGATGGGTGGCTCCAGAGTCAACAATCCAATCTGAGAGATCGTAGTTATGATAAAAGGCAGAAGTACTACCTGAGGTATTGCCAGTAGCAGAGGTAGTAGCTGACGCAGAAGCCGCAACGTCAGATGTATCGGCACCCTCTGATGAGGACTGTGGCATAATGTCACGAAGTCGTGCCACTAGCTCCTCGAACCTGTGATCTGGAGTAGATGCTGACGGAGCCTGAACATGATCAGCTACACGTGCAGAAGGAGGAAAACTATGCTTGGAATAGCATGTATCCTCAGAATGACCAGTGCAACGACAGAATGAGCACATTGAACGAACACGACCTGCTCGGCCACGTCCGCCACCTCCTCGGCCACGAAATGAAGACGAACTACCTCGTCCTCTGGAGACCGCCATTGCCAAAGGAGGTGGAGTCGCTGCACTGGAGGGAACAGAGATACGACTGAGCCTCCTATAGACTTCCTCCATCGGAGGAATAGTGGCATCGGTGAGGATCTGAGAGCGGGCTGCCTCGTACTCCGGATCAAGGGCAGCAAGTAATACGCCTACCATAGTGGCATTGTGGAACGTCTTCTGCCACTAGGGGTGGCTGTGAGCGGGATGTTGCTATATAATTTCTTGAACATCCCACGTAGGGACGTGTACTGAGAATAAAGAGGCCGCTCATTTTGCTTCATGGTAAAAATATCATGCTGCAATTGCAACATCTTCGTCTCGTTCCTCATTTGAGAATATGTAGTAGCTAGAATATCCCACATCGCCTTGGCGGTAGGTTGATGGAGGACGTCGTTGGCGATCTCCATCGAGCGTCCCTGACAGCCAGACCTTGGCATACGCATCATCAGCCTCCCATGAGGCATATATCCCCGTCTTCTCTGCCGGCTCATCTTCGGTAAGAATATACTTCTTACCACATGACTTCATAAGACTCAGGAACTGCATAGCTCAGAGCATGTCCTTAAATTTCAGCGAAATTCGATCGAATTTCTATCGAATATCGATATCCAGTCGAAATCGAAATTCGACCGAAATGGCCAAAATATGGGGGTCCTAGTACAGAAAATGACCGAAATGACCGAAATTCCAGTCGAAATTCCATCGAAATTCTGTTTTGGTCGATACTGAAATGGTGACCGAAACCGACATTTAGGGCCTTGGCTTAGAGTTCGTAGTTCGTCCCGTCCATTTTGACTATTGGTGCCGAATCTTTAATGGCACCTATGGCGGGCATATCAACCTTTTGTCTTGACATATTGTCGGAGAAGAAGACCTAGGGATGATAGACAAAAGAACTGGCGTCTACAACGACCCCTTTGGATTCAAGTGATCGTTGAATCGACGCCGACTGGAGAAGGAGAGCCACGAGTGGCGGCTGGTGGGGTTGGCGGCGGTTGGTGAGGACGATGGCGGGAGGTTGGTGGAGCCTCGACGGCGGGAGGAGGCTGGAGCCTCGGCGGTGGAAGGCTGGGGCCTCGGCGGCTGGAAGGGGCGGCGGCCGAAGAAAGGAGAGGCGGCGACCGAACGGGAGGGAGGGGGGCGGGTGGAGGAAAAACCCTAGATTAGGGTTTTGGCTCTGATACCGTGTTAGAGTCAATAATGCTCTGTTATGTTATTCCATAGAGCCCTATGCATATGCGGATGCTGACTACGCAGGATGCTCTAAGGATCGAAAGTCTACCTCAGGCTTTGCTGTGTTTATTGGTAGCTCTCTAGTTTCTTGGAAAAGAAAGAAACAAACCGTCGTGGCTAGATCCAGTGCAGAATCTGAATATAGGGCTATGGCATAGGCAAGTACAGAAATGATGTGGGTTCGAGCTGTACTAGAAGATTTGCATGTAGATGTACCTCTACCCATGCAACTACATTGTGATAACCAAGCTGCATTGTTCATTGCCAATTATCCTACCTTTCATGAGAGTACCAAGCATATTGAAGTAGATTGTCATTACACCAAAGATATGATCCAAAAGGGATCGATTTCTACTTCACATGTCAGTTCTGGGAAGCAGACTGCCGACATCTTCACCAAACCGCTTCTCAGAGGACCATTTCAGAAATGCACTTCCAAGCTGAGCATGATCGATATCTATGCTCCATCTTGAGGGGGAGTGTTGAAAGAATTATATATATTTATGTACCGTTTGGTCTTTTTTCTTTTCTATTGTCTATCTTATGTAATTTACCCATAAGGTTTTCTCTATATAAGAGACCCTAGGGTTCTCTGGAATAAACACAATTCTCATTTCCTCTAACAGTTATCCTACCAAGGTTTGAGTTGTGGCATTTTTTGGTCCATGTGGCTTGCATGGAATGGATCAATCTTCGTAGAGAGAGGATGTACATGGAAAATATGCGGTTTTGTTGCAGGAGTCACACCTTGATGTGTTTGAGGTCGAATGGATATGAGCAAAAGGTTGAAAAAGTCCTGCCATCCCAACGGTAGCTAAGAGGTTGCCTGGGAGTCCTTGCAAAAGGTTGGTTAGGCAATCTCTTAGCTACCGTTGGGATGTCAGGACTTTTTCAACCTGGTCCAGTTTTGGGAGGAGAGTTGGGTTTTGTCAGTGCAGTTGTGGAAGAAGATATATGGGTTCATGACATAATGGCTAGAGGACATAGAGAGGAGTTATGGGAGTAGTTGAGGAGGGTGGGGGAGGAGGTGGAGGCGGAACCTATGCTTTATAGGAGGCAATTTCAATGTGACTTTGGCCTTCAAAGACAATCATGATGGCCAGACATGGTGATGCTGGCTTCGGTGGCGTGGTTGATAAGCTGGGCATGGTGGACTTCTTGGTTCAGGATTTGGCTGAGAGATGTGGTTTTGTTGCAGGGACTGACTTGGGACTTGGGAGTTCCTTGCAAAGAGTTGGTTAGGCAATCTGGTATCTAGATGTTGGCTGGCACAGGGACTTGTTCAAGCTTGTACAGTCTTGGGAGGAGAGTTGGGTCATGTCAGTGCAGTTGTGGAAGCTAGATGGTTTGTTCTTTTAGGCGGTATGGGTTTGTGGCATAACAGCCGAAGGATGTAGGGAGGTGTTGTGGGGGGAGTGCGGGGCAATGCTTGATAGGAGGCAGTTTCAAGGCGACTTTGCTGTTCGAAGGCGTACATGAGGACCAGTCCAATGGTGATGCTGGCTTTGGTTGTGTGCTTAACAAGGCATGGTGGGCTTTTCGGTTCAGGACGTGGTCGATAGATGTGGTTTTGTTGCATGAGTCACACCTTGAGGCATTTGAGGTGGAGTGTGGATACGAGTTGCAGGGACTGACTTGACAGTTCCTTGCAATGGGTTGGCTAGGCAATCTGGTAGCTAGCTGTTGGGAAGGCAAGAGAACTTTTTCGACCTGGTCCAGTCTTGGTAGGAGTTGAGGAGGGTGAGGGGTGGGGGGCAGTGCTTGATGGGAGGCAATTTTAACGCATTTATCCTTTGAAAACATGCATGATGACCTTACCAATGGTGATGCTGGCTTTGGTGGTGTGGTTTATAAACTGGGCATGGTGGACTTCTCACTTCAGGATTGTTGGTTTATATTGAGGAGCTCAACTGTTTAATTCAGTATGCAGAGGTGTTTTTGGTTTCTGCCGTCTGGTCCAAGCACATATCATTATTGGACTTTATGCTGCTGCTGTGGTCTTCAAATCAGGATGTGAAACATGGGATCTACTTGAAGTTGGAGGAGGCTTGGTTGCATTATGGAGGAACATTGGTAGGGGCATACTGAGGATACATCAATGATGATGTTTGTAGGAAGACTTAGATTGCTTTGGTTTTGCCTGATCGAGTTCGAGAAGATATTGAGTGAAACCAAGGACCAAAGAAGTAATGTGATTTTACAAGGTTGGTCCACTTTATTAGGTGGAAGATACGATGGCTTGTTCAACCAAGGTAGTGGAAAAATGTAGTAGCCACCTTGACGTGGTCCTGGTGGATGATGCAGAAGGGGAGATTCAAGGAAGAAGATATCATGTCAGTTGTAGTTGGTTGATGACATTTGGAAGATGGAGAAGGAACACCTTTACGAGGTTGTTGGTTCAAGATGCTGAGTTTGGGGGTCCATGTTTGATCGGCGATGGTTTCTGACTACATACGTGATGAGAAACAGTTAGTTGGAGATGCATTACTGACCGCTACAGTTGTCTAACAAATAATTTGCATATTTCTGAGATAGTTATGACGTTTGTTCTAATTGCATTGGTGATGGGTGAGATGGTATAGATGGCTAGTGTGATATAACTATTAAATAATAATCTTTATATTAATAAAGCTACGCAGTCCTTTTGTAGGAATTCACTTGTTTGGCTGTTCTATTCACATCTTCTCGGGTCATCATATATTCTTGCCCTATGGATCACTGATGCACTTTGGCAAGCTTCTTTTTTATTCGGATTGGTGAATGTTTTTCATGAAACGATTAATCTTATTTCTCTTTGCAGCAAAGTTGGTCATCATCGCAAACAATTGCCCTCCTCTCCGCAAGTCGGAAATAGAATATTATGCTATGCTTGCCAAAGTTGGTGTTCATCATTTTAACGGCAGTAAGTATTTTCTTTGGAACCTATAACTACAGCGAGTTTTACTTTCTGCATTGTTTCAGTTTTTGTTTATTTGATTTGGGTAAGATTCCCGTTGTATAATATGTACCCGTCACTGTTAATTCATTGATTCAATTTATTATTGATAACCTTATCCCGCACTAGGGATGGTTTACTTCAGGTTTATGAAATTTGTTGTTACTTGATCATCGTATAATTGGTTATGATTTATATCCATCTCCCCTTTGCAGATAATGTGGATCTAGGAACAGCTTGTGGAAAGTATTTCCGAGTTTGTTGCCTCAGCATTATCGACCCTGGTGAGTTTCTCCTCACCTAATGTTCTCGATGAAATTTTCTACTTGCTTTTAGCTAAAGCCTCTAAACATCATGCTTACTTTGTTTCAGGTGACTCCGATATCATCAAGTCCCTCCCCGGAGACCAGTGATTTTGTATTTAGGTGCTTTTGAATTCCAGTTTTTACAGCGAGCATGCTCTTGGAAATTAGGTGAAGAGAGTTATCTTGTTGCTTGTCATTTTTGGTAGACTTCCTTAAAAGTTTGACCCCTATTGTCGTGATATCGTGATTGTCGCAGTCTTTGAGAAAATGGTTTCAAGATCATTTTATGCATGAATTTTCCTTTCTGCTTGGTAACCATTACGTTGTATGTTGACACATTGGTAATTAAGATGAAAACAGTTGGAATGTGGTTATGGTAGCTTGGGGCTGCTCCTATTTGAAGTTTCGAACCCAGTTCGTTGCCATTGCGAGGGCTTCCTGACAGGTTTGTACATTAGCCCTTCACCAGGTTTCATGTGAGCTTTGCTCTCCTCCCACCGCAGCCAATTTTAGGATTTCACAAGGCTTGCCTCCCTCATCATCTCTGTGTGATCTTTGATTTAGTTTTGTCATGTTTTGACTGTATATTGTCCTCCCTAGGCAGTGCCTGCATGGCATGGCTCCGATCCTTCAACGGTTTCTGACTCTTTCAGCTATTTTCATCGCACAGCCTGTCTCACCTCTGTTGAAGCCTTCTGCCTTTCTTCAGTGCTCCGTTTCCTTGACCGTATCTCTTTAGATAAGTACTTAAATTTAGAGCAGGGATAAGGTATCTGTGCTATGTACGTGTGCACCTCCGATGTCAATATGTAATCAATCCATGAAATGTGGACTTTTTCTTGTATTCATCACTTGCACAATGACGTTCGTGAAAGGATCAAATTACATCCAGTAGTTCACTTGAGTAAATAATGTAAAAATGTTGGATTTTTTGCATTTTTGGAAGTTATTTCGCATCTAAAATCCATTTCCTTGACATTCCTCCCTCCATTCAAGGGATTTTTACACGTAATCCTATGTAGTTTCTTAAATATGTGAAACCTTTTATTATTTTGATTGACACAGAACCCTAGATAGTGGCTAACCATTGCGTGTTATCACCTTTTGTTAACTTCCGTTTTCTTTGTTAACGTGGATGGAAGATGCTACGTTCTGATATTTTTACCCTTAAGATGCAATGAATTTTTGAATTGCACAAAAAGAACGTTATCAATCACGAGAACTTAAACTTCGTTCCTTATGTAGAATGGAAAAGGAGTTATACATCTAAACAAAAAAAATTATCAGAGCATCACCAACGTGCACACAAAGGTTTAAAATATCGATATGATATCATGTTGGTCAGTATGAAAAGTGATATTGGTGATATATGAGGATATATCGCTGATATTGGAGGAAATTTTTGTAAACAGGATAAGGAAGTAAGTTTTTCTTGCAAATTAAGATTCTAGTTCTTAAAATCATAACTAACATACACATGAATACTTACACGCAAGAATGCGGTCTATTTAGCACATCATTGCACATTATGTTCTACATATCAGCATTGTCCATGCGATTGTTGACTCTTGATTGGTGAGTGATTAGAAAGGAACGATGAAATTCAAGCAATACCATCTTAGCGACATCAAGGAGGTACCTATACACAAATGAATGCTTCCATAAGGAAGCTCAATAAGGTGTAATATGCTTTCTACAAATTGAAATTTGACTATAGAAGGATTGAATAGTGTCAAAGTGCAAGAGAATACAAAAAAGTGATAAGAGACGTGCATAGACTTATCAATCGTATCAATCATATTTTGGAATTTGTAGTAGGGAGTAGAATAATGCTTCCTAACATGAGACAATAATTAGAACGAAATAAAACTGGGACATAGAGTAAATTAAATAAAAATGATTCTTGCACCTGTCCGTCAAAGATTATTATTCTTATCTTATTTAACTGTCTATTAGAACTTATTTGTTTAAATAGTAGTATATACAATGAACAAACAAAAAGGAGTGGGTGTTAGCGATTTCTTAAGCAAATCAAATCTATTTAATTATTCTATTCAATTAATTTTAACATCGAAACAAAATGAAAAAAGGACTTTTATTTGAATGTTTCAATTGAAAAGAATATTCTATTTTCACGCATATTAAATTCTTTTATTTATTATCTCATCACACTTGAAGTTTTATTTTCTTTACAGAATATCCGATCTCTAAAATTAATATAATAGAGGATCATTTATTTAGCACATTAGCTTTACATCACATCACATTTTATATATAAATAAAATGTTGAGATATATTGGATATCATATAAACAAAACTAGTGAGCACAATAACACATATGTGTGAAGATATTCCTTAATCAACTCTAGAATTGTTTATTTCTATCGCCAAAAGGGGATAGAGTCCCCTGTTCAAAACATGGGTCATAATATGTTTTTAATGTCAGGAGTAGATATAAAGCAAATTCTCAAACAAATAGATCAAAAATTTAAAAGAAGGTGATACTGAGCCATATCAACACCATATCTTTGGTATTAGTTGATATCGATTGATACCTAGGAAATTATATATTGAAATATTTAATTTTTGATGGATATAAGACAAATTACTGATATCTGTGAGATAGTAGACAACAACATCATTGAATTCCGTAACACCCGAATATTGAAACTCTAGTGATATCCTGGAATGTTTGAGAGAGATAAAAAATCGAGAATAATTATGAATAAATTGAAACTATAAAACAATCTCTCTAAGATCTTAATAAGACTAGATATAGTAGTTAGACACTAGAAAAACTCAAGAACAAGTGATAGAATGAGGAATATACAAAATCCCTAAGAAATCCACTTCTAAATATATTTAAAATGACGAAAATGACCTTAAAAAGCCTTATAGAGAAAGTTGTATGCAATTATGTGGCGAGATCGAAACGGAAATCGACGATATCTGTCAAATGGGAGAAAGTTGCATTCAAAACTTCAAGTTTTGATCGATACCTACTGACATCTCAATAGATCAACGATATATCCACTGATATCTAGGAAAAGGACATACATAGTAGTATCCATATCGGTTAATATCCGATACTTTATATATCATTGATAATCTGATATTTAAATCCTAGATGCACACCACATTTGTAAACCATAAAAAATCATTATAGGAGAAAATCTCCAAAAAGAAAGATGATGACAATTACAAACTATGGTCAAGAAACAATCAAGTCTTTGCCACCCTTCAACTTGACAAGGAAAAAGATTCTCCGGTTCTTGTTTTACCCTCCATGTGCCTATCAAGAATCTTCTCAGCTACCTTCGTATGCTGAACCTGAACATTAGGAGGAGCACATTTGATTCGCTCATGGCACTAAATTCTATATCCTCATGGTACTTCTTCAAGAAGCTGACATGGAATACTAGATGCAACTTCAGTCTCTCTGGAAGATGTAGTTGATAGGCGAATGGTCCCACACATCGAACTATCTCAAAGGGTCCATCGTAACGAGGAATGAGGCCCTTGTGCGTTGTTTTCCTCAGTATCTTCTTCCAAATATGGGGTGTTAGCTTTAGCAACACCTCCCGACTTTGAATTCGATTGACCTACAACTCTTATCAGTCGTCTTCTTCATCCTGTGCTGAGCGTGAGGCAATGCATCATCCACTTCCTCCCATCGATCTTGCCTCTCCATCGCAAAGTGGTGTGCAACGGGATACCATCCTTGGCCGCTCTACTTATCCACTTCAAGTGATTTCATGGGTTGCCTACCCATCACGATCTCGAATGGACCCTGACTTGTGGTGTAGGTCTACAACAGAATGTAGCAAAATTGGGCAGTGTCCAGTAAGCTCATCCAATTATGCTGATTGACTGTCACATAATGCCTTAAGTACTCTTCTAGTAAGGAATTGATCTGCTTTGTCTGACCTTCCATATGGGGGTGATTGCTGGTGAGCTTGAGATTGGATCCCAATATCTCAAATAAGGTTGTCTAGAATCGACCTGTGAACTATGCATTGTAGTCACTCACGATGTTCAATGGTATGACCCAATGCTTCACCACGCTCTACAAAAATAACTTCGTTGTGGTCTCTGTTGTGCACTCATGGGGTGCTGGTATGAAGACCATGTATTTGGAGAAGCGGTCAACTACCACCATCATCACATTTTCCCCATCTACCTTCAAGAACCAGTGATAAAGTCTATGGAGACTCTCTCTCCCGGATGTGAAGGAATGGGCATGGGCTCCAACAGTCCTGCCGTCTTATTTCTCTCGGTCTTGTTTTGTTGGTATACAAGACAAGTACGTAGAGACTTCCACATCTTCCTCCATCTTATGCCAGAAGTAGCTTGAGGAGAGGAATGCCAGTGTGTGCTCCACCTTTGTATGGCCATCCCACTGTACATCATGTGCTTCCTTCAGCAGTAGCTTCCTCGAGCCACTACTCGAGGGAACATAAGGCCTCCTACCCTTCACATAGAGGATGCATTACTCTATCCAGAATCTCCAGACTTCTCCATCATTCATGCACTGCACTAAGTGTGAAGTAACTTGATCCTCATGTGTTTGTTCCCGGATGCACTCGAGCATGTCTCTAGACATGTGGGTGACCGATGCGACCATCACGACCTTCATCTCTTCTGGTTTGCTCTTCTCGGAAAGAGCGTTTGCTACCTGGTTGGTTTGCTCAGGCCTGTAGCGAAGCTCAAAGTCGAATTCAATAAGAAAGTCTTGCCATCGCACCTGCTTGGGAGTCAACTTCTTTTGTGTGGCAAAGCAGCTCATTGCCACGTTGTCTGTCTCCACCACAAACTTCGATTCGAGGAGGTAGTGGAACCATCTCCTTAGAAAATGGATCACTGCTATCATCTCCTTCTCATGCATGGAGTATCTCCTCTCTGCTGGATTCAACTTGCTGCTCTCGTATGCCACAAGGCGCCCATCTTGCACCAGTACAACTCCTAGTGCATAGTCATACATGTCGGTCTAAACTTCGTTTGACTTCTCAAAATCTGGAAGTCGTAGAATCAACTCTTCCACAATTGCCTTCTTTAGATTTTGAAATGCCTCTTTCCATTCATGTGTTCATCGCTAAGGTTGATCCTTCTGAAGTAGATCCATCAAGGGTGTCTCCTTATTGGAATATCCTTTGATGAACTTCATGTAGTACTTCACTAATCTGAGGAAGGATTGTAACTCTGTAGTTATATTTGGGATTGCCCACTCTTCGATCACCTGAGTCTTCCTAGGATTCATGCATATCGTTCCTTTGCCAATGATATGCCTGAGGAAGAAGATGGTCTCCTAGCCAAAGTCCCACTTCTCCGACTTCAAGTACAATCGATTTTGCCTCACCTTCTCAAGCACCATATGTAGATACTTGACATGCTCTTCCAGGGTCCTGTTGTAAACCACTATGTCATCCAAATAAATCGCAACAAACAAGTTGATATACTCACAGAGGACATAGCTGGGATGTTAGTCAACCCAAGCAACATAACAAGGAACTCAAAAGAACCATAACATGTCACACACATTGTCTTCATCTCATCTCCTTCCATGATGCGGACCTAGAGGTATCTCAACTTGAGATCTTTCTTCTAAAATTACTTTGCTTGGTCCAAGCGATCAAACATGTCTTCAACATTAAGGACATGATATTTGTTCTTTATCGTCTCCTTGTCCAATGCACGGTAGTCCACTCACATCCGTAAGCTTTCGTCTTCCTTCTTATGGAACAATACCAGTGCTCCATAGGAGGCCTTTCTTGGACACATCAGACCAACGTACACAAGCTCCTTGAGTTGTCTCCGCAACTCCTTCATATGTGCAGGTGGTATCTTGTATGGTGCAAGTGCAGAAGGCACCGTACTAGCAGCAGTTCGATGCCGTGATCCACGTCTCTCTTTGGTGGAAGCTCCTTGAACAGCTCCTTCAACATTACTTCCTTGACCTCGCCCAACATATACTGTGTTGCCTTGGGGCTTAGCTGATTCTCCTTATCATCTTCTTCGACACATACCGTAGTCAAGTACATTGTCTCCCTTTCTTTAGCCTGTTTCATACTTGTATCATAGACATAGATCCAGCTTGTCCTTTCTTCTTGATAGCCCTGATGAAGTTGGGGCTATTTGCCGCAACAAAGAAGACTCCTCTCAAATAAGGAGTCACAGACATCTCTGCTTTCTTCAAGAAATCGATTCCCAGAATGACTTGGAAGTTGTCGAGAGGTACCCTAAGGAAGCGTACATTTCCCCACCATCGTAGGTATGTCTATAGCTTGTCCTTTCTTCTTGATAACCTTGATGAATCCTGAGGAAGAAGACGGTCTCCTAACCAAAGGTGTACTTCTCCGACTTCAAGTACAATCGATTTTGCCTCAGCTTCTTAAGCACCATCCGCATATGCTTGACATGCTCTTCTAGGGTCCTGCTGTACACCACTATGTCATCCAAGTAAACCACAACAAACGAGTTGATATACTCACGGAGTGCATCATTCGTGCGGGTATAAAATGTAGCTGAAATGTTAATCAACCCAAATGACATAACAAGGAACTCAAAAGAACCATATCATGTCACACACACTGTCTTCGACTCATCTCCTTCCTTGATGCAGACTTGGTAGTATCCTGAAATGGGATCCATCTTCAAAAAGTACTTGGCTTAGCCTAAGCGATCAAACATGTCTTCAACATTAAGGATATGGTACTTGCTCTTTATCGTCACCTTGTTCAATGCACGGTAGTCCACACACATATGCAAGCTCCATTCTTTCTTCTTTTAGAACAGTACGGGTTCTCCATATGAGACCTTGCTTGGACGCATCAAACCAACATTCACTAGCTCCTTGATTTGTCTCCACAACTCATCAATATGTGCTGGGGACATCTTGTATGGTGCAAGTGCAGGGGGCACCATACCTGGTAACAGTTCGATAGCGTGATCCATGTCTCTCTTTTGTGGAAGCTCCTTGATCAACTTCTTTGACATTACATCCTTGAACTCGTCCATCATGTTCTATACTGCCTTACGGCTTGGCTGGATCTCTTCGCCATCTTCTTTGACACATACTATAGCCTAGTACAATGTCTCCCTTTTATTTAGCTCGTTACGTAACTCCAACTTGTCCTTTCTTCTTAATAACCCTGATGAAGTAGGGGTTATCTGCAGCAAAAAAAAGACTCTTCCCAGATAAAGAGTCACATGCACATTTGCTTTCTTCAAGAAATTGACTCTCAGAATGTCTTGGAAGTCATCGAGAGGTACCACGGGGAAGCATACCTTTCCCTACCAATCGTCTAACTGGATGGATTGTAGTTTTCCATATCTTCGATCTGTAGTTACTCAAAGTTGGCAAGCTTCACACGACACTGGTCTTCTCTAAAGGAACTACCAATCTCCCAAACTCTTTGCTGGAGAGAAAGTTGTGGTTCTCGCCAGTGTCTATCATGGTCGAAAGGGTCTTCTTGTGTACAATGACATCACCACCTTGGTCTTCGCCTCTTTGCCCAACTTCAACAGACACAAGTGAATGTGTGCATTGACTAAAGGTTCTTCATGCGTGCCTCTTCATCCGAATTCTCCTCCATAGTCACGGAGTTCAACTTTTCTTGCTTTGGGCACTCATGCACCCAATATGGCATGTCACAGATGAAGCAACCCTTTCTCCTAGGTTGCTTGACCTTCTTGGAAGATTCTTCTACCTCCCTAATCTTGCCCGACTTCTTGAATTTTTCCTTGCTCTTTTCTTTAGGCATGCTCTTCATCTTCTCGATCTTCTTCTTCTCAATGGTAGGTTGAACTTTATACTCGACCAATGCATCCACTGCAGCGATAGCCGTCTGGAGGTCCTTCACCTCTTTCCTCCTAAGCTCCGCCTGAGCCCAGTTCTGGAGACTCACCACAAAATTAAAGAGTTTGTTTTCTTCATACGTACCTTTGATGTCCATCAACAGTGATGGGAACTGCCTTATGTACTCCCATATGGTTCCTGTCTGTTTCAGCCTTCGAAGTGCTTCCCTCGCTACCCAAGCAATGTTGGTGGGTAGAAACTTCTCCTTCAACTTCTTCACCAACTCATCCCAAGATGATATGCTTGGTATTCCTTCAGATGCATGGTTTCTCCATCATAGCTTCACATGGTCAGATAGGTTCATCGCTGTCAAGGATACCTTCTCTGTCTCAAGAGTCTTGACAACCTTGAAATACACCTCCATATCACACAAATAATTCTTGAAGTCTTTGGCATACCGCGTATCTGAGAATGACTTGTATTTTGGGACCTTTCGCCTTCGGGCATCGCTGGATCTATCCCCGTTCACGATCGCCTTCTTGATGATGGAGAGTTCCTCATGTAGCTCTTGCATCATGGTCTCAAGCTCCTCTACCTTCTCCCCAAGTGTCTTCACCACATCAGTCGAACGCGGGCTCCACGTCGTTGAGGCCTAATGATCCCATGCCTACGTCGTCCTCCAGATGAGCCAGGATGTGGGCATGAGTACTCTTTGTGGACTGAATCTCCAACATGACTTCCTCCAAGGTAGCAATGTGATCACCATTGTTGGGCACTACCAGTTGTCACATGTGTAAAATCTCAACTCAAGTTTTTGAGACTAACCTGTGAGACGTTAGCTTCTTGCAAGCTAACCAGCCTTCCTCTATGCATGTAGACGTACACCTGCACATCGAACAACCGTACCGCTCTAACACTCGAACATAAATACTCAAGCATAAGGACACAAAAGCAAAGATACTAACTCCTCTTTTTTATTAGCAAGAAATCCACTCTCAAGTATGTTGTTTACAAATGAGTTGTACCCTCCTTTTATACACAAGTCTGGTATGCAAAGGGACATCAATTATTACATGTACAATGAATGCAATGATTATTCGTTTTCTGTAGAGACCCTTTGTCTTATGAAGCCACTCTTTACATGACTTGACTTTGCATCATCCGTGCAATCCCTTCGTCTTCTACAACTGACGTCACGTACTTACTCCGTCAACATGCCATGTTTGCCATGTCAGCATACCGTGTTATCATGCAACATCATCAGTGGGCACCATGCTCCTACGTAGGATGTTGCTGCTTTGCTCAGTCAAGTGCCGCCAAACACTTGTATTGTGCCAAGGGGAACTCACGACCTCTCAAACCTTCATGCGGTAAACCACATCCTTAGTTATCCGTACGCTAAGGCGAAACCCTCCAGAACTTCTGTATGTGACCATCAAACCATAAGACGTGCGATAATTGATCTCGCATGCTATTCTCGTACCTCGCGACTTGAACTGTTACAACTACCATCCTCGCTACAAATCCCTTCGCCTTAGCTAGCACCTCCATCGCCCCCATTTTCCAATGCCGCAAGGATAACCACAACCATCTATTCCACATCCTCGTCCTCGATGACCTCCATGGCAGTGATGAGCGCCCACTCTCCAAGATACTCGAGATGTTCTCCCTTGTCTCGACAAAGTGCAGCATGGTCATGAGTCCATTATGCTTCGAACTCATCGGACGAGTCCTCACAAGGTCGGTGAGCTCCTCCGCCACGTGCTCCTCCTTCTCCTCCTTCCATCGGTATAGAGTGCTTCGAACCTGACGTGTTGACGACAACCTCGAAGGGAAGGCCCTGATCGTGCAATATTGCGCGATGAGGTTCTTCAGTGCGTGGTTGTGCAACAGCTGCCCCATCTTCGAACATGTATTGTGGTTAGAGGTGATCCACTTCTCAATGGATGCACGAGAGAACTCGTTGCGAGCGGGAGAGGACACCGGATTGCCGTAGGGATGGGAATAGGGAAGAGACCGGAAATAGACACCTGGGGAAGAATCAAACTAAATAATAAATCTTAGACATTGGAACTGTGATGAGTTAGATTAATCCGAATAGGTGGTTAAGTTGGTGATCATAATAGTAGAGGGGCCTACATATATTCGAAGGTTGGGAGTGGATCGTCTGCTGTAACGAGCCTCTTATCTTTTTTTTCTTTGTGATTATGGTTTGAAAATCTAACCTTATAGATTCAATCTTAGATTGATGCTTTACATATCCTCTAAAATTCACTCAAATCAAAGGTCGTTCTATTCATTTTAATGTTTGAAGATTCGGGTTCTTTTTACATAGAATTTAAGTTGATTAAACATTGCGTGGATCTTTTAAACATTAAGATGAAATAGCAAACGACCTCCGATTTGAGTGAATTTTGGAGGATACGTAGAGAACTAATAAAAAATTCAATCTACAAGGTTGGATTTTCTAATCGAAATCACACACAAAAAAAGATTACAGCAGATCTGCGGTAACTCTCATTACAGTAGACGATCTGCTTCCTCGAAGGTTACTGTCCAGGATTTTGCATGTATTTCATGATAATAAAGAGTTCAACATGTAAATATAAAATTATATAAGATTATGATTAGAAAATTCCTTCCACTTACATATTATTTGTTCTAAACTTCATCTGCTTGTCATTATTTTTTCGAGAGAACAGGGAATGGTGGAACTGGGGCGAGATGCAGATGAGTTATTCATATTCTTCATTTCGATCTGTTCTTGATTAAGCGGAGTTATTGCGGGATATGTAATTTGAATGTGGACCATATTACAATTTAAAATAAAAAAGATTAAAGGGATGCAGTTGAATATGATGCAGGAATAATATATATTCCGGAAATCAGAAAAACTCGATAAGTATGGTGTAGCATTGAGTCGGGCCAAACGGATCTGACCCAGACCTGGCCCACCAAAGCTCAGACCTGGCCCGGACCTGATGTATATATGGGTCGAACCTGAGTCCTCATACTTCTGTAATTTCAATTTCGGGTCATGCCCAATCTGAATTCACGACAACCTGAAGTTGACCCGACCCAGCCCGCTCACCACCTCATTTTGCATTTTGGATGCACTGGTGTCTGCCTACTGCCCTGTTTGATACACCGCCAAGCCAAGTGTCTCGGCGATGATCGAAGCTTGAGAAAATCTCATATACATTTTAAAAATTATTAGACAAATGTAATCAAAAGAATAATAGCAATCTGAATGGAGATGATACGTGACCTTGTGTATAACTTCAATACCAGAATTGCTTTTAACAATGTAATTATAATATAAGAAAAGGAGATAGATTTATTTTAAAAGACATGAATTTTTTTCACACGACAAATGATGGTTATCTAAGATATATAATCATCCACAAGATTTTTTATACGCCAAAAGATGATTCTGTAAGATATATAATCTTCCACCTATTTGGTTAATGAAACCGACATGAGCTCATATCAGGTACACTTGTATCCACTTTTCCCGTTGAAAGAGCTCTTGAATATTTCAGGAGAAACTAGAAATGCGTAGGTCAGGCATAAGCAAGGAGACTATCGTTCCTCGAACAACCAAGTAAGCAAGTCCAGCTTTACGTGAGAGGCTCTGCAGAGCAACTTTCTACATACTCATGATCAGAATATACACGCAGCAAAATGTCAACAATTGATGGACCTTTAGTTCAAAAAACAATCATAGGGAAGGGTCTTCTGGATTCATCATGTTAGACTTCATACAAACCAAAAGGAATATGAGATGCACCTCTGCCACATAACGAAACGATTGAGATTTTATAAGTCCAACATGCATATATAGATTTCAATTAAGGTGGAGTTGGACTGAACCGGGCCAAGCCCGACCTGAACTTGGGCATGAAATCGTGGGCCGTGGGTTGAGATCGGGCCATCATTCTACTAAGATACTCAGGCCTCGACTTGACTCAAAGCCTGAAAAAAAGTGATAGGTCCGGGTCAAGTTTTCGGGTTGGATTGGGTCGAGCCCAGCTCCACCCTAACGATAAGAGAGGAAATTCCGAGATTTCCTATCTGTATTTATCCAAATAAATCACATGGACGAGAAACTAAAATTTCGGAAGGTTAATGTAACAACCATTAAAATGTTGCATACAAAATAAATTTATCAATTAATTTAGAAAAAGAAAAAAAGAATCTAATTGAATTGATGAAAAGAGGGACGATTATGTGGGGGCAATTATACCGCAATCACTCCACACACGAGTTTCCATTTTAGGATTGAATTGGACCATCTCCTTACGTACAAGAGATAGAGAGAGAGAACTCTCTACACACGAGGGACCGAAGGAGAGAAATACATCCATATCCTCTTCCTTTTCTTTGGCCTAGTTAATCGGTTGTCGAGAAGGAGTCTTCATCTGCGGGACTCAACCCTTACAATAATTATTCCTCGCGGATACAATATGTTTTCGTTCAAGAATCTCGAATTTCTATCTTGAATCAAAATGTAGGGTTAGCCTTATATGTGTCGATTCTTATTAATCCGACTATCATTGATGAGTAATTATTTCTCAGATTTCAGCCCAATCGATTTTTCTCCACATTGCTGATCATAAGTGTTTATATCGATTGTTTTCCTACTACTCTACAATAGTTCACTAAAAATTAATAGTTATTCAAATTTGGATATTGATATTGCATATCATTACTTCATAATCCCTGAGCTTGATGTCACATTCTGTCACCTATTAATCAACCTCATTGAATGGCCTTTGCAACTCATATTGAGGGATATTATGTTGACATAAACCATTTGTTGCAAATCGTGGAAGCAAACACGCACAAACACTATCAAACAAGCAAGACACAAATACACGGATTTACAAGGTTCATCCGTAAATGGGCTACGCCCTTGAGCGACGGCGGTCGATTTCACTATATGGAGAAAAAGGTATTACCGAGGGTACTGAGAAGGTACAAATATGGGATGAGAAACATAATCTGAATAAAGAGTGCAGTATCTGGTAGTTCTAAGGCCCCTTCTATACTATAACAGAAGAATACCATTTGTATTCAACAATCCATCCCAACAGCTCTCAACCAATCAGAAGGCATGACACATATCAGACATATCAGCAATCCTGGCCCAACAGCTCTCAGTTAATCAAAAGGTAGGACACAGATCAGACATGTCAACAATCCTGGCCCAATAGCTCTCAACCAATCAGAAGGCATGACACAGATCAGCCATGTCACCAATCCTGACCCAACAATTCTCAGAGGACACAAATCAGACATGTCGGTAATCCTGACCCATTAACTCTCAGCCAATCAGAAGTCATGACACATATCATCCAGATCAACAACCCGACAAGTGGTTAGGATTCAAGTCACATTAACAATCTCCACGTTGAGTTGTTAATGTGACTCCACCAGGGTTGAATTCTCATATAGTAGAAGTAACCACTACTAAGCTCCACCATGAGTTGAATTCTCACTAGCATAATTAACCACTAATAGAATCCACCGGGGTTGAATTCTCATATAGCAGAATTAACCACTACTATATCTCACCACTTGAAATTCAGATAGTAGGAATCAAAAAATTAAAAATAATATTCACCTTGAAATTTCTCCTTAGAAAAGCTTTACCGAGCTTCATCTTGCCGCCGTCAGCCCTTCCTTGGGGCTACTACCAACCGTTGATATCGAGTAAATCCAAACAACGCTTGAACTTACTCGCAGGAACTGTAGACCCTTCCAAGACATATAAGGTCTTCTACTTGTTGCCCTTTATGACAACAACCACAGCTTTGGCAACCTGCATGACTCCACCTTCAACGTTGTACCTATATCCTTTAGAGTCTAAGATTCCAGGAGATTTCAGGTTCTTACTCAGATCAGGAATATGTCGTACTTCTATCACAGTCCTCACGACTCTATCATGCATCTAGATATTCACAGAGCCGATCCCTACAATCTTGCATGTTGTATTACTCCCTGTGACGACATTTCTACCATCCATCTTTTCATAAGCGTAAAACCAATATTCATTAGGAGTTATATGGTAAGAACAACCTGAATCAAGAATCCATGTGTTATCTATCCTCTTCTGATCTGTGACGGTGAGAAAGAAATCATCTTCAGAATCTCTGCCACCTCTAGCTACTGCAACAATTGTGGTCTTCTTTGGATAGTCTTTCTTCCAATGTCAAGGTTTCTTGCAGTAATTGCATATGTCTTTAGCATTGTAATTCTTGGATTTTTTCTTTCCATTCTTTGTGTAGTCAGAATCGGTACGACTCTTCTCATGAGTCATAATAAAACCTACAGCATTAGAGGCTTGCATCCCAATAGCCATATGTTGAAGTTTACGCGTATGCAGACTTGCGTGAACTTCTTGTAGGGTCATTGACTTTCTTCCCACAATGAACGATTGAATAAATTAAAAGATAATGGAAGGAAAACCAATAAAATCAAGACAACATCTTCATATTCAATCTTAACATAACATCTGCGTTTCTTAATCCCTCAATAATTTATTTAAGCAATCTAGATGTTCTTTAAAAGATGGACCTTCATGCACACAGAGAGAGAACAGACAATGCTTCAAGAGCAACTTATTGATAAGAGACTTCGCCATGTATAGACTTTCCAGTCTCAACCATAAACTGACCATAGAATCCTCATCAACAACCTCCGCGATAAACTCGTCCGTCAAACATAGCATGATCATCGAGTATGCCTTCTCTTCCTCCACCATCAACTCATATGGCTCGAGTGCCTTTGCTCGCTTCTGATCTAATGGTACCCAGATGTCCTGCTGCTTAAGAAGGACGTGCATCTTGATTTGCCATATACTCTCGATCTTCAGATTGTGCGATGCCATCTTGCTGGATGATCCTGATGGACCTGAAGCTCTGATACCAATTTCTTGCGAATCACGGAGGCAGACATGCACAAACACGATCAAACTAGCAAGACATAAACACAAAGATTTATAAGGTTCACCTGTAAATGGACTACATCCTTGAGCGACGGTGATCGGTTTCATTATATGGAGAAAAATGTATTACATAGGATACCGAGAAGGTACATATATGGGATGAGAAACATGAACTGAATGGATCAATATAAATCCAAAAATTACAAAATCAGTTTACTAAGATTGCCAATTTGATTTATGAAATAACCCAAGTGATATTTCACGTATTTTGATGCACATCAGAACAATAATTAACTCATTAATCACATTCAGATCTGCTGTTCCCGCAACAGTGAATACATGTTTATTCAAAGGGCCATATCTTGAGAAAATGAAATCCAAATTATACAAACTCAGATCCTATGTTTCCTTATTTAATGGGGAATAAAATCCAATAGTAAATTTTATGTTTAAACAATTTAAACAGTATCGAAAAATTCCAATAAGACAGAGGTGCAAAAATTGAAATGCGACAAAAATTTCGCGACCCTTTCAAACCCAAGTCGTCCTAGGTCTATGGATCATATCCAAAACCTTATTCGACCTACGTCTCTGATACCACTTGAAGGATATTGACAATCCTCAAGCGCATCATGTGTTGATCGCATCATATGCGATCGGGGCGACTAGTCGCATTAATCGCTAGATGCAGCGGAAATTAAAAATTTTAATCAAGTGATGAAACCTGATGATCACGAGAACATTTCTCGGACCGTTTCATCAAACCTCAAAGTATAAGGAATACCTCTTAGAGCGTGGTTGTAATCACGAGATCTCTAACATAAGAGATCCTCCTGTCTTAAGTCCGATCCACGAAGAATGCACTTGCGGGCGTGATGATGAGACGCGTTCCTCCCGCAATCCTCGTTGAAGATCTAAGCAACGAATCCCCTGATTTCGTCCAATGAAATCCGTCGTCTTCCTTTAGAGCAAGCAGCCCCAAAGAAGAAGGAGATCCTCGAGTCGTCGAAGGCGAAGGTGAGAGACTCTCTATCTCAATACAAGATGGACGACAACCTTGAAGAAGAGAGAGAGAGAGAGAGTAGGCGAGAATGAGAGAGAGAGAGAGTAGTAACCTTGTACAACTCTTGATTATGTACCTTTGAAAGGCTAGGTTAGCCCTCCTTATGTATTAGTTTGGGATCTAATGGATCTCAATCCATGGGACACATAGATCCAACAGCCATGTTGATCTATGTATTAATCAATGGCCAAGATTGTTGTTGGTTAAAAACCAACAACATTAATTTATATTTAAATCAAATATATGTTGCAACATTATCAACATAATTTAATTTAACATAAATTAATTATCAAGAGATAATAAGATAAGAATGATGAGATAATTAAATCACCCCCAAAAATAAGGGGCGTCACCCATGGTTGACGCCACCTCTATTTTTTGTGGTGATTTTATCTCCCATTTTGATTTATCTATTATCTTTTAATTAATTTTGTAATAACTATTATCACAAAATTATCCACTAAATTAATTTGTGAATATTTCAATCATGCCATCGAAAAATATGTGAATCATATTCACAACCCAAACTAATTTGTAAATAACATTTCCAATTAATTAATTAATGTGAATACAATCCACATTAATAATTAACAAATGCTATTTACAAAAAATTCTCTCTCTTCGATATGTATATTATAAATCATATTTATAATGTACAATTATTATGGATAGTATTATCCATGTTCTATAATCCTTGATAATTAAATCCCATTTAATTATCTTGGATAAATATTCTCACAATATGAATCTCATTCATATTATACTTGATAATTAAATCTCATTTAATCATCAAGTCCTTCTTGCTTGGATACATAATTCACCAAAAGAATTATTGTTGAACCCCTTCAAGAATAATGTGCTTTCTCCGTAGATACTTGGAGATAAGGACATGGCGATTGTATTGTTCCACGTATAGTGACTTGGATGTTGATATCTCATCTCAAATCTAGATCTTACGAACCTCCCACAGATGCTTGATTAAATCAAGACCGCAAATCTAATCTTCTTATTGCATCTGAATCTCATTCAGACCAATGTCCAACACTTGGACCAAGATTAGATTGCTTCTTTACTGAGAGGAGTCACTAAAATCCAGACTTGTTTCATCACTCCCTCGGAATGGAAGCGTCATGGTTATACAATCGTTTATGATCAAATCACCCTCAGGTATTCCCAATACCTGTACATCATGTATATTGGAAGATCTATGATCAACCTGAAGATTAAGATCAATTTTACACTATCTTCTTCAGGGTTTGATCACCAAGTTTATCAATCTTGGTCATTGGGAATTGGTATCGATCATATAATTTCCCAAAGCATATAGAATACCTTCAAATTCATGTCATGTTCTAGAGCACGACGACCATGCATGTAATTTGATCGGTCCCAATACCTCATGAGTGAGCTCATGTCTTCCGATTCATAAATGAACCTATATGATCTCTTTGAGAGATTGTATTACTCATATACCCTTACATGCACACCAACGCGCCAGTGTATAGACCTTGGTTAGGTCATCAACCTATTGGTCTATCAAATGTACATACTCAGACATAAAGTAACACATCTATCTCCGATCAGAGGATGGGTGCCTATGTTGTAACGGCATTCACCATAGGACTTAAGTTATCTCGATCTTGCTAAGTCAACCCTTTGACCTAACTAATCTGACACCTCCGCATCACTATTCCCATGCAGAGGACCTGCATCAAGAGGTCGGTCAGATATCAACCTATGTGAGATAGGATTGCCATCTCCTACTCAGGCTGGAGATCATCTCTTAACAATCATTTGACGATGCTTGATGAGTCCTCTATCTAACTCCTTAGATATTCATCTAAACACCATCACTATGATTCATTTAATGAATCAACAACTATATGATCATCAAGATGGCCATGATACACAACCCTAATTGTACATAGGGATCTTATAGTGCATTCATTCATTTAATTTCAGAAAGGGAGTGAAACATCAATAACTTTTATTGATAAACATATATATTACAATAACATTTATTGTAAGAATGGTTCGCCCGGGGCTCACATGTCCAATAATCTCCCACGAGCCCTCAGAACCATTCAGGGACAATCCGCAAACCCATACTCATTACATGCTGGTCGAAAACCTTCTGTGTCAAAGGTTTGGTAAGAGGATCAGCAGCGTTATCGGCAGAGGTCACCTTCGTGATGATGATGTCACCACGCTTTTGAATCTCCCGAATGATGTGGTATTTCCTTTCCACGTACTTGCTCTATTGATGCCATCTGGGTTCCTTTGCCTGGACAATGGCTCCCGTATTATCGTATAGTAACGGGATGGGAGTATCAGAGGAAACTACGCCAAGCTCCAAGATTAACTTGCACAACCACACTGCCTCTTTTTCAGCATTCGATGCGACAATGTATTCGGCTTCTGTTGTTGAATCTGCCGTAGTGTCCTGCTTCTTGCTTCTCCAGCTCACAACACCACCGTTCAACAGGAACACAAACCCTGATGTCGACTTTCGATCATCAATATCCGACTGGATGTCTGAATCTGTATATTCCAAGACTTGGAGATCACCATCCCCATAGACCAAGATGTAATCTTGCGTCCGTCTTAGATATTTGAATATGTTCTTTACTGCATTCCAGTGTTTCTCTCCATAGCAGGATTGGTAATGACTTACCACTTCCACTGCATGGAAGATGTCTAGCCTAGTACACATCATGGCATACATCAAGCTTCCTACAGTTGATGCGTAGGAGCATCCAGCCATGGCGTTCCTTTCCTCAACACTTTGAGGAGCCATCCCTTTAGACAAATGGACACCATGTCTTAAGGGGAGGAATCCTTTCTTGGAACTATCCATATGGAATCGTTCAAGAATCTTCTTGATGTATCCATGTTGTGATAATCTTAATATTCTCTTTTCTCGGTTTCTGAACAACTTCATGCCTAAGATGTAAGAGGCTTCTCCAAGATCTTTCATCTCGAAGGTATGAGATAGCCAAATCTTCACACTGGTCATCATTCCTGTATCATCCCCAATGATAAGGATATCATCTACCTAAAGCACGATGTACACAATGGCGCTCCCACTAAGCTTTTTGTACACACAAGGTTTATCAGGATTTTGCACAAAATCATAACTCTTTATGGTTTCGTCAAATTTGATGTTCCAGCTACGAGAAGCTTGTTTGAGCCCATAGATGGATTTCTTCATCTTGCATATTTTTCCATCCTCAACTATGAAGCCCTGGGGCTGCTCCATATAGATATCCTCCTCGAGATATCCATTGAGGAAGGCTGTCTTGATGTCCATCTGCTAGATGTCGTAGTCAAGAGATGCAACTATAGCTAGCAGTGTCCTGATGGACTTAAGCATAGCCACATGAGAGAATGTCTCATCGTAGTCGATGCCTTCTCTTTGTGTGTAGCCCTTGACTACGAGCCGTGTCTTGAAAGTCTCTACTTTCCCATCAGGTCCCCTCTTTCTCTTGAAGATCCATTTACACCCAATGGATTTTACCCCTTTAGGTGGATCCTCTAAGGTCTATACACCATTCTTGTGTATGGAGTCAATTTCTGACTTCATTGCTAGCATCCATCTATCCATGCCATGATCCGCGAGTGCTTCATCAAATGAAGAAGGATCATTGTCAGTCTCACCTGATACATGGAATCCATACCTTTCAGGTGGTGCAACCACCCTCGAACTCCTTCAAAGAGGTATGGGTGTTTCATCGTTATTTATCTCTTCAAGGTTCAGGAATCTCAAAATCCTAAGGGGATTCAATGAGTTCCTCTACTTCATTTCTGTCTTGACCTTAAAATCATTCTCTAGAAATTTCACATCCCTAGAAACAAAAACCTTTTGGGTCTCAAGGTCATAAAGCTGGTATCCAATACCATCTTTAACATACCCAATGAAGTAGCACTCACAAGTACGAGATTCTAGCTTACTTGCGTCCACGTTCTTCGCATGGAACAAGCATCCCCAAACCCTCAAGTGTTTGACACTAGGCTTGGTACCATACCAGAGCTCGTGAGGAGTCTTTGGTACCGACTTGCTAGGAATCTTGTTCAGGATATAAATTGCAGTCTCTACTGCATATCCCCAGAAACTAACAGGTAAACGTGCTTTGCTCATCATTTAACGGACCATGTCCATGATGGTCCTGTTGTGTCTTTCAGCAACACCATTAAGTTGGAGAGTTCCAGGGGGAGTGAGATTGGAGACAATTCCATTCTCTTTAAGATATTCCTTGAATTCATCTGAGAGGTACTCTCCACCTCAGTCAGATCGAATTCGTTTGATCTTCCTATCGGGTTGGTTCTCAACCAAAACCTTAAACTCTTTGAACTTTTTAAAGGTTTCAGATTTATGACGTAGTAGGAAGATAAACCCGTATCGTGAATGGTCATCAATAAACGTCAAATAATATCGATATCCATTTCTAGTCGTGGTATTGAAGGGACCACATACATCAATATGTATTAGGTCAAGAATACCTTCGCATCTTGTAACCTTGTTATGGAAAGGCGTTCTAGTCATTTTACCTCGAATGCAATGTTCGCAGGTAGGTAAAGATTGAACCTGTAGAAAATCTAAAGGTCCATCCTTTATCAATCTATTGATCCTATCAACAGATAATGACCAAGCCTTTGATGCCAAATCATATTTGAATAATTTCCATCCTCCCTGGATATCTTGGGGTTTTCATTATTAGTGGTAGTAACATTCATGACACATTCATCAATGCATAATTCATAAAGTCCACCAGAAGTCAAAATACCACCCGCAATATATTTATCATAACGGTTTATGATTAATTTATTATAGAAAGTGAAGGAATATCCATTTCTAACTAACTTAGATATAGATATCAGATTCCTTCTAACTTCAGGTACATAAGGATACTCTTTAAGTACTATGACTCGACCACTAGATAATGATAGTCTGCAGGTCCCGATGGCGACTGCTGCAACACTTACATTAGATCCCATCTGGATGACTATCTTCCCATGCTCCAGATTTCTAGTTTCCTAAAACAAATGCAACGAATTGAATACATGAATAGAAGCACCAGAATCTACAACCCAACTTCCTTCTCGTCCAACGAGAAAGCTAGTTTCAATGATGAAAGTAGATTTCATACCTGCTGGGGCTTTACCTTTGTCAGCGGACTTCAGGTAATCCGGGCAGTTACGCCGCCAGTGCCCCGGCTTCTTACAGTAGTGACATACATCGGACTTTTTCGATGTCATTAGTGTGGAAGCACTAGAAGACGGACCAACTCCTTGATTCCTCTTCTTTCTCTTCTGGGCTGGGCCCTTCCGAAAACCTTGCTTCCGCTCGCGCTTTTCTCTCACTTGTGCAACCATTGCACTAGTAGAGGGGCCGTCCTTCTTCATTACGTCTTCTGCAGACTTCAATGCAGCTAACATCCCAACGATAGTGAAATCAGCTTTGCTCATGTGATATGACATGGCAAAGTTGTTGAAAGACTTAGGGAGCGACAGGAGAATGAAATCAGCCTGCATGTCAGAATCCATGTAGGCTCCTAGGGTTTCCAATTCAGAGAGGTACCCAAACACTTTGAGTACGTGTTCTCTGACAGAGGCCCCTTCCTGCATCTTGCAACAAATAAGCTCTTTCATCACGTTGTAACGTTGTGTGCGGTTTATGTCACCGGACATTTCCTTCAGATTCAACATAATCTCTTGGCAATGGTTCATTTCCACATGTTGCTTCTGAAGCACATTGGACAATGAGCCAAGGATATAACACCTTGCCAGATTATGGTGTTCATCATATTTCTCATTATATGATTTATCTTCCGTAGTCAGAGGGTCTGCTATCTTGTCCTTGGACAATACATATAAGATACGCTCCGCAGAAAGGACAAGATCCAAATTTCGGATCCAATCTGAACAATTTGGTTCGGTCAACTGGTTGACCTCCAAGAGCCTGCTAAGTGGGTTCATGGACTTCATTTTCTGAAATTAATAATGCACTATATCAGAATACATAAATAATTATATATTCATTTTAAGATATTTGATTAAGGCATTTTAAATCAAATTGTCTTGCTATGTCAACTTTGAAAGATTATTCCCTATTTATCTTTCAAAGTAAGAGATATACTTACCGCTATATCTTAAGCAAGATCTAGGATCTCCTTTCCTATCTTTGTCACATCCCAATAATATGAGAACTTGTGACTCTGATAAAAATAAGCGGGAACTCATTCCGCCTTGCACGTCCAACTTGCATTTCCCAATTCGATCTTTAACACCCGGACCCACCACCCCTAAGATGATGTTGACCCGTTGTTAATTGAACCAACAGTCAATAGGATTAGAACTCGCTATGTGCAATCCAATATTGCCCCAATAATATGAGGACTCGATATTGGGGTCGCTACGCATACGACCTTACTCTTTCGAGAAGTAAAGAGCCCGATCCAGATGCGCTTGCATACAGGAGTTGTCACTTCGGACAGGCGTCTCCTACATACAATCCCTGGCGACGGAACCCTTCGCCTTGACGGGAGACCATGGATGTCACTTATGCGATCCTCCACCTCATATTCAAATTTAATAATTAATTATCGTGAATCATATTCACATAATTAATTCTTCCAAGGGAATTACACATCTATTCATAATAGAGTGTTTATTGGATATAATTAATTTAATCACATTAAATTAATAATTAATCCAATAATCAATCAATAAACTTGATTATTACTTGATTAGTAGGTATAATCTCAAAGTACGTATTATTCGAATTTTAATAATTAGAAAAATACACTATGACTTCTCCAGCATTATCGAGTCCCTACCCGTTGTCATGGCTAGTACCGATGAGAGTGGGACAGACCATATACGTTGCAACCCGCAATCCCAATGCTCTCCGACTAGTCACCATATCTACCTCAGGAAAGGATAATGCTAGATAGATCATCATGTACTTTGAGATGCTCATCGGTTTTTCAACTGAAATTATACCATATAATATATATCAAAACAATTTTTATAATATTATAAGGAGATTTGCTAAACAAATCCCCAATCCTATTCAAGCAAGAGGGTTTTTATGTAAGAGTTGTCGTACAACTATTGTAGGATAAACTAAGGTTCTTCAAGAAAATAGTGTTTGTTGATGATTCCATTTCAACCAATTAATGATCAAGATCAACTATCTTATCATCTTGGTTTAAGCAAATGTCATTCAATGAAATAATTATCTCTTTAAATATCTCACAAATATTTATCAGTAATTATTTCAGAAAATTAACTATTAATTTTTGTCATCATATTTGAATGACTTATCACAAGGTTCATGATCAAAAGATGTCAATTTCCAGCAGTGACCCCCAAATACTAAAATTAACTTATCTTGATCAATATAAATCCAAAAATTGCAAAATCAGTTTTCTAAGATTGCCAATTTGATTTATGAAAGAACCCAAGTAATATTTTACGCATTTCGATGCACATAAAAACAGTAATTAACTCATTAATTACGTTCAGATCTGCTGTTCCCGCAACAGTGAATACATGTTTATTCAAAGGGCCATATCTTGAGCAAATGAAATTCAAATTACACAAACTCAGATCCTATAATTTCTTTATTTAATGGAGAACAAAATCCAATTGCAAATTTTGTGTTTAAATAATTTAAACAATATCGAAAAATTCCAATTAGACAGAAGTGCGAAAATTGAAATGCGACAAAAAATTCGCGACCCTTTCAAACCCAAGTCGTCCTAGGTCTATGGATCATATCCAAAACCTTATTCAACCTAAGGCTCTGATACCACTTGAAGGATATTTAGAATCCTCAAGCGCATCATGAAAGCGTGTTGATCGCATCATATGCGATCGGGGCGACTAGTCGCACTAGTCGCTAGATGCAGCGGCAATTAAAAATTTTAATCAAGTGATGAAACCACATGATCACGAGAACATTTATCGGATCGTTTCATCAAACCACAAAGTATAAGCGTGGTTGTAATCACGAGATCTCTAAAACAAGAGATCCTTCTGTCTTAAGTCCTATCCACAAAGAATGCACTTGTGGGCACGATGATGAGATGTGTTCCTCCCGCAATCCTCGATGAAGATCCAAGCAACAAATCCCCTGATTTCGTCCAATGAAATCCGTCGTCTTCCTTTAGAGCAAGCAACTCCAAAGAAGAAGGAGATCCTCGAGTCGTCGAAGGCGAAGGCGAGAGACTCTCTGTCTCAATACAAGATGGACGGCCACCTTGAAGAAGAGAGAGAGAGTGGGCAAGAATGAGAGAGAGAGAGAGAGTAGTAACCTTGTACAACTCTTGATTATGTACCTTTGAAAGGCTAGGTTAGCCCTCCTTATATATTAGTTTGGGATCCAATGGATCTCAATCCATGGGACACATAGATCCAACGGCCATGTTGATCTATGTATTAATCAATGGCTATGATTGTTGTTGGTTAAAAACCAACAACATTAATTTATATTTAAATCAAATATATGTTGTAACATTATCAACATAATTTAATTTAACATAAATTAATTATCAATAGATAATAAGATAAAAAGAATGATGAGATAATTAAATCACCCCAAAAATAGGGGGCGTCACCCATGGTTGACGCCACCTCTATTTTTGTGGTGATTTTATCTCCCATTTTATTTTATCTATTATATTTTAATTAATTTTGTAATAACTATTATCACAAAATTATCCACTAAATTAATTCCAAATAAATTTGTGAATATTTCAATCATGCCATTGAAAAATATGTGAATCATATTCACAATCCAAACTAATTTGTAAATTACATTTCCAATTAGTTAATTAATGTGAATCCAATCCACATTAATAATTAACAAATGCTATTTACAAAAATTCTATCTCTTCGATATGTATATTATTAATCATATTTATAATATACAATTATTATGGATAGTATTATCCATGTTCTATAATCCTTGATAATTAAATCCCATTTAATTATCTTGGATAAACATTCTCACAATATGAATCTCATTCATATTATGCTTGATAATTAATTCTCATTTAATCATCAAGTCCTTCTTGCTTGGATACATAATTCATCGAATGAATTATTCTTGAACTCCTTCAAGAATAATGTGCTTTCTCCTTAGATACTTGGAGATAAGGACATGGCGATTATATTGTTCCACGTATAGTGACTTGGATGTTGAGATCTCATCTCAAATCCAGATCTAACGAACCTCCCACAGATGCTTGATTAAATCAAGACCGCAGATCTAATCTTGTTATTGCATCTGAATCTCATTTAGACCAGTGTCCAACACTTGGACCAAGATCAAATTGCTTCTCTACTGAGAGGAGTCACTAAAATCCAGACCTATTTCATCACTCCCTCGGAATGGAAGCGTCATGGTTATACAATCGTTTATGATCACATCACCCTCAGGTATTCCCAATACCTGTACATCCTGCATACTAGAAGACCTATGATCCACCTGAAGATCAAGATCAATTTTACGCTGTCTTCTCCAGGGTTTGATCACCAAGTTTATCAATCTTGGTCATTGGGAATTTGTATTGACCATATGCTTTCCCAAAGCATATATCATACCTTTAAATTCATGTCATGCTTCCAAAGTACGACGACCATGCATGGAATTTGATCGGTCCCAATACCTCATGAGTGAGCTCATGTCTTCCTGTTCATAAATGAACCTGTATGATCCCTTTGAGAGATCGTATTACTCATATGCCCTTACATGCACACCAGCGTGCCGGTGTATAGACCTTGGTTAGGTCATCAACCTATTGGTCTGTCAAATGTACATACTCAGACATAAAGTAACACATCTGTCTCCGATCAGAGGATGCGTGCCTATGTTGTGACAGCATTAACCATAGGACTTAGGTTATCTCGATCTCGTTAAGTCAACCCTTTGACCTAACTAATCTGACACCTCCGAATCACTATTCCCATGCAGAGGACCTGCATCAAGAGGTCAGTCAGATATCAATCTATGTGAGAAAAGATTGCCATCTCGTACTCAGGCTGGAGATCATCTCTTAACAATCATTTGACGGTGCTTGATGAGTCCTCTATGTAACTCCTTAGATATTCATCCAAACACCAGCCTCTATGATTCATTTAATGAATAAACAGCTATATGATCATCAAGATGGCCATGGTACATAACCCTAATTGCACAGAGCGACCTTATAGTGCATTCATTTCATTTAATTTTAAAAAGGGAGTGAAACATCAATAACTTTTATTGATAAACATATATATTACAATAAAATTTATTGTAAGAATGGTTCGTCCGGGGCTCACATGTCCAACATCAACAACTCTCAGTCAATCAGAAGCCAGGACACATATCAGCCATATTAACAACCCAACAAGTGGTTAAGATTCAAGTCACATTAACACTATCAAAAACTAAATTAGAAGTCAATTGATTTTGGTACTACATACCTATCAATTAATGTGAATTTATGACACCTCCCTATGCATATATAGTTACGGATTTTCCTTGTGCATATATTACTATCTATGATTACGAGTACAATAAATGAGATTAATGTTGGATATGCATTTAGGCCATACTTAATCTCTGATGCCATTTCTGCACATGGAACGATGTGCATATACGTGTTCTACAGTGAGATAGAGAAGATAAGATTGCTGATTAATGGATGGCAATAAAATATATTGGATAATTCGGTGAGATTGTATGTCATCTCTATGTGATATAACGTCCGTGAATGCCACGAGTAAATTCTGATTAGTAGTCAATTTGGAGATTTAATTATTTCATCCTGAATGGCAGTGTATAGTGTTTATACTGTGTACCTTAAGTATGATTCTAACTTATTAGAATCATGCAAGTATAAAGAAAAAATGGATATCGATCTTCGAGGTGAACACATAACAATTAGATATTAACCGATACAATAGTCACAAAATAGGATAAGTAATTCTAATAAAAAAATTAAGAATCAATTAGTAGAAGAACAACAATCAACGTACACTTGAACGACATTGCGGAGCTAAGCGCTACACGTAAAGCAGGAGCCACCTCTAGAGTCTAAATGTCGGATCCATTTTGGACATTCAAGCCCTAAAGAGAAACACCTTCCATGGGTGTAGGTGGAAAGTCCATATATTGACTCAGTTGATATCATCACAAATTGGATAAAAGTGAGTGATTGAATTTGTATGAGAAGGCCGCTAGCACTGACGATGAGTAATTAAACCAACTTAATGATAATAGTGAGTTCAGGTGTATGCATGTAACTTTAAAGCATCATTATTGAGAATTCATGAAACCCTTATAAGTTTATGGATATATCCGTATCGTCATGCTTCTTATTAATTTATCAAGACATTCTTGATTTTTTGTATCTTTCTTAAAGCATGCTAAGTTATTTATCTTACGAGTATTCTGTCGCTCCTGTGGTTTGCCTTGGCACAGGTTTATCGAAGGAGTGGCGTATTGAAATAGTTGAGTGGCTGACGGAAGGTTTGACATTTTCTCTTGATAGTGCTAGTTTCCCTTTCTCTGTCTTACTGTTAGATGTACCCAATGATCATTTTTGTGAGTTGTTCTATTCTGGTTAATTGTCTTCAGCTAATGAGGTCTTCTGAGGGATGTAAGTTTCATCTTTGATTATATCAAGCTCCGCGAATGATTTCCTTTTATTTGGAGTATTTCAAGTGATTCCTTTTGCTTGTTTTTTTTATCGTCTTCTAAATTGTGGATTTGATATGCATGAGTAGTCTTCAGATCCAACATGTCATGTCATTTTTATTATGCTTTCGCTAGCCATACGGAACCGGGATGTTACAATTAGATGCTGATTATTTTTTTGAATCAATTAAATCACTACAACAAAATTGAGCTATAGTGATAGTTTTGAAAAAATACGTCACTAAATTGGCCGTTGTTAAATATATAATGACGATATTATTCGCTGTGAAATGATTTTTCGTACTCAAAATTAGCAACGAATATCATATCTGTCGTTATATCATTAGCAACAGTCCACATAGTGACACGTATCCGTTGTTATTTTTCAAAATATCCACTAATCATCGCTATGTGGACTGTTGCTAATGATATTTTTCAAAAGATCAACTAATCATCGCTATGTGGACAGTCCACATAGCAAAAAATAGCGATGATTAGTTGATATTTTTAAAATAGCAACGGATACGTGTCGCTATGTGGACTGTTGCTAATGATATAACGACAGATGTGATGTTCGTTGCTAATTTTGAGTATGAAAAATCATTTCACAGCTAATATCGTCATTATATATTTAACAACGGCCAATTTAGTGACGTATTTTTTCAACACCGTCACTATACCTCAATTTTTTAGTGAATCTTCCATGACAAAAAAGGAGAAAACCAAGATCGCCAAAGCAACAAAAACTTATTAATAAATACAATGCTAGAGGAAGGGATTGAACCTTAAACCTTATGGTGAACAACCGTACAGTCTAACTAGGGGTGTTCATGGGGCGGGTACCCATCCCATTTGATCGTGACCTGCCCCGGCCCGTTGGTATTGGGTCACGGGTTGACCTGCCCATTCTAATGGATACCCAATTATAACAGTCCGGTTAATGACAATGTATATTGGCTACCCGCGGGTACCCGTGAGGTTAAGAGAGATACTTCTAGTGAAAGGTGACATATAAAAATGCAAACGATATGTCCAACTATGTATACCCTTATCTATATCACATTCATAATGATAACAACAGAATGAAAATCTAAATGGTACGTAATGCATTCAAATATGTATAAATAAACATAGATGAATGAACTAATGAGGATATATAAAAATATGTGGATATGTAAACCATGTGAATACATGCAATTGAAAGGAATACTATCGAACATAGATCCAATAATGATACATTCAAGTAGGTTCATCCTCATAATGAATCAAAGACGGATAAAAGAGATGTAAATATAGTTCTCCACCAAAGTTGTCTGTCGTGCCCGACGCCACCAGCTACTTGATGGTGAAGAAGAATGGCACGTGCTCACCCTCGGTAACTGCATGGTCACCGCGACGTAATCGATGACATCCTTCTCCTCGAAGGTGACCTTGCCGCCTGAGGAGACCTCAAACGTGCCCTTGATCTCATTGAGGGTGTACGTAAGGCGTGTTGTCGTAGTTTCGTAAATAACGAATTGGTTGAGGACTCGCTGTCATCGGTTCTGGATAGCTGCCGGTGAGGTATAATAAGAGCCAATTGCGATTGAAGAGGATGACAAAGGGGAAAGGGCATATTTGAAAATATCCGAAACGTAAAGGTTAATGTTCTCATTTTGTGACAGTTTTCGTCAGAATTGACGTCAACATTGGATGGAAGTTAACACAGGGTCATGTCATGTAAAAGTTAAACATACTCAGGGTTCCTGCCGATTGTAATTACAAAATTACTCGAGGTTATGAGTGTAAAAATCCCTTCTTTTTGATCGAATGAGAAACTTAATGATAAAATCATGAACAAGACGGTCTAAAAGAGATCTAAAACTTCGGGTTTAATCTAGGTCTTCCATTATGCAGGATGTACAGGTATTAGGAATACCCGAGGGTGAATAAACGATTGTATAACCATGACGCTTCCATTCCTAGGGAGTGATGAAACGGGTCTGGATTTTAGTGACTCCTCTCAGTAGAGAAGTGATCTGATCTTGGTCCAAATGTTGAACATTGATCTAAATGTGATTCAAATGCAATGAGAAGATTAAATTTGTGGTCTTGATTTAATCAAGCACCTATAGGAGGTCCGCAAGATCTGGATTTGAGATGTGATCTCAATATCCAAGTCACTATACACGGAACAATACAATCGCCCTGTCCTTATCTCCAAGTATCTATGAAGAAAGCGCGTTATCCTTGAAAGAGTTCAAGAATGATTTCATTGTTGATTTATATATCCAAGCATTGACATATGGATAATTAAATATGATTTAATCATAAAATAGAATATGAATTTGATTCATATTATTTATCCATATAAGAAGAGCTATCTAAGATAATTAAATGTGATTAATTATCAAAGATGTGAATAATGTGAATGTGATTCATTATATTTGGTCATATGAGAATCGAGATTCAAGATGATTAAATATGATTTAATTATCATGGATATGAATAATGTGGATAATAATATCCATATTAATTAGGTATATTATAAATATGATTTATAATATATTAGAGAGAGCATATTGTGATTCATATTTGTTAGTTAATTATTGGTTTGAATTGGATTCACATTAGATAATTAATTGGAAATATAATTTACATTTTGTTTTGGGATGTGAATGTGATTCACATTTTCCAATGTTATGATTGCAATATTTCACAAGATAATTGTGAATTGTTTTTGTTAAATAATTTAGAACAAATGTTGTTGTAAATCTTGGAGATATCATGAGGTAATGAGATATCATGAGATAATGAGATCTCATGAGATAGTGAGATCTCATGAGTGGACGTCCTCCCTTTTAAGGGGATGTGGTTTATCTTCACATTATCTCAATGATAATTAATTGATTTAATTTAAATTTAAATATATTGATTTAAATATATTGATTTATCGATATATATTTATTTAAATTTAATTAATTATTGTTTTTGTTTTCACAATAAAATCATGACCACTGAAAGAAATACAAATCAATCTCATCCATTGATTTTGTGTTGTCCTTGGATTGAGATCCATAGATCCCAAAATACTATTTAAGAAGAGGCAACCCTTGTTCTTCAATTTACATGATCAATCATAATCTCTCTCTCTCTCCCTACACCAAAGGTGCTCTCCCTCTCTCCCATTGTGGCCATCCACCATGGAGCCCAAGAGAGAGTTGTCATCGTCGTAGCATCGTTGTTATGTTGCCGGATCAACTACTCATGGTTCTCCATCTCCTTCTGTGTGCCTCACTCGTGAAGAAGATGTTAGATCTTGTGTGACGAGATTAGGAGATCTGCTGCTTGGATATCAACATAGATTGCGAGGAGTACACGTCTCATCAACGTGCTCGCAAGCGTCTCCTCCGTTGGATCAGACTTGAGACAGGAGGTCTCTTGATTTAGAGACTCGATCGCAACCACTCTTCAAGAGGTAACCCTAGTACTTATTTGTGGTTTAGATGAGATGATCTAAGAAGTGTTCTTGGATCATGTAGTTTCATCATTTAAAAATTTTTGAATTCCGCTGCCCGGAGCAACTAGTGCGAATAGTCGTTCCCGATCGCATATGATGTGATCCACACGCTTCCGTGAAGCACTTGAGGATTTTCCCATATCTTTCAAGTGGTATCCGAACCAGGTTGGAGGTTTTGTATTGGATCCATAAACCGAAGAAGATTTGGGCTCGTTAGGGTTGGTGAAGATTTTAGCATTGTAATTTTCGCAGCCCTATTTTATGATAAATTTTGGCCCTGTTTAAAATATTTAAACACAAAAATATAACTTTTATAATCTTACCCATTAAATAAGAACACCGTGGGATTTAAGTTTGCATGATTTGGATTCCGATAACTCAAGATATGATCTTTTTAATAATCATGTGTCTACTGTTTCGGGGATGATAAATAATGACGTAATTAATGAGTTAATTACGACTTTAAAATGACTGAAAATATGTGTTTATCCTTGGGTTCCATTTTAAATCAAATTATCAAACTTTAAAATTTTATTTTGCTTAATTTGGATTTAAAATGAATGAGATATGTTAATTTTAGTGAGTAGGGGTCACTGCTGAAAATTACTATTCAACCATGAACCTTGTGATTGTCATTTAAGAATCTTATGAAATTAATGGTTAATTTTCTAAAATAATTATAGATAATATTTGGTAAATATTAGAATAATAATTGTTCCCTTAAATGACATTGTCTCAACCAATGAACGATTAGATTAGATCTAGATCACCAATTAGTTACTTGATACACTTTCATCAAACTTGTTACTTGAATAGGTTTTGAGAATTTGTTTAGCAAATTTCCTTATAATCAAAATGATTTTGATTATTACTATATGGTATAATTTCGGTTGAAAAATCGATAATCATCTCAAGTACAAAGTGATTGACTCGAAATTATTTTTTCCCGAGGCGAATATGGTGCCTAGTTGGAGAGCGTTGGGGCAGCAGGTTGCACCGTGTGCGGTCTATCCCACTCCTGTCGGTACTGGTATGACAGCAGGTAGGGAATGAATGATGCTTGAGAGATCATTACGTATTTTCTAATTATTAAAATTTGAATAATGCGTACTTTGAGATAATACTATTATTTCAAGTAACAATCAAGTTTGATGGTTAAATTGGATTGATAATTGATTTAATGAGATTAAATGAATTATATCAAATTTAATACACTCTATTATGATATATGTGTATTTCACTTGGAAGAATTAATTATATGAATGTGATTCAATTAATTAATTTTGAATATGAGGCAGAGAATCACATAAGTGGCATCCATGGTCTCTAGTCAAGACGAAGGGTTCCGTCACTAGGGATTGTGTGTGGGAGACGCATGTCCGAAGTGACAGCTCCTGCATGCAAGCGCATCTGGATCGGGCTCTTTACTTCTCGAAAGAGTAAGTCTGTATGCGTCGTGACCCTAGTATCGGTTCTTCATATTATTGGGGCGATATTGGATTGTGCACAATGACTTTTACTTGGTTTTAGAGATGTGGTAGAAGTAGTTAAAAGCGTCATTGTAACCAAATAAAAGGATACATGCATTTTAATTTGTATAATTACCCGTATGATAGTAAGTACGGGGTCGATTTCCTCAGGGATACATGAAATTTTCCTTCTAATCTTCCTCTTGCTTTTTTTTCTTTGAATCAGATCTACTTATATGAGAGTTCTGTTTAACCCAAAAATCGACGGTCTAATATGTCTCACACAAGGCCGAGACAGAGTCGCTGTGGCGACCGCACGAAATTCGGATTAAAACAACAATTAACCCACAACAGATAAATCAAGCAATGAAAGTAAATGTGCGGAGCTAAAATTTATTATAACTCTACAAAAAAGATGTGTATAGGTGCAAGTATGTGTAGAGGTCGAACACAGGGAGCAGACAGTAGAACGGGGCAAAAATGCACAAAACTATGTTTGTTATAATTTTTTGATATGTTTTTATAATTTTTATGGATTTTATAATGCAAATAGTGCAAAAAATGCTTGTTTTTGATTTTTATAAATAATAAAATGCTATAATTATGCAAAATAAAAATATGACGTGAAACTATGATGCAACAGAGACCTAATGTGATTTTTGTGGATTTTTTAGGCTTTTATAGATGCATGCAATAAATAGAGGAAGCAACAAGAAACTACATGCAGGCAAGGGCATTGATGTAAAACTGGCAAAGTATGAGGGGCACAATAGCAATATTCTCACAAAAATATATATTGTAATCAACGTTCAAGGACTAAAGATCAATCACAAAACCCGCAAGGGCATAGGTACAAAAATCCCTAAGATGCACGTGCATGGCACGCGCGCCTGTCAGGGGCAAACTCGCAATCATCCAAAATACTGAGGACTTAAATGCAATTATTCTAGAATTATATAACTGCACATGAAAGTTTAAGTACGAAAGATAAATATGCAAACAAGCCTGGGGGTGTCCTACAAAATCTCCAAGTCACGTGCGCGTAACACGTGACCTGGCGGGGACTAATTGGTGATATTACAAAAAGCCAGGGGTTGTTGCGTAATATTTTCAAAAGTTTAAACAACAGATGAAAGTTTTAGTTTTTAATATAAAATACAAAAACGCCAAGGGTGTAATCGCAAAATACCCTCAACTGGCGCAGTTCAGACGGTGCCGCGTGCTTCACTTATCCACGTGGCAGCCCCACGTCTCACGATACCCCTTGGGATTGTGCGGCCTTGATTAGAAGCTGCTCTGATAATCCAACGGCTGATGGGCGCGTACGATCCGACAGCTGCTGCTCTGATCCAAGAATGCGCTTGATCGAACGACGGAAAGATGCTGATGAAGAACAGAGAAGAACGTCGTAGTGGGCGAACTTCTCAGGCCTCGCAGCGCCTCCTCCACGGCGTTTGGGGCTCCAAAACGGGCTGGTGCGGTTTCTGCAGGTGTCGACAACTCGTCTGGGGCGCCAAAGTGGCTGGCATCCACTGGAGCTGACCCGCGACGCCGAGGTCGAGGATGAGCACCAGGTGGTCCGGCGAGATCCAAAACTCGGCCCCAGATGCCCTTTTAGCTCCAAAAACACCTGCAGCAAGTCAATAGGGCCACGGGCAAAATGCCGCGACCCGCGAGTGACGAAAAGGTGGATTGAAGATAACTGTGGAAATGGAACTCGCCGGAGCAAGCTCCGGTGAGGGGTAGCGTGGAGAGTAACTAAGTGATAATCGAAAGTGAACGGGGAAATGGATCCTGACGCTAAGGGGAAGATAATAATGCAAGAAAAATGAATAAAAACAACAAACCTCAAGCCCAGAAAAGGGCGAGATAGGTACCTCACGGCATACGCTGGAGATCGGGTGGAGCCGACCACTCGACGTCACCGGAGCGCTTCGCAAGTTGCTAGAGGAGGCCTGTCACGCCCCCGGTCCTTAACAAGGATCGAGAGGCTCTAGCTTGCTCAAAATAGGGTTCAAAGATCAATGGAAGGTGACGGGGGTGTTTTGAATGGTTGACGGAGCGGCGTGAAGAACGAGGTGGAAACGGGTGGATCGATGATCCAGAGCCCGAAAAAATACTAGGGCGTGTATGATGGAAGATCGAGGAGCAAAGTTGCAGAAGAAACTTTCTCGATATAGTGTAAGGAACGGCCTAGAAAATTGGGCGAACAAAGCCAAAAACACAGCTCTGACAGACTGCAGACCTCAGTCAGAGAGTTGACCGAGGTCAACCAAAGAACCCCTCTGGTTGGTCCACGTGGACCAACCAAAAAATTCTTGGCAAAAAAGATTTGTAAAATCTATTAAAAATAATAAACGATTTTTTTAAATTTTGGTTATTAAATAAAAAATATTTATTATTTTATAAATAATTTTATGGTAATTTTTATTTATTTTTTAAGATTAATAATTACAAGTTTCCTTTTGTACCCTTTATAGGTATCTTTATCTATATATGTAAGTATTTTATTTTTATTTGATACATTTAATTTATTTATTTTTGTTTATTATTTTATATATTTATAAAATATTTTTATACACTTAAAAATATTTTTATTTTATTTTTCTGATGTATCTTATACACTTAATAAAATAAAAGTATGAATCATATAGGTGTGAATACAGGTATTATACCTATGTATATTATATACAAGTATTTTTATTTTGTATTTCTTTTGTATTTTATTCTGATTTTAATATACATATATATTATAAATAATATTTACAAAATTATAAAAATATAAAATGGTAAAAATAATTAATAAATAATAAAATGAATATTTTAATCTGTACAAGTATACAATAGGGGTCCAAAACTCAACTTTCAAACCGTAGCTCCGCCAAATGCGAAACCACCTTCACTAAATAGATTATTTTGAACTATATACAATTAAAGTGGGTTTGATGCATTTCGAGTTTTTATTTGCGAGATACAGGTCTGGGAAGTTGGGATTCTAGATTTTTATTCAGACCATAACTTTTTATCTATACATTATTTTTGAGTGAAATCAATTTTGTACTTTTATTTATTTAATTATCTACAACTTTTATGTTCAAAGTTCTTTATTTGAAGTATAAAAAGTGGAACCAAAAATAGGTCCCAAAATGAATAAAGAATGAATTGAATAGAAGGTATTTGTATTGTATTTTGGCCCTTATCTCCCCCTACTTTATTCCTTGTCGACCGAGTCATCGAGATGCCTAAGTCTCGGGTTTAGGGTCATAAAATATTTACAATATTTTATTCTTTTTCTTTTCTTTTCTTTATTCTATAATTTTGGCTTTAAAAATCGCATTTTATACAATATTTACACAATGATGCATGGATGCTAAATTGCATAAATTAAGCCTATTTACACGCATTTACTAGGGTTTTGAAGGCCAAAATGATAGAATAAAGATGATGAAACGTGGATTCATCATCCCCCTATACTTGCCTTTGCTAGTCCCTAGCAAACACTTATGCAATAAGTGTAGAAAAGAAAAACAAAGAAAAGAAAAAGAAGAAAATTGGATTAAGTTTAACAATCAAACTTATCTTCATAAAATCAAAGTTTGGAGCTTAAGTCGAACCTTTGGAATTTTAGTGCAGACAGAACCTTAATGAGAACCAGATTTGAAATCCAACATCCTTTGAGAATCCCAAAACTCTGCTCAAGTCTCCTCAATAGCCAGGTCAGAAATATTTCAGCTCATACGCAAACCCATACGACTATGAATCTGACTCGTACAATGTAAGTGATAGTGGCTCTCCCCAACTAGAATGACAAAGAGATTGACTTCTCCAATATGACAACCCAATGATTCCCCAATCCAACAACTCATTCCTCAAGGAGCAAGGTATTTCCTTCTAAGTTCAAGTGGAAACCATCCCAAGAGGAGGGGGTGAAGAGAAGAATGGACGGTAGCAAGTGTAGCTACCTATCCTAGGATGCAAGACCAGTGTAGTCAAGTCATCCAGCTGCATGCTCACATGATTTGACTTTGAAGCTCAAGCTTGCTTATTTGACTTTACACATATGTACACTCTGGCAGGTATTTTTATTTTTGTGCAGGCCTGTCCACTTTTTTTGAATACTATCTACAACAGCATTTACATAGGGAATTTTTCCTCTTGAGCCAGTAGACTATCCCTCTTTTGAAGCTTTATTGCAACCCACGGTCTCCTATCCTCGAAAATCATCATCACTGGACGGGTTGGGGCGCACTTCCCTCCCTAGAGGAGGACAAGTGTTTCCACCTGTGTGCGTCTCATACTGGCAAATCCAACCCCCTCACCACTCCAACCAAGTTGAGCCAAGTGAAAGTTGCAGGCGTCCAAGTTAGGTCATTATCAACAAGAGTCGTGCGTATGCTCTGAAATACTCTACTTAGGCAGTCAAGAATCCATTGAACCAAGTCTCGTGATCCTCAAAGAATTAAGTCAACTAGACCTGAAGTACCTCAATCCCAGTTCCTATAAGGTTCCTGTTAATTAGATAGATTTAAGATCCAACCAAGCTCCAATCTTTGGATTTTATTTAGACTTGTTCAACTATCAAACTCAATCTGAAAAAAATGTTCATGATATGCAAATGCTATGCAGAAAATATTTTTGTGATGCAATTTTCAAAGATTTTGAACTCTTTATGGGTTTTTGAAAAGATGATGCATATGCATTTTTTTGTATTTTTCAAAAAAAAATTTCAAATGTTTTTGGATTTTAATTTTGCAAATGTTTTTGAGATTTTTGAAAACAAAAGATTTAGATAAAAACTAGGTACAAATATTTACACGGGAATGCTTCTTATATTTACAAGAAGTGGATTTTAAGAATTTACAAGGGTAAGTGGTCAATTTTATAACTATATATAGTGAATTTTGGTGAGATGTATGTATTCCTCAAACTTATTTGACACAGGTTTTTCAAATAATTTTGAAAACTATACTCCAAAATAATTTTTACAAACAGTTTTTACAAACATTTTCACACATTTGAAAATCATTTTGCAAAGGTTTTCCAAAAAACATATATAGATTTTCCAAATATTTTTGCAACCATTTTTCAAACCACTTGCAAATCAGTTTTCAAACATCTTATTTCACACAAAGAAGATACTTTTACAATCAAAATATTTTTTCAAAGGTTGAAAACATGTAACAAAACGTTTTCCAAATAGTTTTCAAAAGATTTTTAACAAAGATTTTCAAACTATTTTTCAAACATTTTGCAAAAAATATTTTCACCTGATTTATTAATCAGTAAATACACAAAGAATTTGAGGAATAGTCGCATCTTTTTATTAAGATTTTTAATGAATTTTAATAGTGTAATTAGCCATATTTGTTAGTAAAAATACAAAAGTACGAGTTATGGCTAAAGTATATACATAGTATATACGACCCCCTATACTTAGCTTGAGCTATGTCCTTATAGATCGGAGAGAAAAGAGAAGACATAACTCGTACTGAGTATAGAAAAGTATAAAGAATGAATAAACCGATGAGAAGTCGACCGTCCCCCCTATACTTAGGATCAAGTAATCCTAAGTGTAGCAGACTGTACTCAAAGCATGGAGGGTCAAGGGTGGGCATGAACAGATCGTACTCAGACTGTCTCCCCCTATACTTAGGGTAAGATATCCCTAAGTATAGACAAGAAGAGGAGACAATGGAGAGGATCAAAGAATAGAATCAACTCGGGGTGCACACCCCCCTTTTCGGTAGATAAAGAAGATAGAAGAGGAAAAGAAGAAAAGAAGAAAATATATCAACAGATGGAAGAAGATAGAGCAGGATGTACACATCACCCCCCATACTTAGGGTAAAAGAAGCTCTAAGTATAGGCAACAACATGAGTGATAAGACGGAATGACGAATGAACACTCGGCTTTTCCACCCCCTATACTTAGGACAAAGTACGTCCTAAGCAAGGCAAACACGAGAATGGGTGGACGAGCAATACGGTAGAGAGACGGAGATAAACAAAGGAGAATGTACAACAGAGGTGGATATACACGGGATCAAGAAGGTTGAAAGCGAACCTTCTTACGGGACCGCTGAGGAATAGATCTAGTATGGTGCAGGTCGACATCGGAGTCCTCAGATGACACAAACCGATCAGGGTCGACAGAGTGATGGTCCTCAGTGGCCCTAGGGTGTGAAGGCACAGACGGGGTAGTGGAAGAAGTACGACTAGGTCCGGCATTGGGGGTCTCGCTGATATCAAAGTGGAAAGGGACGAACTCATCCTCATCGGAAGTAGTGTACTCAGTGTCGTCCTGCGAGGTCTCGTCCAGGTCAAAACCAAAAGGAACGAACTCATCAGTGGAAGTAGTCGAACTCTGTTCGTCCTCTATAATCCCAACCGGATCATCCTTCTCATCAAAAGGCCCGAATTCTCGAATAAAAGCAATTAGATCAAATTCGGCCTTTGGCTCATCTGAATCTTAGTGAACAGGAGCAGACTCATCAGTGAAAGAAGTCGAAACATGTCCGTCCTGTCTAGTCTCTACATCTTCCCTCTGCTCAATGGTGTCAATCGTGTAAATCCTGCGGATGTCATCAACACATCGCCAGTCACAGGAAGAAGAAACTCCAAGGTCTATGCTTTCTGAGGCTTCCTCCTCGGAGAGGAATTCTCGGGTCTCATCATCGGTCATAAAGAACGTCTCTCTGATATCCTCATATAGATCATAGTCCTCGGGGTCAGCTAGAACAGGTGTGGTTGCATCAGGTGCAGGTCTCTGGTCAACAGTCGGTGTGGTGATCAACACTTCGCTCTCGTCAGCAGGACAGAAGCGAATCTCTCCTGATCCGTAATCAATAACGACCCTCGTTGATGCGAGGAATGGTCGTCCCAGGATGATTGGAGAGTGCTCCCCTGTGGAGGTCTCCATGGGAAATAGACAAAGTCAACATGGTAGCTCATGCCCTGAATCGATATGACGGCATTTTCAAGGATACCCTTCGGCCTCTTAATAGATCCACCAGCAAACTGAACGATCATCCTGGTTTTCTTGAGAGGCCCTAAGTGAAGAGACTGTACCAGCGAGAAGGGTAGTATTCTAATCGAACCACCGCCGTCGAGGAGAGTGTGATCACATGTGTGGTCAGAGATGGTGCAACTAATGAAAGGTGTGGCAATGTTCCTCTTCCTAGGAATGGGACGGTGTGTAATAGCGTGGGCAGTGGCCATGGTCAAGATATGACGCTCAGATCGGCTCCTCCGCTTTCTCTTCTTGGGAAGAGGAGCATATAAATCAGTCATGGCCTGCTGAAGTGGGGCACGGATAATCTCATGAATGGTGGCCACCACTTCGGGTTCAGTCAATAATTTTTTTAATTTTTGGACCTCCTCCATACAAGGAAGGAATTTAGAATCAGCATATACACGAGGCATTGATGAATACTCATTCATCACTCTTTATTCTTATTTTTTAGCTACAAAAACCTTTGCAAATGCATGTAGATATGTGTAAATACAAATAATTACCAAAAGCATGCATTGTCTAAAAATATATAATTAGCATGTTTTTGTGCAAAAATAAAAGAATAAAGATTAAAAAGAAAAAGAGGGAAATATTTAGAATAAATATTGAGCAACCTAACCCAAGGGAGGGCTCATCATGGGCCTGACCGCATAAAAGCCAAAGTAGAGGGAGATAGGGGCTCATGTGTGTAAATGATTATGTAAATAAATAAAAGTATTTTCCTCACAAAAATAGACTCAAATTGGTTTGTAAATATTTGTACATATTTATAGATATAAAAACAAGATAAAAATAGAAAAATCAAAAAGAACAAAAACATCACTTTCACATTGTACATAGAACCACCTTTATATTTATTTAGCCTTATAAATAAATAAAATTAATTTCCAAAATTTTTGTAAATATTCTACATTATATAGTGTAAATAAATAAAATAAAAACAATTAAAACAAAAACGAAATAAAAATAACAAAATTAAAAACACAAAAATATATTGTAAATATACCATGTATTTATATGTACATATGTATTTATTTCACCTATGAATATAAATAATTAAATTAAAATAAAAATATCTTTTTATTCCTTATTATATAATGAAAATAAATAAAATAAAAAATGGGAATAGAATTGTATAAAAATAATAATTAAAAATCAAAAACTAAAAACGTATATATTGTATATATACCTATATATGAACCTACTATGTAAATACACTATTTTTACTTTGAAAAATTAATTAAAAATCACTAAAAAATAGAAAAAATAAAATAAAAATATTTCATGCTTTAAGTTTTCACTAATTCGGCCATTTGCTACCTTTAAATTCATTTTCAAAATCCAGCCACGTGGCCTTCTCTCATTGATCCTTGGGATTGTTGACCGCCCGGTCAACTTCCCCCCCCCCCAGGACCACTTCACACGGGTTCTTAGCGGGTAACTCATCTTCTCGGATTTTTAGCGCTTAAACCCGATTCATCCCCACTCAAACCCCGGGTCCGATTTGATCTTGATATACCCGAGATCCTCGCCGGAGCTCCTGCATCGGGATCCGCGCACTTCCACACCCTACCCGCGCCTGTCTTCTCGGACTCTTCAGCATATAAAGCTCCAGCTCCGCCTCCTCGAATCTTATCTTTGGCCATTCGATTCCACCCCCTGTGAGCTCCAGCGTGCTCGTGAGAGTGACAGCTCGCGTCCTGTGCTGTTGAAGAGAGGAGAGGGAGCGTGACCACTGATCCGGCGAAGCTTCGCCGCCTTGCTCCGCCACCAGCAGGAGCCCGAGCCTCGGAGGGAGACGCCCCTCGAGGCGAAGACCCAGAGCATCCTTAGCTCGTCCCCAGTCTCATCAGCCACCCAGGTAGTCCTTAGCCCTTCCTTTTCCTTTAATTTTGAGTTACCCCAAATCGCTTCTCCGCAGTCCCCAGCCGATTCCGATCGATTCCGACCACCATCCGACCATCGGGCTTCACCATAGCCATCGCCTTCTTCCCGCGCACCTTCTCCATAGCTCCATCCAACCCAGCTCGCACATGAGCTGGGATTCGAGCTCCACCGTCCCCCCTTCGCCGGAGCTCGTCCACCTCGACCCTCCGTTCACCGTCACCCCGCCTAACCGGGTTGAGGCAGTTTGCCCTCGACCCGCGAGTCTTCTGGTCGTCTTTGCAGGTACTACCCAGCCCATCTGAGGGCTTGGGTCATTCGGGCCAGGAGCCTCACCTCCGCCGACCTCGCCGGAGCTCACCAGAGCTCGGCTGGGCCATCGGAGGCCACCAGCAGCCGCGGAGCACCACGCCGGAGTTTCTCCAATCTTCAGGCGCAGCAGGGGAGGTCAGGACCGCACGCACTGGGCCGACGAACTTCGCCGGCCACCTGTTCTTCCTCGACCTTCAGCCGCCGTTCGATCAGACCTCCTGCTCCAGTTTGCATCTGGGCCGTCCGTTCAGGAGCAGCAGCCACCGTTTGATCTGAGGAAGATAGATCTGGACGGCCCGATGCTCGAGGGTTAGCCACAGAGAGCCACCACCGTTCGATCCTCCACGTGGAACAACCCCCACCGTCGGATTCGCCCGAGGAGCCCAGCTGTGGAGCGCCCGTTGTTCGCCTCCGTCAGATGTTCCACGTGGCCTCCATCCAGCCGCTCCATTAATAAAGGGTAAACTACCCTTTGGCCCTTCTGTTTATTGCATTTCATATTTAGTCCTGTAAATACGTAATATAGTTGTTTAGTTTTTGGGATATTTGTATAGAGGACCCCGCACTCTGTTTAGTTTGCATTTATGCCCCTGTGTATGGTCTGACACGTGCATCGACACATGATTTTCTGGTTTACTTGCAATATAGGCCCTGTAGTTCTGGCTGTTAAGGAATGAATGAAAATTTGTGTTTATTTGCATTTATACCCCTGTGCGTGAAACATTTGAGCATGTGCGTGATTTTTTGGGTTATTTGCAGATAAGCCCCTGGGCTTTTGGTACCTGTTACCAAATAACCCTCGGGACTTATTTTCATAACATTTGGGTCCCTGAGTGCCCCAGACACGCGCGACGCACGTGTTTTGCTGGGTTAATTGCACCAGACCCCCCAGACGTCCGGGTATATGCACTTTGGTCCCTGTGCACTGCGCCCCCTTTTCATTTTTGAATAAAATAGCAAATTACCTCCAAATCCAACGAAAATTGGACACATGGCTCCTGCCATAGTGGAAAATTTTCGAGGATTTTTGGAGACATTTCTGAGTTGTTTTGTTATTTTTAAAAAATCAAAAACCTCCATTTTTGCTACTGTCTAACTTTAAAAACCACAAAAAATATTAAATAGTGTTTTAAAAATTACAAAACAATTTTCTACTATTTGTTCATGTCTGTTTGATTTTCTAGCCAATTTTGGATATTTTTCATTACTGAAAACCACTAAAAATTGAAAAACACTTAAAAACTTATAAAAATTCTAATAATTAAACCAAAAACCCAAAAATATTAATATAGGTGCCTAAATTTTCCTTGTTTTATCCTCTTTACAGGAAAATTACCTCCCAGCTAATTTGGGGCCTTTAGATATTTTATCTAGGCCCTTTTAGCTCGGCTGGACAGTATCTTTCATTTCAGTCACTTTTTGATTTTTAAGAAAATTAAATAGACATCAGAAAAATCCCAAAAATTCACCAAAAACACTGAAAATTATAAAACACAAAAAAAATATTTTTGTTTAAATTTTTGGTTGATTTTTAGTGCTTTGAATAAATTGTTGAAGTGTGTGTTTAATTGCTTTTCTTATTTCCTTAATACATTGAAAATCCAAAAAAATATAAAATAAATTAAAAACCACCAAAAATATTTTCCTCTTTTATTTTATTTCCTTTTTGACTACTTCGTAGGCCGCAAGGCCAACCCGTGCTCCTTGTGTTCGACCCTGGTCGCTATACCATGTTAAATTAATAGCAAGGCCGCTTTCGTATTTGGATTGATTTTATCTATATTAGTGGTCTATTTTTCTTGATCGAGCCTAGCTGAGTGATTGAGGTCGCAACGACCATTTTTGTACCTTTACCTTAGTCGCTCAGCGCGCTCGTCAGAATGGCGCCGTTGCCGGGGAGCACGGCTTAGTAGTTGTTTTTCCGCGGTTTTCTTTTACGCGGTTTTCTGTACATATTCTTGTATATACATTTGATCTGTTTATATATTCATTTGGTCTGACATTCTTGCTTGTTTTCTTGCGAGGGCCCGAGGATCGAGGCGGCTTTTTCGGAAGCCGATGCAACCGCGAGAGTCGGAGGCGGCTCTCTTCTTTACAGAGCTGCAGGAGAGCGCATGAGAGTGGGCAGGAGTGCGGGAGCCGCGGAATAGCCGCGGATTAACATAGTCTAGATTAGGATTTATTTCCCGTATATTTGAACTATTGTAATAATACAGGTACATTCGGACAGACACTGGGACTCTCGGGTCTGTTTCGCCGAGCACCGGTGTGCTCGGGGGACCCATTTAGATTTTTCGTGGTTTTTCGCGGTTTTATCTTTTTAGCTGCCTTTTACGGTTTTTCACGGTTTTTCTCGAGCCCCTAGATTTAGGATTTTCTGCTTGACTGTGCTGTAATTAGTAAGATCCCCACACTTTAATTGATTGCATGTTGCTATAGAGCGATAATTGGACCTACTAATAAATCAATAATAAAAATAGTTTAGTCGCTTTCCTGAGAGCCTACGCGCCGTGAGCCTGCCCCGTCAAGCACTCCTCCTGAACTCGACCTGTCGAGAAGAGGAGGGGTGGGTCTAGACCGGACTCTTTGGATCGAGGGCGAGTGACTAGGCTAGACGGTTCTATCAAGTAGAAATTGCCTGTTTAGGACTCGGTTTTCACCGCTGCACCATTTAGGTAGTTTATTTCCTGTCTTTCAATTCTGCGCGGATCATCTTGCATGTAGACTGCTGGAGTCAGATACACATTTCTATCTCTGCATGCATCATTGATTTCTCGCGCATCGGCTTTTTCGTTTTCTCCCCCTGTTTTGGACTTAATAACCAGGAGAACCGAAAAATTCGTTAGGCCTTTGTTTTTATTGAAAAAAAATTAAAAAGAAAAACCATAAAATTGGGACTGGCTAAGACTATTGACCCTAAAAAGACACTCACCTTAAAAATTTGTCTTGGGGAGAGCAACCCCCTCATTGTTTGGTTTGCTTGCGCGAGAGAGTGACCCGCACCCTAGGTAGAGCCCTCCGGTGCTATTTCTAGCTGACTACCGACTCTTCCGTGCGGGCCAGTCGGTTGGAGTAGCATCGGGTATCCCAACAGGTCACGTAAGCGCTCTGATAGACTGTTTGTTCATCTAATAAAAACTGACAAGATAATTTGACCGAGCCTTCACGGTCTTCAGCTCGTGTTGCGTTGGTGAACAGAGGGGTTTGCATTTTGATCATAGTTTCTCCAGATCCCATCCGCACTACTCGACCAGATCACGATGATGGGTAGACGCTCTCTTAGGCAGCCTCTGGCTGCACCGCTTTCGGGCACGTCTACCCAGTCATCTAGGTTGGCCCGCGAGAGCCGAGACCAGTTCTCCGAGCCCGAGTATGATTCCGCCCTGTTCCCCCTCGACCCCCTTTCTTTCGGTTCTGAGAGATATGAGCCAGAGGAGAGACTCACAGGTTTGACAGCACCTGAGTTTGGCTCGTTTGATTTTGCAGACGCCATGGCCGGCAGTTCTGAGGATCGCTCCCGTCAGCCTGAGCACTTCGTATTGGATCAGGGAGCGATCAACTCCACCCTGATCGCCTCTTTAGAAACCGTCCAGCAGCAGTTGAGAGATCAGGGAGCTTTCATGCTCGACATGAGGAGAGAGATGGAGCAGATGCGAGCAGAGCGCGAGGAGCGCAGAGAGGGACCGAGGATTCCAGAGGATGCAGATGCAGCAGTCGCTGCAGCAGCCGCAGCAGCCGCGCAGCCACGGCCGGAGGACCACCGAGACCGATGCGGGAGTTGCACAACCCCGGATCGACGCTGACGCACCACTGGGTCGTACTTCCAGCCATCGTGGGGACTTCAAGTTCCCCCCGAACACCTTGCAGATACTCCCCCGCTTCCACGGGCTCGCGACTGAGGAGCCCCATCTCCACCTCCAGGAGTTTCTGATGATTTGCAGCACTGTCCACGACCGTCAGGTGGACCAGGATACGATTAGGATGATCGCCTTCCCCTTCTCCCTAGCAGACAGAGCAGCCACCTGGCTGAAGCTTTGGGGAAGTTTGTTTACACCTGGAGCAGCTCCGCACCGAGTACTTGAACAAGTACTATCCACTCGGGCAGACCAATGTAGCGAGGGCCCTGATCAGCAACTTCTCCATGCTCCCCAACGAGCAATTCCATGAGGCATGGGAGAGGTTTCGTGAGCTTACTGACCGATGCCCGCACCATGATATCTCGAAGCCGAACCTTGTGCAGAGCTTCTTCAGCGGGCTGACACCAGAGCTCCAGAGCTTAGTGAATGCTTCTTGTGGAGGGTCCTATTTCGCCAAGGATCACGACCAGGTCTGGGCCATCTACGAGGAGATGGCCGAGAACTATATGGTGATGTCCCAGACCCGGTTGTATACTCAGGGCAGACCCCAGCAGCAGCCAGGACCCGTGCAGTACCAGAGGATAGCACGGGTCGACGCCGGTCCATCCAGTTCATCCACAGTTGCAGCAGCACAGGCAGAGTCGTCCGCTGCGGATATGGGTATTATCAGCGAGAAGTTGGATCGAATGGAGCTGATTGAGAAGAAGTAGTGCCAGGGCATCACTCAGATGGAGCAGATGGCACAGACTCTGAGCGACATGAAGACCCAGCTCATGTGTCTCCAGGAGGCACAGACGGCTTCACAGCCCCGTCTTCAGTCGCGAGGCGATACCGACGGCAGTAGCAGCTCGTCCCAGCGCTCTAGCTCTTGTCAGCAGCCTAGACAGGTTCACCTTGTACAGGCGGAGCCGTACCAGCAGCAGCATCCCTCTTACCAGTCTCCACCATCTCCAGACATGCAGATGGTGGTATACCAGCCGGATCAGCCTCTGGCAGTACTCCCGCCAGCCCAGTTCGATGCAGAGCCGTTGATGGATGTCAACGGGATTTAGTATGACCGTCCCCAGCCTGGGATCCGACGAGACCATCCCGGATTCAGGTGGGGGAGTGGAGGTACCCAGCCCCAGCAGCAGTCATCCGGTCAGGGAGGGCAGTATAGCCAACAGAGAGATCACCAGCAGCAGCAGCCCCCAGCTTACCAGTCACAGCCGCAGTCATCCTTCGTTCCTCGTCCCTATCAGTAGCAGGGACAGTCTTGGAGACGTGAGCAGCAGGCTCACCAGCCACACCAGCAGCACCCTCCTTCTTACCCCTCTCACCAGCAGCAGCACCAGTTCCAGCAGCCTCATCACCAGAGAGGCTACCCGTCGGGCTCCCATGAGAGCCCTGTTTTGGATGGCATAGCCCGCCTCCTCATGGACCAGCAGGCTACCTTCAGACGGGAGATGGACGAGTTCCGCCAGGAGATGCGGGACATCGTGAGAGGGAAGGCCGCCATTCCTGCCCAGATTGAGCCGAATCCCAACAGCCTGAAGCGGAAGTCTGAGCAGGTAGCTTACACTGAGCACGCCACTCCTAGTGATCCATTTGTTGATACATCTTCGGATCTGTTTGATGCTGATTTTGTTACACTTAGGAGCGGTAGGACACCAGCAGGCGGCAGTGCCTCGTCTGAGCTACACCATGAGGACACATCCGGGGCGCCAGATGAGGAGGAGGAGAGCGGTACTGAGGCCGCTCATGACGATGATGGTGGTACTGATGCCACCAAGGATGATGATCCCACCGACGGTGCTGAGGCCGCCGCTTTACCAGTTCGAGGAGGTGGTACTGACGCCACCAGAGTAGCCGAGCCAGCACGCGGTACTGAGGCCGCGAGACGTCTAGCAGAGCCAGCCCGTGGTGGTACTGAGGCCACCGGTGTTCATTTTGAGAGAGATGTTGTTTTTCCTTCTGTTAATGTATCTCAGAACAGTGTTTTGAATAAAGGAAAAGGTTTAGTTTCTTCTGGTCCCACTGTGGTGATTGATGTATGTGCGGATCCGGCCGTCGAGCCGTCTAGACCTCTTCCTAGTCCTTCATCTGAGAAGGACCCTGTGATCCCCTTCCCTAGAGCCCTTCGGATGGGGAAGGGGAAGAAAAGAGAAAAAGACCCAAAAAAGAGAGAGCAGGAGGAGTTCAGCCAGAGCATGATCGACAGATTTCACATACAGCTGACCCTTCAGGAGGCTTTACAGCACATCCCCCTTCTTCAGCGATCTTTGAGAGATAGGACCACAGTCAGGAGGAGGAGGAGGAACCATCATTCAGAGATACATGTGCTGACGAAAGCCACATGCTTCGCGATCCAAAACCGTCTGCCAGCCAAGAGGCCAGATTCAAGAGCCCCGTATGTCAGATGTCAGATTAGTGAGCAGAGGTTCGACCGGACTCTATTGGATAGCGGATCATCTATCAACCTCCTTCCGGCAGCCCTTCTCGACCGCTTCGAGTTGGGCACTCTTCGACAGAGCAGGACAATCCTTCAGTTTGCTGATCGATCTGTCAAGAGGCCGAAGGGGTTGTTGCGAGACGTTATCGTCACGATTCAGGGCCTGCAATTCCCCGTGGACTTCGTAGTGTTGGACATGGAGATCCCTGATTCAGTGGCCGATACCCCCATCATCCTCGGTCATCCGTTCTTGGCCACAGCCAAGGCGGTGACTGATCATGATAGCGGGAAGGTATACTTTCGCGTCGAGGGCGAGAGTGTACAAATAGAGACGGTCGAGGACTACAGAGCCAGAGAGAGAGAGCATGCTCAGAGACCAGCACAGATACAGAGCAGATGACAGACGCCGGGCTAGACATCCACCAGGACTGTGATTTTGTGATCACGGATGATGAGGCAGCATGGGCAGACCCTTCCGCACAGGCCATCCTCTCATTTCCGGACACCATTGATGCAGAGATGACAGCAAAGGAGAGCTTGGAGAGCACATCCCTGGTCCAGGATACTACAGAGGCAGCAGAGCCTGTTCTCGACCGCGACACGGTTCTTAGTGATGGTGGTACTGAGGCCACCTTGTGTGATGGTGGTACTGATGCCACCTTGGTTGATGCAGATCCCTCAAATTCAGAGTCTGATTGGGCAGATTGTGATGATCAGATGCCAGACCTGAGTCTACCAGAGCCTACAGATGAGGAGGAGGTAGAGGCAGAGCAAATCAGAGACATCACAGTTGAGCAGCCTTCTCCAGATCCAGTTTGCGAGAGCTCGTATTCTTTCTCCCAGGCAGATTTAGCAGCATTCACGCACCATCTTCCGAGGCCAGATTTGCCAGCACCCAACTGTCCAGAGCTGAAGCCTCTCCCTACTTCGCTGAAGTATCGGTTCCTTGCGGGTGAACCTGAGATGTACCCAGTCATCATCTCAGCCGATCTGACTGGAGAGCAAGAATCCCGTTTGATGGGGGTTCTTGAAAAGAACCGTAAGGCAATCGGATGGAGCGTAGTAGATCTCCATGGGATTAGTCCATCAGTGTGCTCCCACCATATTTATCTCGAGGAGGGGGCGAAGCCATCGCGTGAGTTCCAGCGACGGCTGAACCCCAACCTGAGAGAGGTCGTGATGAAGGAAATATCAAAATGGTGGAGTGCAGATTTTATTTATCCCATTTCCGACTCCATGTGGGTCAGCCCCTTGCATGTGGTGCCCAAGAAGACGGGCATCACGACTGTGATCAGTGAGTCGGGAGAGGAGATTGCTACACGAGTACCCACCTCTTGGAGGGTCTGTGTTGACTACAGGAGACTCAACCAGGCCACCAAGAAGGACCATTTCCCCCTGCCTTTTATTGACCAGATCATTGAGAGACTGGCAGGGAAGAGCCATTATTGCTTCCTGGATGGGTACTCGGGCTACAACCAGGTGGCCATCGCTCCTGAGGATCAGGAGAAGACCACCTTTACCTGTCCCTTTGGTACATATGCCTTTCGACGCATGCCATTAGGGCTATTCAATGCCCCTGCGACTTTTCAGAGGTGCATGCTGTCGATCTTTTCGGACATGGTAGGAGAGTGTTTGGAGGTCTTAATGGACGATTTCTCGGTCTACGGCGACGGATTCGACTCCTGTCTTGACTGCCTAGACCGAGTACTCCAGCAATGTATTGAGTACCATTTGGTTCTATCTTGGGAGAAGAGTCACTTCATGGTGACTCAAGGGATGGTGCTTGGCCATATCATCTCCAACAGGGGCATGGAGGTTGATCCGGCCAAGGTTGATGTCATTAGAAAACTTGCACCGCCGTCCAATTTGAGGCAGCTACGGTCATTCCTGGGGCACGTTGGATTTTATAGGAGGTTTATTCAGGATTTCAGCATGATTGCCCGGCCGTTGGCTGACCTCTTGACGAAAGACACCGAGTTCCTTGTCGATGACAAGTGTCTTTCGTCCTTTGCGACTCTCCAGCAGTGTGTTATTGAGGCTCCTGTCCTCCAGCCGCCTGATTGGTCTCTCCCATTCGAGATCATGACGGATGCCTCCGATTTCGCCGTAGGGGCCGTGCTGGGACAGAGGAGGGATGGAGTTCCATTTGCTATCCACTACGCTAGCCGCACATTGGATTCCACCTAGCGGATATACACGGTCACAAAGAAGGAGATGCTAGCCATAGTGTTCGCCCTAGATAAGTTTTGATCTTATATCATTGGATCTAGAGTGACTTTGTACACAGATCACACCGCCATCAGGTACCTCATGGCAAAGAAGGATGCCAATGCCAGACTTACTAGATGGATCCTTCTACTCCAGGAGTTCGACATTGAGATCAAAGATAAGCCTGGAGTCAAGAATGGGGTGGCAAGATCACCTCTCCCGTTTAGAGCAGCCTGAGGAGTCTGAGCAGATTGATCCCATTCGAGATACCTTCCCAGATGAGGCGATCCTTGCTATCGCCTCACTCCCGTGGTATGCCGATTTTGTGAACTATCTCGTTGCTGGGAAAGTCCCACAAGATTGGCCCAGGCAGAGGCTTAACACCTTCCTTGCGAAGGCCAAGTCCTACCACTGGGAGGATCCCATCCTTTACCACGAAGGAGGGGATAGCGTCTGGCGTCAGTGTATTCCTCAGGAGAAACACCATAGCGTCCTCACTTACTGCCACAAGCTTGAGGCATGAGGACATCATTCTGGGAGGAGAACGGCACAGAAAGTGCTCCAATCTGGCTTGTGGTGGCCTACCCTCTTCAAGGACTCTGATGAGTTCGTGAAGAGGTGTACTGACTGTCAGAGGATGGGCACTTGTGGACAGCGTGATATGATGCCGATGTAGCCCATTCACTTCTGTGAGGTTTTTGACGCATGGGGCATCGATTTCATGGGTCCATTCCCTAAGAGTCAGGGATTTGAGTACATTCTGTTGGCCGTGGATTATGTTAGTCGTTGGGTTGAGGCTATCCCCGCCCGAGCCGCTGATGCGAGGACAGTATGCATATTTTTGAGGAAGCACATCATCACGCGGTTCGGGGTTCCTCGAGTATTGATTTCTGATGGGGGTCTCATTTCATCAACGACCAGGTGAAGGCCCTTTCTAGCGAGTTCGGTATAGACCATCGTGTTGCTACACCTTACCATCCACAGACGAATGGTCTAGCCGAGGTGTCGAATAGGGAGATCAAGACTATACTGCAGAAAGTCGTCCGCCCTGACCGAAAGGATTGGTCACAACTTTTGGACTCGGTCTTGTGGGCATATAGGACGTCTTTCAAGACACCATTGGGTAAATCTCCCTTTCGCCTCGTTTATGGCAAGCCGTGCCATTTGCCTGTTGAGTTGAGGCACATGTCACTATGGGCAGTTACAGATATTCTTATGGATCCAGATGGTGTAGGAGACCAGAGGAGAGCAGAGTTAGCAGCCTTGGAGGAGCTGAGAGATACAACCTTCTCAAATAGCCTACAGTATAAGGAAAAGAGTGAAAGAGTGGCATGATTCTCATATCAGCCACAAGCATTTTAAGCCTGGACAGAGAGTATGTCTGTTTGATGCGAGGCTTCGTTTATTTCTAGGGAAGCTACAGAGCAAATGGAAGGATCCTTATCTTGTGAGAAAGGTACATGACAACGGTAGCATTGATATATCCGAGTTGTCTTCTGAGAGTACCTTTCGAGTGAACGGCCAGCGGCTCAAGCCATTTCTAGATCATGAGCCGCGGGTCGTTGATGTTGCCCCTATTCACTTTGCGTGAGATGTGGTCTCTTGACTCACATCTTTTGCATCTCACGCCCGATTATCACTATTCTTCCGACTTGTAGAGATCCAGTTGTCTATATCACACTATTCTTTAGTCCCACATCCCTTTTCTCATCTTATGATTATGCTATACTTAGGGTGTACTTTACCCTAAGTATAGGGGGGATGTAGGACCTGCGGGTATTCTTTTCATTCTTTCTGCCCCTGTTTTGCTACCTATACTTAGGGATATTTTACCCTAAGTATAGGGGGGGGGAGGCAGACTCTGTTCATTCTTCACTCGGACTTCCCTTCATGTACAACTTGCTATACTTATGATTAGTTAATCCTAAGTATAGGGGGAAACCACCGAGTTCTCCTCATTCCATTCATTCATTCATTCCTGTACTTAGCCATTCCTTTTCACTTCCCTTTTACTAAGCACGAGTTATGTCTTCTTCATCGCTCTTATCACTCTGAGGACATCGTTCGAGCTAAGTATAGGGGGGGTGTGTATATATTTCATATATACTTTAGCCATAACTCGTACTTTGTGTGAGTGTGCTAATAAATAAAATGGCTAAAAACCCCAAAAATCACAAAAATTAAAATTTTTTTCCTGTAAATAATCATTCTTTTATTGCACATACATAGCTAGTGTACAAAATTATTTTGTAAAAATGTTTTCAAAAATCTTTTGTGTAAAGTTTGTGTAAATATTTTCTTATCAAAACTATGTATATAGTACAAAATTTTTCCAAAATGTTTTGAAAATCAAAAGTTTGCAAAAATCTTGTGTAAATATTTGTAAATACTTTTGCAAAACCTGCACTTCATGCATCCATCCATTCATGATTTCAAAACATTTTTCAAAAATTTTGCACGATTGTAAATATTTGTAAATAGCATCTTTGTATATATATGTATATAGTTTTTCCTGGATGAGAGTTGACATTTAAACTAAGCCTGGAATTAAATTGAGAAATGGAGCTTGATTAAGATCTTAATCCACCTAATTCTAAGAGGAACTTTATAGGGCTTAGGGTTAAGGCTTTTCAGGTCCATAAGGACTTAATTCTTTGAGTCCACTAGGCTATGAGCATATGTCATCTTGATGAGCCTATGTAGAGCACTTAACAACACACGCATGACTCTTAGAGACAATGGCTTGACTTGCACCAGCACTTTACACATGGCTCTCCACGGATGAGGTAATGAGGAGGCAGTTTCCTTTGGCTTGGGGTAGCATATGAGGGTAGTACTTCTAGGCGGAACCTCTCTTCTTCTTCTAGTGAAGGAAGTGCACCTCAACTTGGTCTAGTGGTGATGAAGGCTAAAGACAGAGGTCGTGAGTTGCAATAAAGCTTCAAAAGAGGGATAGTCTACTGGCTCAAGAGGAAAATTTCTTGTATATATGCTGCACCATGTAGATATGGTTGTACAGAGGCACTTGAAAAAAAAAGAAAAAAAATTGCAAAATGCAAAAAGAACTCCAAAAAAGTGGTGGGTCGGATTGAAAATTTATAACCCCACCGGAGGGTATATAGTCAAATAAAGCAAAAGCTTATGGTATCCATGTTACATCTCATGAAGCTTGTAGCGGGAGACTTGGCTACACTGGCTGAGCTTCCAAAAGTCTATACTTCTTCCCCCTCTTCTTGAGCCGGTTGCACTTGAACTTAGAAGGAAATACCCCGCTTCTCGAGGAAAGAGTTGCTAGACCAAGGCATTAGAGTTACCAGGTTGAGGGAGGTTGTTTCTTTGTTACTTCTGAGGTGGGGAGCTACATATCACTTACACTACATGGAAAGATTCATGGTCATTAGAGTTTGTGTATGTAGACTTGTTCTGATCTGGTTTATTGAGGAGTCTTGTCCATAGATTGGTGGAACTTAGAGCCTGTTGAGTTTTAAGCTTAAGTCTAAATAAGGTTCCGACACATTAATAATCCAAAGATCTGATCGACCTCCATATTTCAATTTAATGAAGGAAAGTTTAATATTCAACCTTGATCCATGTACATTCCCCTCTTTTTCTTTTCTTTCTTTCTTTTTCACTTCTTTTTCAAATAAGTGTTTGCTAAGGGACTAGCAAAGTTAAGTATAGGGGGTGATGAATACTCATTCATCACTCTTTATTCTTATATTTTAGCTACAAAAACCTTTGCAAATGCATGTAGATATGTGTAAATACAAATAATTACTAAAAGCATGCATTATGTAAAAATATATAATTATCATGTTTTTGTGCAAAAATAAAAGAATAAAGATTAAAAAGAAAAAGAGGGAAATATTTAGAATAAATATTGAGCAACCTAACCCAAGGGAGGGCTCAGCATGGGCCTGACCGCATAAAAGCCAAAGTAGAGGGAGATAGGGGCTCATGTGTGTAAATGATTATGTAAATAAATAAAAGTATTTTCCTCACAAAAATAGACTCAAATTGGTTTGTAAATATTTGTATATATTTATAGATATAAAAACAAGATAAAAATAGAAAATTAAAAAAGAACAAAAACATCACTTTCACATTGTACATAGAACCACCTTTATATTTATTTAGCCTTATAAATAAATAAAATTAATTTCCAAAATTTTGTAAATATTCTAAATTATATAGTGTAAATAAATAAAATAAAAACAATTAAAACAAAAACGAAATAAAATAACAAAATTAAAAACACAAAAATATATTGTAAATATACCATGTATTTATATGTACATATGTATTTATTTCACCTATGTATATAAATAATTAAAATAAAATAAAAATATCTTTTTATTCCTTATTTTATAATGAAAATAAATAAAATATAAAATGGGAACAGAATTGTATAAAAATAATAATTAGAAATCAAAAACTAAAAACCTATATATTGTATATATATCTATATATGAACCTACTATGTAAATACACTATTTTTACTTTTAAAAATTAATTAAAAATCACTAATAAATAGAAAAAATAAAATAAAAATATTTCATGTTTTAAGTTTTCACTAATTCGGCCATTTGCTACCTTTAAATTCATTTTCAAAATCCAGCCACGTGGCCTTCTCTCATTGGTCCTGGGGATTGTTGACCGCCCGGTCAACTTCCTCCCCAGGACCACTTCACATGGGTTCTTAGCGGGTAACCCATCTTCTCGGAATTTTAGCGCTTAAATCCGATTCATCCCCACTCAAACCCCGGGTCCGATTTAATCTTGATATACCCCGAGATCCTCGCCGGAGCTCCTGCACGGGATCCGCGCGCTTCCACGCCCTACCCGCACCTGTCTTCTCGGACTCTCCAGCATATAAAGCTCCAGCTCCGCCTCCTCAAATCTTATCTTTGGCCATTCGATTCCACCCCCTGTGAGCTCCAACGTGCTCGTGAGAGTGACAGCTCGCGTCCTGTGCTGTTGAAGCGAGGAGAGGGAGCGTGACCACTGATCCGGCGAAGCTTCACCGCCTTGCTCCGCCACCAGCAGGAGCCCGAGCCTCGGAGGAGACGCTCCTCGAGGCGAAGACCCAGAGCATCCTTAGCTCGTCCCCAGTCTCATCAGCCACCCAGGTAGTCCCTTAGCCCTTCCTTTTCCTTTAATTTCGAGTTACCCCCAAATCGCTTCTCCGCAGTCCCCAGCCGATTCCGATCGATTCCGACCACCATCCGACATCGGGCTTCACCATAGCCATCACCTTCTTCCCGCGCACCTTCTCCATAGATCGATCCAACCCAGCTCGCACAGGAGCTGGGATTCGAGCTCCACCGTCCCCCTTCGCCGGAGCTCGTCCCCTCGACCCTCCGTTCACCGTCACCCCGCCTAACTGGGTCGAGGCAGTTTGCCCTCGACCCGCGAGTCTTCTGGTCGTCTTTGCAGGTACTACCCAGCCCATCTGAGGGTTTGGGTCATTCGGGCCAGGAGCCTCGCCTCCGCCGACCTCGCCGGAGCTTACCAGAGCTCGGCTGGGCCATCGGAGGCCACCAGCAGCTGCGGAGCACCACGCCGGAGTTTCTCCGATCTTCAGGCGCAGCAGGGGAGGTCAGGACCGCATGCACTGGGCCGGCGAACTTCGCCGGCCACCTGTTCTTCCTCGACCTTCAGCCGCCGTCTGATCAGACCTCCTACTCCAGTTTGTATCTGGGCCGTCCGTTCAGGAGCAGCAACCACCGTTTGATCTGAGGAAGATAGATCTGGACCGCCCGATGCTCGAGGGTTAGCCACAGAGAGCCACCACCATTCGATCCTCCACGTGGAACAACCCCTGCCGTCGGATTCGCCCGAGGAGCCCAGCTGTGGAGCGCCCGTTGTTCGCCACCGTCTGATGTTCCACGTGGCCTCCATCCAGCCGTTCCATTAATAAAGGGTAAACTACCCTTAGGACATTCTGTTTATTGCATTTCGTATTTAGTCCTGTAAATACGTAATATAGTTGTTTAGTTTTTGGGATATTTGCATAGAGGACCCCGTACTCTGTTTAGTTTGCATTTATGCCCCTGTGTATGGTCTGACACGTGCATGACACGTGATTTTCTGGTTTATTTGCAATATAGGCCCTATAGTTCTGGATGTTAAGGAATGAATGAAAATTTGTGTTTATTTGCATTTATACCCCTGTGCGTGAAACATTTGAGCATGTGCGTGATTTTTTGGGTTATTTGCAGATAAGCCCCTGGGCTTTTGGTACCTGTTACCAAATAGCCCTCGGGACTTATTTTCATTACATTTGGGTCCCTGAGTGCCCCAGACACGCGCGACGCACGTGTTTTTGCTGGGTTAATTGCACCAGACCCCCCAGACGTCCGGGTATTTGCACTTTGGTCCCTGTGCACTGTGCCCCCTTTTCATTTTTGAATAAAATAGCAAATTACCTCCAAATCCAACGAAAATTGGACACAAGGCTCCTGCCATAGTGTAAAATCTTCGAGGATTTTTGGAGACATTTCTGAGTTGTTTTGTTATTTTTAAAAAATCAAAAACCTCCATTTTTGCTACTGTCTAACTTTAAAAACCACAAAAAATATTAAATAGTGTTTAAAAATTACAAAAAAATTGTCTACTGTTTGTTCATGTGTGTTTGATTTTCTAGACAATTTTGGCTATTTTTCATTACTGAAAACCACTAAAAATTGAAAAACACTTAAAAACCTATAAAAATTCTAATAATTAAACCAAAAACCCAAAAATAATATTGGTGCCTAAATTTTCCTTGTTTTATCCTCTTTACAGGAAAATTACCTCCAGCTAATTTGGGGCCTTTAGATATTTTATCTAGGCCCTTTTAGCTCGGCTGGATAGTACCTTTCATTTCAGTCACTTTTTGATTTTTAAGAAAATTAAATAAACATCGGAAAAATCCCAAAAATTCACCAAAAACACTGAAAATTATAAAACACAAAAAATATTTTTTTTTTAAATTTTTGGTTGATTTTTAGTGCTTTTAATAAATTGTTGAAGTGTGTGTTTAATTGCTTTTCTTATTTTCTTAATACATTGAAAATCCAAAAAAATATAAAATAAATTAAAAACCACCAAAAATATTTTCCTCTTTTATTTTATTTCCTTTTTGACTACTTCGTAGGCCGCAAGGCCAACCCGTGCTCCTTGTGTTCGACCCTGGTCGCTATACCAGGTTAAATTAATAGCAAGGCCGCTTTCGTATTTGGATTGATTTTATCTATATTAGTGGTCTATTTTTCTTGATCGAGCCTAGCTGAGTGGTTGAGGTCGCAACGACCATTTTTATACCTTTACCTTAGTCGCTCAACGCACTCGTCAGGCATACCAAGAGCAGTCTGTACAGTAGCATCCTTGGGGTCAAAAGTGGGACAGGGTATGAAAGGCTGTGCGATCAAATGTTCTGGCAAGTGGGCACTCTCCTCACAGTCTGAATCAACCAAGGGTCTCCCGAACTCTTTTTGGATTTTTAAATTGTTCTCATTTTTTTGTATTTTGGACGATTGCAAGATCTCATGGAAATCCTCAAATGAACCCATATGATCAAATGGTGGATTATCATGGTCGGTCTTATTTGTGCTAGTGAGGTTGCCAATCCTCTGTCTCATCTGATCCATCATTTGGGTCAAGTTCTCAAGGGTGGACTCCATGAAAGGTGACGCCAACAACTCAGTCTCGGGTGAATGTGAAGGTGGAAAATATGGGGGTGGTGGTGGATGTGGGTAGAAGTCCGAGGCCTGATACTGAGGCTGAGGCGGGTATGTACAAAAGTCAGGAGCTCCTGGAAAAAAGGAGGTGGACTAGCTGGAGTGAACGAAGGATCCGCAAAGTCCGGATAAAATACGCTTCAGTCGGTCATCTCGAAGCAAGAGAAAATGATCGGAGAACACGACAGTCAAATCAAGAGAGTGAAGAAGAAGGCGCAAATGCGCAGAGGCGATCTAGAATACACACAAGCAAGCACAAACAAACTCACACAAAACAAACCCTTAGTTCACCTACTCAACTCGGTAGAGACCGTGAAATGCAGTATTTTTATCTTGTCTGTTTTAGAGTTAGGTGAGAAGTCAAAAGTTGCACAAACACTTAGGGGGCTGAAATGGGATTTTGGCACTAATCCTTAGTGTGTGCGTGAGCAAGTAAAAGGAAGAAAATGAGGGGATTACTCGCCCCAATACAAGATTTTTTCTTTTTGGTTGATTTTAGGGTCAAGCAATATTAGCAGTCCCAATTTCATTGGTTACCACTTTTTTTGGATTTTTAATGAGAATGCACGAGCCAATCGGGGAATCAATTCCTTTAAGCACCTATGTTGGCAAAATCAGAGGGAGATGCGGAAAAGCAATGCAAGCGACAAATCAATGATGTATGATAAAGAGAAATGCTCACCTTGCCTCCAGCACTCTTTATGCAAAGATGCTCAACATAATTGAAACCTAAACTATATGCAAATGCAAGTCGATGAAATCACCCTAGGGTGAGAAGCTGCGATTATCGTGAAGAACCGATGCTAATGACTTAGACTGGAACCGAAGTGTCAGGTCTTGGGGGCCAATCTGTGTCCACCACAGTGGATCCTGCACGCGCTGTATACGACCCCTCCCGGCGCGGTGGTTCCGAGACTAAGTGAGAAGCAGTTTAAGTTGACTAAGTCCAAACGTCACTATATGTATATGCAATGGTGATTAATGTGTTTGGACCTAATGCTATCGGCAAGCAACTCCTAAAACTAAGGGCTCAGTCACACACAAATAAGGGAAACAAAATCGGAAAACAAATGAAAAAATGCGACAAAACCGTGAAAAGCCGCGGTGAGCCCCCAAGTGTACAAACACTTGGAAATTGGGCCCGAATGTCCAAGAGTCCTGAGTACCTGTATTATTACAATAATAGAGGATCTCTCTCTCACAAAAATTACACAAATAAATATTATACAAAAATGCTAAAAAAGATGACTGTCTTCTCAAGTCCTCCCTGCCTCCTTTGATGCTAGGTCAGAAGTCTCCTACCGCCTTTACGTGGGTGTACAGGCGCCTAAGGTGGAGAGACTCCCTTGATCCGCGGTTCCTCGCACAAAGTCCAACAAGGAAGAGTAATTAGACAAGTCAAGCAATGATATCAAATAAACGAGCAAATAAAGAAGGCAAAAATATAGACAAGTATCACTATCGCAAAGAAAAAACCCGACTACGCGCTGTTGCTCCCCAGCAACGGTGCCATTTGTTAACCCAAAATCGGCGGTCTAATATGTCTCACACAAGGCGGAGACAGAGTCGTTGTGGCGACCGCACGAAATTCGGATTAAAACAACAATTAACCCACAACAGATAAATCAAGCAATAAAAGTAAATGTGCGGAGTTAAAATTTATTATAACTCTACAATAAAGATGTGTATAGGTGCAAGTATGTGTAGAGGTCGAACACATGGAACAGACAGGTAGAACGGGGCGAAAATGCACAAAACTGTGATTGTGATGAATTTGTCTACTTATGCTATTTTTGTGGGTTTTCAATTTTATATTTTTTTCTTTAATTTTTGTTTTTATATTTTTGTATTTCGATTTTTAATTTACTGTTTTTATATTTTCTTTTTGTATTTTATATTTTTGTATTTCTTTTTTATTTAATAAAGATATAATAGATATAAGGAATATATAATACAAGCGAGATGAGAGAGAGATAAAAATAGGGAAAAAACTTAGAATACAAAAAATAAAATGTTTGTGTTAATTTTATAATTTTCTGATGTTTTTGTGGTTTTTCTAGATTTTTCCTAATTTTTTTTGGTATTTTTAAAGTCAAAAATACTAAAAACAGTGAATAAACTTGCTGGCCGAAATTAAAATGGGAATGAAAAATAGTAAACAGTGACAAACATTTCCCAAATTAATTTTAAATTAAAGATAACAAAATAATGAAAATTCAAGAAAAGAAAACATAATTTTTAGAATTTTTATGAATTTTATAAATTTTTATGAAGGTTTTTAGAGTTTTATAATTTTTAGGAGTTTTCTTTTATAACTTTTAGTGGCTTTTGGACTGAAGTTAGATCACACTAAAATAAATAAAGTCTATTTTTTGGGGATTTTTCTGATGTGTTTTTATAATTTTATGAATTTTATAATGCAAAACGTGCTAAAAATGCTTGTTTTTTATTTTTTATAAATAATAAAATGCAATAATTATGCAAAATAAAAATATGGCGTGAAACTATGATGCAACAGACCTAATGTGATTTTTGTGGATTTTTTAGACTTTTATAGATGCATGCAATAAATAGAGGAAGCAACAAGAAACTACATGCAGGCAAGGGCATTGATGTAAAACTGGCAAAGTATGAGGGGCACAATAACAATATTCTCACAAAAATATATAATGTAATCAACGTTCAAGGACTAAAGATCAATCACAAAACCCGCAAGGGCATAGGTACAAAAATCCCTAAGATGCACGTGCGTGGCACGCGCGCCTGTCAGGGGCAAACTCGCAATTATCCAAAACATTAAGGACTTAAATGCAATTATGCCAGAATTATATAACTGCACATGAAAGTTTAAGTACAAAAGATAAATATGCAAACAAGCCCGGGGGTGTCCTACAAAATCTCCAAGTCACGTGCGCGTAGCACGTGACCTGGCGGGGACTAAATGGTGATATTACAAAAAGCCAGGGGGTTGTTGCGCAATATTTTCAAAAGTTTAAACAGCAGATGAAAGTTTTAGTTTTTAATATAAAATACAAAAACACCAAGGGTGTAATCGCAAAATACCCTCTGCTGGTGCAGATCAGACGGTACCGCGCGCTTCACTTATCCACGTGGCAGCCTCACATCTCACGATACCCCTTGGGACTGTGCGGCCTTGATTAGAAGCTGCTCTGATAATCCAATGGTTGATGGGCGTGCACGATCCGACGGCTGCTGCTCTGATCCAAGAATGCCCTTGATCAAACGGTGGAAAGATGCTGATGAAGAACAGAGAAGAACGTCGCGGTGGGCGAACTTCTCAGGCCTCGCAGCGCCTCCTCCGTGGCGTTTGGGGTCCAAAACGGGCTGGTGCAGTTCCTGCAGGTGTCGACAACTTGTCTGGGGTGTCAAAAGTGGCCGGCCTCCACTGGAGCTGACCCGCAACGCCGAGGTCGAGGACGAGCTCCAGGTGGTCCGGCGAGATCCAAAACTCGCCCCCAGATGCCCTTTTAGCTCCAGAAACACCTGCAGCAAGTCAATAGGGCCACGGGCAAAATGCCGCGACCCGTGAGTGGTGAAAAGGTGGATTGAAGATAACAGTGGAAATGGAACTCGCCGGAGAAAGCTCCGGCGAGAGGTAGCGTGGAGAGTAACTGAGTGATAATCGAAAGCGAACGGGGAAATGGATCCTGACGCTAAGGGGAAGATAATAATGTAAGAAAAATGAATAAAAACAACAAACCTCAAGCCCAGAAAAGGGCGAGATAGGTACCTCACAGCATACGCCGGAGATGGGGTGGAGCCGACCACTCGACGTCACCGGAGCGCTCCCAAGCTGCTGGAGGAGGCCTGTCATGCCTCCGGTCCTGAACAAGGCTCGAGAGGCTCTAGCTTGGTCAAAATGGGGTTCAAAGATCAATGGAAGGTGGCGGGGGTGTTTTGAATGGTTGACGGAGCAACGTGAAGAACGAGGTGGAAACGGGTGGATCGATGATCCAAAGCCCGAAAAAAACACTAGGGCGTGTATGATGGAAGATCGAGGAGCAAAGTTGCAGAAGAAACTTTCTTGAGATAGTGTAAGGAACGGCCTAGAAAATTGGGCGAACAAAGCCAAAAATGCAGCTCTGACAGGCTGCAGACCTTGGTCAGAGAGTTGACCAAGGTCAACCAAAGAACCCCTCTGGTTGGTCCACGTGGACCAACCAGAAAATTCTTGGCAAAAAAGATTTGTAAAATCTATTAAAAATAATAAACGATTTTATTAAATTTTGATTATTTTATTATTTTATAAATTATTCTATGGTAATTTTTATTTATTTTTTCGAGATTAATAATTACAAGTTTCCTTTTATACCCTTTATAGGTATCTTTATCTATATATGTAAGTATTTTATTTTTATTTTATACATTTAATTTATTTATTTTTGTTTATTATTTTATATATTTATAAAATATTTTTATACACTTAAAAATATTTTTATTTTATTTTTATGATGTATCTTATACACTTAATAAAATAAAAGTGTGAATTATATAGGTGTGAATACAGGTATTATACCTATGTATATTATATGCAAGTATTTTTAATTTATATTTCTTTTGTATTTTATTCTGATTTTAATATACATATATATTATAAATAATATTTACAAAATTATAAAAATATAAAATGGTAAAAATAATTAATAAATAATAAAATGAATATTTTAATTTGTACAAGTATATAATAGGGGTCCAAAACTCAACTTTCAAACCGTAGCTCCACCAAATGCGAAACCACCTTCATTAAATAGATTATTTTGATCTATATACAATTAAAGGTGGGTTTGACGCATTTCGAGTTTTTATTTGCGAGATACAGGTCTTGGAAGTTGGGATTCTGGATTTTTATTCAGACCATAACTTTTATCGATACATTATTTTTGAGTGAAATCAATTTTGTATTTTTATTTATTTAATTATCTACAACTTTCATGTTTAAAGTTTCTTTATTTGAAGTATAAAAAGTAGAACAAAAAATAGGTCCCAAAATGAATAAAGATTGAATTGAATAGAAGGTGTTCGTATTGTATTTTGGCCCTTATCTCCCCCTACTTTATTCCTTGTCGACCGAGTCATCGAGATGCCTAGGTCTCAGGATTTCGGGTCAGAAAATATTTACATTATTTTATTCTTTTTCTTTTCTTTATTCTATAATTTTGGCTTAAAACCGCATTTTATACAATATTTACACAATAATGCATGGATGCTAAATTGCATAAATTAAACATATTTACACGCATTTACTAGGGTTTTTAAGACCAAAATAATAGAATAAAGATGATGAAACGTGGATTCATCAAGTTCTCATATGGTTGATATAACTAGATTTTTTGTGCGTCACTTAATGTAGAATACTTAATGCTCAGTATCAAGAGTCCTACCCACTTGTTCTTTTAACAAAGTTTATATACGTTAATTGGACCCCTTCTTAAAAGTCCGAAAAGTGCAGGGCATGGAGACGATCCACTACTTAATTAGTGAAATGAGAATGGCATCCTTAATTAATTGGAATAAGTATTCTAGCATTCACTTCTATCCTTAGATTGTGCATGTGTTTTGTGTGGTGAGATTGATATCAACAAAACATTATTGCAGCACAATTAAAGCGTGAAACACAGCAACCTTTAATATACCAAAAAAACTGTAACGCTAAAGGGATTAGTACTGCTGAAACAAAAGAGAAATTAGACCATAATATGCATGCAAAATATGAAACTTTATTCTACGGGTTAGATAGATAGATATCACCCAGGAACTTCTCGCCGAAGCTACTTATCCGACTTCAGTTGCTGCTCGGTGTCGGCAAGGCAAGAGAGAGAGTCACATCGACCGTCGATGTGTCGTCGGATGGTCCACCCCAAACCTCCTGTAATGCTCGCTCTAGGGCGACGTTATGATCCCACGAGAGGGCATTTGCGTGCACGTCACCTTCGAGATGTGCCAGAGATCGTTCGGCAACGGGAAGTCTGCAAGGGTTGGTGAGGCTCGACTGAGGTGTTGGTGGAGCTAAAGATGAAAGAAAAGAGTAGGATATTTCTGGCGGGGAGATATGAGACGTAGAGAAGGTAGCAGCATATGGGTTAACACTCCTGAATATGGATGGGGATTTATGGTTAGTTGTGGAGGAGGAGAAGGTGAAGGGATAATGCGAGGTGGCGATGGAGGTGGTGCAGTATAATAGCGAGATGTCTGAGTTTCTGGACAGAGGACGATGCGGTATGGAAAGGGGGCGAAGTATCGTGGGTAAGCAACGACCACGTACTCGCCGATGACGTTGAAGATGCCACCGAGATGGAGATGTTGGCGTATGATGCCTTCTATTTCTGGCGGGAGCCCCTCTTGGCTCGGTCCAGCACCAAAGCTCCTTCTTTGCCTTCTAGCGGCTCTCCCGGTGACTGTAGTTGACAAAGAACCTGCAATGGCAAGAGAAGCTCTCAGATAATAGACGACCTTCCCATGAGGTGCTTTACTTACACACACACACATATATATATATATATATATAGTCTATTAATCTGCATCCTCCCGATGAACACTGTTGGCGGCAATGGTATGGTGATGGTGCCGGGGAACTAAGAATATAGGGGTGGTGCTGCCAGAACTTCTGCGGGCATGGGTGTTTGTTCCATTGATTGATTGTGCCTGAGTTGTGGGTGCGAGGGTATTGGTGCAAGAATTTCTGGTGAAAAATTGTATTGGTGGCTAGGATGTGCCGGATTCATGGGTTTTGTTCTTGCGGGATGTTCTCAGATGGCGATCAAATCGGCAGTCGTCTATGGTTTCTAAGGTGTTTGGAACGATGGGTGAAGATGAAGGTATAGTTTTACGTGGGGTGCAGGTTTAGGATAAACAAGGCTGAGAGGTATTACCTGCATCTAATAGTGTTTTCCTTCGCTTGAGATGATCATAAGGAGAATCGGGAGAAGCCACGTACCCCCATTCGCCTTCGTCTTTTCGGCCGAGAGTTCAGGTAGAAGACAATGGTTGGTTGCATGGTTTGGTCAAGTTGCATGAATGCCCTCCTCAACACATTGGTTTTTTTCTTTAAATTACCATTCCTTATGATTAGAATTCGTGCAAGTTCTGGAAGGTCTTTGTTATTTTATTAATTTTTTTAGTTTGAGACATTTAAAATGATAAAATATTCTGGATATCATGCATGTATTCTTGACATTTGTGACGAAGAGTATCAATATATTTATGGTATTATCAAACCCTTGTTCATGATTGATTAAGACATTTTGGACAACCTTTGCTGATATTATTATTAATTAAGTGTATTTAACCACAATTTATCTTGATGAGGTTATAACTCATCATATATTTATGCAAATTTCTTATTTCAAATAATCCTCATTAAACCCACTCAAAGCTATACTCAATAATAACCAGTGTAATATCATGAATTGAATTCATTATCCAGATATTATCCTTGCAATTGGACGCATAATGTATGTAGTTGTAATATGCAAGTTTTATCATCAAAATGAGGAGTGACAATTAAATAAGACAATAATACATTATCTCGGGGTTTGTATGTCTCTATAGTCTTAATCCCTCATCGAGTGTACTTTGAAAGTAACATGTCGATGATAATTGTCAAATTAATCCTTATAAAATTAAAGAAGATATTTTGGCATACATATGTGCTCTCAACATTCAATCATGAATGGCATGGTTCACTGCATTATGCAGAACGATAGCTCTACAAAGAGATGATGTATTGAAAACGTTTGAATACATGCATGGACCAAAGTATTTAAGAGTTTATATGGATATAGATATCATAAATGTCATCATTCTACTGTTTATACTCAAGTCATTCATGGATCTTCATAATATTCATATTGTATGAATTAAATGAAGCATGTATAAATGTTTAAATGCTCTTACATTGAAATCTTTTGAGTTCAACATAAGAGAACCTTTATCTTAAGCAATGGTTATTTATAGATAATGGGAGTGCAGTGGAAGCATGGGTATGACCCAAGTAAGAAGAAGAGTCAAAGAGTTGACTAAACTTTTGTGGCGACTCCCATATGACATCGAAACAATTGGATGAATACCAATACTGCAATAAATCGATGTATTGATAGCATGACTATCTGGACTATCTAGGATCCTTAGAGAAGGACTCAGATATTGCATCAAAATAATCTACATTTAATCATTGAACTTGACTTTCTTATAAGATAAGATTAAAGTCTAATAATTGTATCTCATTCTTCTAATGACACTTGCAATTATTGCATATGTTATAGAAGATTAGTAAATTTGATCTTAAAGATTAATAGTCATTTATATGGTAATTGATACAATTGTTGCAACAATCTCCATAGGATAGATAGACTTCATATTTTCAGTGGGAGAGCCCTTGGTCTTAGAGAATGTCTCTATGACCTAGATATTAGAATATATTCATTGTTGGATATGAACATGTATTCTGGAATAGACCTATCGTAAAGAGTTATGATAGTGGACTCTACTAAATTAGAATATTAATGAAAGGTTCATTAACATTTTTGATACTGAAAATTAAACCTTAGTAGATCAATAAGAGGATGAAGATCATTTGACAATGATCTGGCATCGAGTCTTGGACATATTTCTATTGATATGATCGATAGACTAGTGAGATATTGAACTTTAGATTGTCTAAAGGTTCAAATATTACATACTTGTGAATATTGTATTCAAAGTAAATATGTCCAATATACTCCTCTCTGAGAATTGTGTTAGATGCCAAGGTATTCAATATCTTATACATATTGATGTATGTGTATCATCTGTATCATAATAAACATTGATGATATGTGATATCATTCGATGATTATATGAGATTCATTCCTTTCACCTTAGAAGTCTTTGAAATGTTTAAAGATTTCACAATTTTGGTTTAGAACCAAAGTTTGAAGGAAGATGAAATGAATTTGATCTGACCTAGGTAGCAAGTACCTATTAGATGAATGCAAGGAATACCCTATGGAGATAGGAATATCATTCCTATCTCACTTCTCCTAATACACCTAAAATCATTGTAGTTGTAGGGAGATACAATTAGATCATGTGTTACATGATTTGATAAATGATTGATCTTAGCATAGTTATCTCTTAGTTTCCAATTTATATATGTAGTAGAGACTACAATATATATCCTTAATAAGGTTCCATGCAAGTAAGCTGGAATCTAGCATCAAAGGGTGCTACTTCATTAGGAAAATAAAGAATGGTATTGGATGCCTATTTTATGACCTTGAGATTCTTAAAGAATTTCGTCTCTAAGAATATGATTCTAAGATGATGACTTTCTTGAGATGAAAATGAAGTGAAGGAACTCATTAAATCTTGAGAAGATAATGAGGCTCCTTAAGTCAGAAACTAAAAGGAAAACTAAAGATGAAACACTAATACCTCTTCAAATGAGTTTAAAGATGAATTCATGTGCCATATAAGTCTGGCAATGATCTGACTTCATATGGTGAAGCTTCTGAAGATCATGACATGGAGAGATGGATGTTAGCAGTAAAGTCTAAATGTAGAGTTCATATACAAGTGTTGTATATGGACCCCCGAGGATCCACTTATAAGGGTAAGACCCGTTAAGATGTAAATGGATCTTCAAGAGAAAGAGGATACCTAATGAGAAGGTAAAGAATTTCAAAGCACGGCTCGTATCCACAAGATACACACGAAAAGAAGACATCTCTTTTGACGAGACTTCTTCTTTAGTGACCATGCTTAAACCCATCAGAATATTGCTAACTATAGCTTCACAACTTGACTTTGACATCTTCGAGATGGAAGTAAAGATTGCAATCCTCTATGAATACCTCTCCAAGGATATTCATAAATAATAGCCCCAGGGCTTCATGGTTGAGGAAAGCAAGGTGTACAAGTTGAATAACTCCATCTATGGACTCAAATAAGCTTCTTGTAGTTGGAACATAAGACTTGATGAAATTATAAATGTTAAGATCTCAAATAGAATCTTGATGAACCATGCGAAGCTTAGTGGAAGTACCAATGTGTTCATCGTGCTAAATGTAGATAATATCCTAATCATTTAGAATGATATAAAGATGATAATAAGTTTTTTATGATCTGGCTATTTCATACCTTGAGATATGATCTCAAAGATACCTCTTACATCTTAGTTCTGAAATTGTTCAGAAGCAAAGAGAAGAGAGAGAATTGTGATTGTCACATTATTGGTACATCCTGGATATATTCTATCAAAGGAAGGCTACTTTCCCTTAAGATTTGGTACTGACCAATCTGAAGGGATAGCATATCAAGTGTTGGTGATGCTAAAACTGCTTGCCCTTGTGCATCGGTTGCTAGAAGCCTGGTATGTACTAGATATGTACAAAAAGCCAGATGTCTACCATGCAGTGGGAATAGTAAACTGTTGCTAATCCTACTATGGAGATAAAACACTTAGTTGCAGTAATAAAATAATATCTTCAAAGATGACAAGACCTAGAGATGATGATCTCAAAGTCTCATCATCAAGAACCTAAGACTTTATAGATAGTGATCTAAAAAGTCTTAACTGCAGATACCTTAAGAGATAGAGATCTCTGGGAATAAGGGTATTATGATAAGGATGATTGAAATTACACACTAGTTATAATGATCATTGAGTTGTAGTTTCAAAGATATTATGACTGCCTCAATATTGAGTATTGGTTGCATAAGATGCAACATTCGCATTGGATGCGAGCACTGTTACTAAGGGATATGCAAGTGCCGTAAAAGGACTTGGCATAGTCTCTCAAGACCAGAGTGACTGATCAGCTTACCTTGATATATTAAATAGCCTATGATTGTCACATGAGTGTGGGTTTCAATGATTAGCCCACTAATGGCTCTTTGAGCTAGTGGAAGATTGTTGGACATGCGAGCCCACGACGAGCCAATATGCAATAAATGTTATTGCAAATCACTTCTTAATCTAAAATGAATAATAACTAATTTGCATAATAGGTCCCTTAATACAATTAAGGTTATGTATCATGGCAATCTTAATGATCATACAGCTGTTGATTCAATTATTGAATCATAGAGGTTGGTGCTTGGAAGAATATCTAAAGAATTAGATTGAGGACTCATCAAGCACCGTCAAATGATTGTTAGGATGTGATCTCCAGCCTGAGTAGGAGATGGCAATCCTTATCTCTAAAGGCTGATATCTGACTGACCTCTTGATGCAGGTCCTCTACATAGGAATAGAGCTTCGGAGGTATCAGATTAGTTAGGTCAAAGAGTTGACTTAACGAGATCGAGATAACCAAAGATCTATGTTGTATGCTATCACGTTATAGGCACGTACCCTCTGAACGAAGAAAAATATGTTACTATATATCTGAGTATGTACATTTGGTAGACGGATAGGTTGATGGACTAATTAAGGTCTATATATACCGATGACCTGGTATGCATATAAGGGCATATGGGTAATACGATCTCTCAAAGGGATCATACAGGTTCATTTACTGAACCGGAAGATATGAGCTCACTCTTGAGATATTGGGAAGAATCAAATTCCGTGCACGGTCGTCTCGCTTTGGAAGCTTGACTGAATTTGTAGGCTTGATATATACTTTTGAAAAGTATATGATTAACACTTAGGTATGATATGTGCATTTTGGAAAGTACATGATCGATACCGACTCCCATTGATCGAATGAGAAACTTAATGATAAAACCCTGAAGGAGACAGTCTAAAAGAGATCTAAAACTTCGGGTTTAATCTAGGTCTTTCAGCATGCAGAATGTACAGGTATTAGGAATACCTGAGGGTGATATGATCATAAACGATTGTATAACCATGACGCTTCCATTCCTAGGGAGTGATGAAACGGGTCTTGATTTTAGTGACTCCTCTCAATAGAGAAGTGATCTGATCTTGGTACAAATGTTGGAAATTGATCTAAATGTGATTCAGATGCAATGAAAGATTAGATTTGTGGTCTTGATTTAATCAAGCATCTATGGGAGGCCCGCAAGATCTGGATTTGACATGCGATCTCAATATCCAAGTCATTATACGTGGAACAATGCAATCGCTCTGTCTTTATCTCCAAGTATCCACGGAGAAAGCCTATTATCCTTGAAAGATTTCAAGAATGATTCTATTGTTAATTTATATATATCCAAGCATTGAGATATGGATGATTAAATGTGATTTAATCGTAAAATAATATGAATTTGATTCGTATTATTTATCCATATAAGAAGAGCTATCTAAGATAATTAAGTGTAATTTAATCATCAAAGATGTGAATAATGTGAATGTGATTTATATTATTTGGGCATATGAGAATAGAGATTCAAGATGATTAAATATGATTTAATTATCATGGATATGAATAATGTGGATAATACTATCCATATTAATCAGGTATATTATAAATGTGATTTATAATATATTAGAGAGAGAGCACATTGTGATTCATATTTGTTAATTAATTATTGGTGTGAATTGGATTCACATTGGATGATTAATTGAAAATATAATTTACATTTTTTTGGATGGGAATGTGATTCACATTTTTCCAATGGCATGATTGTAATATTTCACAAGATAGTTGTGAATTATTTTTGTGAAATAATTTAAAATAAATGTTATTGTAAATCTTGGAGATATCATGAGGTAGTGAGATCTCATGAGATAATAAGATCTCATGAGATAGTGAGATCTCATGAGTGGATGCATCCCTTTTAAGGGGATGTGATTTATCTCCACATTATCTTCAATGATAATAATTGATTTAATTTAAATTTAAATATATTTATTTATCCATATATATTAATTTAATTTAAATTAATTATTATTGTGTTTTCACAACAAAATCATGGTCATTGAAAGAAATACAAATCAATCTTATCCATTGTTTTTGTGTTGAGATCCATGGATCCCAAAATACTATTTAAGAAGAGGCACCCCTTGTTCCTCAAGTTACACGATCAATCCATAAGCTCTCTCTCTCTCTCTCTACATGCCAAAGTTGCTCTCCCTCTCTCCCATTGTGATCGTCCACCATGGAGCCCAAGAGAGAGTTGTCATCGCCACAACATCGTCGTTATGCTGCCGGATCATCTACTCATGGATCTCCATCTCCTTCGGTGCGCCTCGCTCGTGAATAAGATGTTGGATCTCGTGTGACGAGATTAGGAGATCTACTGCTTGGATATCAACATGGATTGCGAGGAGTACGCGTCTCATCAACGTGCTTGCAAGCGTTTCCTCCGTTGGATCGGACTTGAGACAGGAGGTCTCTTGGTTTAGAGACTCGATCGCAACTACGCTTCAAGAGGTAACCCTAGTACCTATTTGTAGTTTAGTTGAAACGATCCAAGAAGTGTTCTCGAATCATGTGTTTTCATCATTTAAATTTTTTTGAATTCCGCTGCCCGGAGCAACTACTGCGACTAGTCACTCCCGACCGCATACAATGCGATCCACACGCTTCTGTGATGCGCTTGAGGATTTTCTCATATCCTTCACAATCGTCTTTGCGTGTGTCACAATATTGTCAGCAGACTCTCCCTTTCTGCAGAACACCGCACTATTTCTAGCCAACCGAATCGTCTATAACATTACGAGGCACCGAGTATACTCTCACACCCTGATTTTGTCAATTATGAGAGGAGTCACTAGTCAGCCTCTAATTCAGTGATTGCAAAGCAAATATTTGAATGTTAACAGGAAATTCTCAATTAAATTACGATAGGTTGAAATTACAATAAATTCTCATATTCGAGTAAACTGACCCATCAAATCTTCCGCTTTCATCGACAATAGAACTACCATATGGAATATATTTTATATCCTCTCAATAAAAAAAGTATTAGTTGTCATATGGATATGCATTATCCTTATCCCAATTGCACATGTACGCATATTTCCTATTTGGAGGTCCCGACATAATATGGACAACAAACCAACTTAATAATGGAGACAAAGCCAACTCCTATGTCCACTCTCCTCTATTATCACCAAAGAATCAGATATCTCAAGTATGGATTGCAATTATTAAAAATTGGTTTTCTATTTATTCATAATAAAGGAGAATTCCATAAAATTAGATTATTTTTATCTTTTATGTCATTCTTAACTTCTACAATATCAGTTATGTCCCTTCCTTTTTTGCAATATAAGGTGGGTCCTTACCTTCTGACAAAATTTTGCAATTCCACACTTTCGAAGATAAAGTAGGGGCATAATTGTTATTACAAAAGTGCAGAAATGTGAATTTTGTAAGAATATAGAGGCACAGCTGATATTAAAAAAAGGAAATGATATAATTGATATTTCAAAAGTTAAAGAGGGCACAAGAATAAAAATCCAAGGACATGAATAGAACTTTTGCCGCCGGAGCTAGATAAAGAAAGGGGTAAACACATAAATAGACGATAAGTAATTGACCAAAAGTGAAGGGACAAATAACAAAAAAACCCACAAAGAATCTTCTCCAGTCATAAATTCCACCCCTCCAAATAGACCATAGAGACCATTCACCACCACACTTCATTCTAGTGTTCACAAAGATAAGAAATCTCCTCCAAAAATCATCCAAATCTCTGGCCAAGCCCCTTGGCGTCACAATTCTGCAGATCCGATGAAGCTCCGGTGCTTCCGGCTACGTAGGAAGCTCCTCCACTTCTGGAGGCAATTCCCCTTGTGGCGTCGCCGACACTATCTCCGCCTACACTCTCCATCCCATCCACACGACTTTGAGGTCGCACGTAAACTCGTCAATTGGGGTCGGGATCTTGCTAGTAAACTCCACCTTCCTCACTACCGATGCTACCAACGCCTCCATGAGCATCCGGTGCCCCTTGGCAGGCCTCCCAAGGGACATCTAGCAGTGTATGTGGGAGGCGAGGAGCATCGGTTCATCGTGCCAGTCGTCTACTTCAACCATCCGCTCTTCGGGGATCTCTTGAAGTGTGCGGAGAGGCAATTTGGGTTCGACCATGCTGGTGGCATCACGCTACCATGTCCCATCTCCGACTTCGAGAGTATCTGCGCCCGCGTCGCAACCGCCGTGGCCGGGCATACAGATTAGGTTATTTTTAACATGATTTTGAATTTCTGTAGATTTTAGTAGTTACAAGCTCTTTTGTGTACATCAATTACTGTGCTGTTTTTCCTTGTTCTGCTTTGTTCATGTGATTGGTGGAACAAAAAGAAAGTTGGAATTACGTGGCATGATTTAATCGGATAAGGAGGATTAAGTTGGGAAGGTATTCGATGTAGGGAGACTTGATTTATCTTCCGAGGGAATATTTGCTTGACTTTATTTTTCCATTATTATTCTCTCTTTTTAATTGTAAAAGATTTGGGATGGAAGAGGTATTCTCATTTAGAAAGACAAAATAACAAACGTTCATTATTATCGATGACTTTGAGCTTAAAACAGAAATTAAAGTAACATTAAAGAACTGTTTGGGAATGATTCATGGAGAGATTTAATTAATTGGGTTATGGAATTCGATTTTTTCCCATGAGCGGATAACTCGTTCACTGACTTTATATTCCATCGTAAATCAATATCAAAAGTTCTAATGAGATTTCAGACGTCTAATCAAATCTCGTTCAAAGATTACATGGAATTTCCAATCCTAGTAATCTCTCACTTGCGTTGAATTTAATCGCAATCTTCGTGTCGACTTGATTCCACATAGGATCATTCTCATCATATAGCATCTCAAACATAATACCACATCTAATAATCATAAAGTGTGATAGTAGCTTATGCTACTAGATTACATGAGCTTAAACATTTTAGGTTGTGGTAAAGGGCTTCAGTTGTCTCAAGCACAACGGGTTGTATGGGTAGTAATCCCCGATAATGGATTGGGTCTAAAGCTCGAGATGTTACACAACGTCTCTCTGGGTGTCGCACCCATCACTGGGTGCCCTTGACATGCCTTCTCCTGAGCACGCTCACTTCATTTATCAGTGTTGCGAAAGGAAATTTAGTCGACTTAAGAGGCTTGAGTCAATCGTAAATGCTTAACTTGGGAATTATTGAAATATCACTTAATTCGACTAACTTGATGAGTAGGCAGCTAGATATCTATGTAGTCAATCAATGAGTCAGTTAAACCAAAGTTTTTGAAATCGAGCCGGACACCGAACCGGAAACCTTGCTGAAATGGTCGAATCGGGTCGAACATGTAATCAAACCGGTTCAATCGGATGATGATGTCATCATTATTTAAAATCGGCTTAAAGCAGACCGGTGAAAAAAGTGGTTGAAACGGCTAATCAAACGAAATGAAATAATATATATAATATACACTTAATATACTTGAAATATATAGAAAATACTAGATAATTTATATATTTCACACTATACATAAAGTTTCTTATACACCATCAAATATCATACATATCATATATTATACATATTATTTGGATTAGATGCTTTATAATATGATAATAGTTTAATTGTATTTAAAATCCTATACGTGCAAAAAGTTGTTTTAGTGTAGTTGGTTAGTAATGTGAATAAGAGACCAAAGGTCATGGGTTCAACTCCTACTAGACATGGGTGCAATTGTAGTCGAAAATTAGGTGATTTTGGTCTACTAGCATCATGATTGGTCGACTAACCTAGGTAGAAAGTTCTCATGTTGATTTTATTTTTTATTCTTTGTATTTTATACAAGTTAAATAAGAATAATAAAAGGATAATTTCTTAAACTTTGAGCCTCCGTATAACCTTGTAGAGATATAATTGCATCTCAGTCCTTGAGGATGTCATCTCTTGTGAATAAGTTCATTAAGATTACATTATTTATAAAATAGCCCTTATAGCTTGTATTTGAGTTCAGACCCCTTTTTATCAATATTGTTGTCTCTTTTTTGCTTCAAACCTTTGAGTTGACATTTCTTATTTAAAGGTTAGGTTAAAACTTAGTAAAACAAATATTCTATTCTATTTTGTTATTATCAAAATTATTTATTTTCAACGATCTCTCCCACTTTGTTAAAGAAAAAACATTTACTTTTCATAAAAAATAGATTTAATTAATGTTCAAAGTTCTCCTTTATTACTAGCATGTTTGATTAAGGAATTGATCGTGTTGCATATATTTTAACTTTCTCTAGTTCATCTTTTTCTCAAATAATTGATAACAAAATTTCCCCCATGCGACTAAAAGAGAAAACTAAATCATACATAAGTCATAGAGTCTATTCCATAAAAAGAAAATAGTAAAATAGTACAAACAAACTAAAAAATGCAACAAGCAAAGAGTACTACAAGCATAGAAAGAAAGTACACCATAAGATAGCGTGCAAACAAAAACAATGTATGCCTTGGGTGTGCATGTAAGTGTGTGCATGTGCGCGCAAGCACGTGCTTGTATGTGTGTGTAAGTATGTTTATATGTATGTACATGTAACATCCTGGACCCTACGATCAGTCTGTTATCGAGGATTGCTGACCCACATAACTTATTGGTCTTGGTTCAAATGAAGTCCTTGAGCACAGTTCAAAATATTTAAGCCCAAATTATCTATAAGTAACCTCCACTACTAAATAACCCACTATGACAAGATTTATGAATATGTGGTACTACGTTTGATGTGCTACAATATTTCTTTTTTAACAAAAAGTTGGAAGCACCCAAGGAGATATGCTAAACTGAATAAATTTCTTGTTTGTAAGTTCTTGTAATGAATCTTAAGCTCCCAAAGTTCAGTTGGAGACATTTCAATACTAGCTTGATAGTTGTTATTCTATGTGAGTTATATAAGTGATATGTGTTCATCAACTATCTTTGAAACTCAAAACACACACTCATAATATGTCCTCTAATGTTTGAATAGTGCGCCTGGATTGACCATTTATTTGCGAGTGAAAAGTTGTGATGAATGCTAATTTTGTACCCTTGAGCTTGTGTAGAATAGGCCAAAATGTAGAGGTAAATCGAGAATCTCTATCATATATAATAGATATTGGTACTCCATGCAATCGAACTACTTCATCCATAAAAATCTTACCTAAGCGAGATAATGTATATATCATGTGGACTGCTATGAAGTGAGAGAATTTGATAGATCTATCAACATTCGCCCAAATTGTATCATGACATTGATGGGTCTTAGGCGATCTACAACTAAATCAATGGTGATAGTTTCCATTTCCATTCATGTATAAGTAGAGGATACAATACACCGGTGGGTCGTATGTGCTCCAGTTGGTTTGCTGATAAACAAAGCATCTAGAGATATATTCTGTGAGTTTTCTGTGAGTTTTCTTTTCACTCATGACCACCGATAACAATTCTTACAGTTCTTTACATTCTAATGCTTCCATGGTGCATCACATACATAGAATCATGCGCTTTCTCCAAAATCTTGGATTGCTCATTTATCGTAAAATCTAAGGTTCTCACTTTTCTACTTTCTCTAGTGTTTGGATCCTATGCTTGGACATCCCGTATTTTGTCATATAATAAAGCCTAACTTACAAAGTGTTCAAAAGAACTCTAAAATTTATCTCCATCAAGTTGGATTAGCTTAGTTGGTTAGACCTAGCGTTGTTCAAAAATATCTGGGATAATGGGTACCGGGCTCGACCCATTCATTTTGACCCTAAACTTTCGGGTACCCGTTTGAAAATGATGGATCGGGTACCCACAATTTCATGACCCGTACCCTATATAAAAAACCCGACAGGTACCCGTGAAGTTTCAACTATCAATTGATTCACAAAAATGCAAATGTTTAGATACAAAACAAATATAGATGTTACATTATTCTTATCTATTTTAAAAATATACAAATGAATGTGGATACAAATATATGTGAATATGAAAAACACATTGTAAAATCATTTAAAATGAATACCGGTATGAAATGAATGCAAATTAGATAGGAAGAATCAAAATTGTATAGATAAGATTAAATTTATATGTATGGGAAGGCGCGTGTGTATATATATATATATCCATTTTGAAACCAAAATATATATGGATGTATCCATATCCTGACATCCAAACATGATGATAATGAATAAAATTGAATATGAATTGTATCGCACACGCACTCACACATGCGCACGCACGCACACACAACCCACCCACATGAGCACCCGGGTTCGTGCCATAGCAAACGTCCATCCCCACGTGCACGCGCATGCACCCGTGACCATGCACACACACGCATGCACATAAGCGCACACACATATCGTGATAACCAATTGCGATGATAATTAATACACACATTTACAAATAGGAATATATACTTATATATCGTTTGTCATATTGTCATCCGAGGGGATGAGGAGGAGCTGCTGAAGGAGAACATCAAGGACCACTCTTCTACCAAGGGGAAGATCACACACGGCGTGACACAGAGCAAGCCAGAGACGGGGGAGGTGATCAGCGTGTTCGAGAGCCTCCAACCGTCAGTTTCCGACGTGGGAGCTAAGGTGCCCAAGGATGTGAAGATCCAGGGGAAATGGTATGCAGAGCTTGAGTGAGCTCTTCTGAAATCCTCTATTTATTGAGAAAAAGAAGTCTGTATCTTTCTTTTTTGGTGGTGGTATGAGACCTGTGGTGATGGACGTGAGATTGTCGTATAATTGTCCTCTATTGTGCTGGGTATTTTCTAATTAATGGCTGGACAGCGTATAATTTTTTGTAATACGTGATCTTATTTGCTTGATTGCTGGACTCCATTATCTAGACTTCTGATATGATCCGATGCATTTACCGGTATGGTCGCATTCAGCTTCAGAGTCCGTTCTAGTTAACGCATTCATGACTTTCTCCCAGTTTACAGATTTTTAGAATAACAATCATGGTTTCAAAAATCGAATTATCCTAATCATGGATTGGATTGAGCTGAGTATTTAGGATGCATTACCAGTACAATTAGTAGCAACCGAAGCTCGATCTATCGAAGCTCCAAATTCTCCAGAAAATCGAAGCTACAGGTCCGATTTCTACAACCTTTTCCCTAATCTCACTCTGTTCGATCCGAAAGAATTGTGATCTTTCCAATCAAAATCCACCAGTCCGATTGCACGCAGTAGCTATCTAGATTAGGAAAACAATTTTGTCCGCAATACGAGGCCAAAGATCGGATTTTTCTGGTCGATATCGCCATTGGATGATGGCGACGCGAGAGTGGTGAAACTGCACCGACTGCTCCACCTGCTCCCAGCCCTTGTTTTCGCTCGATCGCTCGATGAAGCGGAAGCTCGAATTGATCGGAGTGAAGGAGAAAAGCTACACTTTTGATGGGAATTTGGGGAAACTGCGTTGAGATGGAGGAGGAGTGTGCGTACTGCGGGAGGTGTTGGAGAGTCAGTGGCAGATGATACAAGATCTATACACAGAGTTGGAGGAGAAGCGGGATGCCTCTTCGATCATGATGAACAAGACGATGTCGATGATCCTCCGCTTGCAGCAGGAGAAGGCAAAGCTGATAGGATGAAGAAGGGGAGAGGGGCGAGATAGAGGAGGAAGAAGGGGAGCTGGAGGAGGAAGAAGGGGAGATGAAGCTGGGGAGCTGGCGGAGGGGCGGGAGGGTGGAGGGCAGGGGCGGAGGGGTGGGAAGGAGGGCCGAGGGCGTTGGGAAAGAAAGGGGTTTTTTTACATTTTTTTTGAAATTTTAAATAGCCGTTGGATTGAACATGAGTTAGATTAACCTAATGATATGGTTGGATTAATGGGAAAATTAACAGAGGTTTATGGGTGTGAGACGGAGTGACTATCTGAGGTTTCTTTGAGTTGGAGTGACTATCTGAGGTTTCTGGAGTTACGATTGTAATTGTAGAATTCTCAGGACAATGGGTGTAAAAATCCGTTAAATCAAGTCCACAAATATAATCTTCTCACTGCATCTGAATCACATTTAGATCAATGTCCAACATTTGGACCAAGATCATATCACTTCTCTACTCAGAGGAGTCACTAAAATCCAGACCCGTTTCATCGCTCTCTAGGAATGGAAGCGTCATGGTTATACAATCGTTTATGATCACATCACCCTCAGGTATTCCTAATACCTGTACATCCTGTATACTAGAAGACCTAGATTAAACCCGGAGTTTTAGATCTCTTTTAGACTGTCTCCTTAAGGGTTTTATCATTATGTTTCTCATTCGATCAATGGGAGTCGGTATTGATCATGTACTTTCCAAAAGGCACATATCATACCTAGGTGTTGATCATATACTTTCTAAAAACATATATCAAGCCTAGAAATTCAGTCAAGCTTTCAAAGCGAGACGACCGTGCACAGAATTTGATTCTTCCCAATATCTCATGAGTGAGCTCTTGTCTTCCGGTTCAGTAAATGAACTTGTATGGTCCCTTTGAGAGATCGTATTACTCATATACCCTTATATGCACACCAGCTCGCCAGTATATAGACCTTGATTAGGCCATCAACCAATCGATCTACCAAATGTACATACTCAAATATATAGTAACACATCTATCTCCGATCAGAGGATGCATGCCTATATCGTGACAACATACACCATATGTCTTTGGTTATCTCGATCTCGTTAAGTCAACTCTTTGACCTAACTAATCTGACGCCTCCGAATCTCTATTCCTATGCAGAGGACCTGCATCAAGAGGTCGGTCAGATATCAACCTTTAGAGATAAGGATTGCCATTTCCTACTCAGACTGGAGATTACATCTTAACAATCATTTGACGGTGCTTGATGACTCCTCAATCTAACTCTTTAGATATTTATCCAAGCACCAGCCTCTATGATTTAATAATTGAATCAACAACTGTATGATCATTAAGATAACTATGATATATAACCCTAATTGTACTAAGGGACCTATTATGCAAATTAGTTATTCTTCACTTCAGATTAAGGAGTAAGTTGCAACAACATTTATTGCATAATGGCTCGCCGTGGGCTCGCATGTCCAATAGCTCGATGGGTGGATGATGTAACTATAATTTTAATTTTTTCTCTTTCTTTCCTTTTCTCTCTCATCCTTCTTCGCTAAAAATGCAATTAATGCTAAATTTTTAGGGCATGCACCTATATGGTGGAGACCATTCTTTCTTTAAAAAATATGATAAAATCCTCCTTTTCCCTTTAATTGATTGATGAGATTCGTCTATCTAAGTCGAGAGATTTTTGATAGAAGCAAAATGCTCCCCGTGGATTATAAACGCAGGTGATGAGGTGAATATCAAAGCATCCAATTCCACAAGTTCTCATTAAAAAAGAGAGAAATAATGAAGAGAGATTCACATAAACAAAGAGAGAAGAAGAGAGAGAGAAGAAGAAGGTTCGTAGATATTGCAACAAAATACGGAGGGAGCGATCTTTGGAGTTATTATTAGGTTATTTATAGCACCTTATATAGGGTCTACTTTACTTAAGATCTCACGGAAAGCCGATTTGGTTATATTATTTGATTTTGGGTTGTGATCAATCCATTTATTTTCCCACTTACATTGAGGATTTCGACATTAAAATTTCCTCGTACGTTTTTTGATTGATAATCTGTGATGGAATTTTTTATATATACTTGTAGTTGATATTATCATGCCATATTTGATCTATATGGAGAATCATTCCAGTAATATTAAAATAACAAACTCCAAGTGATCTCTATATAGTATTTTGTACTATACATACAATTTGATTCATCGACGCAACAATTAAGTGTGTGTATATATATGTATATGTGTATATATATGTGTATACGTATGCATGTATGTATAGTATTTTTATCAAGTGTTCCCGTATGAGATATTATAATATTGGTTATGCGCCTTCTTTTTTTTAGAATATCAATTGGGTCCTTGATTTCTTGCACTGTTATCACTTGTGCCCTTATATTACGGATTGGAGTATATCATGGTTTATTCAAATTATGTTGTGGTTACTTGTGTTATAACAGTAAAAAACAAATCCAACCTCCTCCCCCTCCAGCCCCTTCCTCCTCCGCCGACCTCCCCTCCAGGGCCTTCCTCAGCCTCCCTCCTCCACTGCCGACCTTATCATCCGACCCCTTCCTCTGCCCACCCCGACCTTACTCAGCCATCTTCCTCCTCCTCCTCCTCCACTATCGACCTATCTACATCCCCTTCCTCTATTTCCCTCCTTCTCAACCGACCTCCTCCTCCAACCCCTTCCTCGGCCCACCTCTCATTTGACTTCATATCATATCTCCTCCTCATCCATCAGCCGAGTTCTTAAAGCTCGAGATCCTGATCATCATTTGATTTTAATCATTTTTTTTCTTTATTTTCATATACATCTTCCATCAACTTGATTGGAGATCACTTCCTTCACATTTCATTCTTAACATTTTATGCTCGATCACCTCACTTCATCACGACCTTCATGATTCTCCATCTACGTTCCAGGATCTGTTCCCCTCATATATTATTCTAATATCAAATCCTTTACTGTTATAAAATATGAAGAATGCGGAAGCGAACATGAAAAAGATAAAGAATAAAAATAAGAACGCGGGATTTTAACGTGGAACCCTACTCCGTGAGGAGCGGGATGAAACCACGGGAGAAGCCCTCAAAGGGGCATATGCTTCATTGCTTTTTCTCAATGAGTACAGGAGGTTTGGGGCTCCTTATATGGCCTTCCCAGAGCCTCCAAGTCCCACCCACAGGCGGTGTGGGACTAAACACTGGATGGGGGTAAATGGATCTTCTCCAGGATCCATTTACCCTGCTACAACTCAATGGGCGCACATAACAATACTCCAACACTCCCCCTCAAGCTGGAGCATGCAATGCTCAACTTGGACAAACAGAAAGAAACTCAACTCAACGCTACAGGACACTACAGACAATATCAACTCAACGCGCACATTGCTGCAGTCGAGGACGTTGCTTCTCATGTCGTGCAGGTGAGGAGGACGAACGGGCTGGAGTGTGAGTCAACTGAAGACTCGGAATCTGACCATCGAGTCTGAACTTGGGCCTGAAGTCTCCTCATCGGAGAACTGTGTCTCTCCCATCTGGCTCAGAGAGTGGTGCACTGCTCTGGTGTACCTATGACACCACATGAAAACCCTTGCCAACATATGGCATAGGGAATGGTCCTCTGCTCTGGAGTCCCTATGGCTCACATGAAGACTCTGGCCGAACAACAACAAGAATGATGGGGACCTTTGACAATGATGATGGCAACATATGCTCATCTGACAATGACCGCATACTCGTGCGTGACTGAAACTGGACTCGGAAAACAATCGTCGAGTCTGAAACCGAACTGTAGAGTCAGATCAACTGGCTGGTCTGGAGATTGGTATCTGAATCTGGATCTGGAATACAAGACCTGTGACTCTACATATATACTCCCCCTTTCTCCCATACTTGTCGGAAATCATGGACGTCAACCAAGTTGGGAGAAGACAAGATAAACAGGGGGTAAATACAACATGAACATGAAATTTGCGGCTTTCATCATTTTTTTAATAAGCCGTCACATTTTTTTCTCGATTTTTTTGGAAACATTTTTTTTAAAGGCGTTGACATTTTTTTCCGGCCTCTCTCTTTTTTTTAAAAGCCGTTTCATTTTTTCCGACTTTCAATCAATTTTTTTTGAAATTCGTGCGGCTTTTTTTTATTGCACGCGCCTCTTTTTTTTCAGCCTCGTGGGCCCTCAAAAAAAATCTCCTCCTCCCTTTTTTTTTACACGGCCAAACATGGCCCAATCTTGAAGCTTAACAAAAACCCATCTCCCTTTTTTTTCACAGCCCACTCGGCTCTCACATAGAATCATTTTTTAACTGTTGGGCCCCTGCTGGGACAATATGCGCCTCCACCCCTTTTAAAACTAGGGTTCCCAATCGCGGGAATCCTCTATATCCTCTCTGCCGCCCCGATAGAGTTATCGCACGGAGGAGGAGATGCAGCCACTGCGCGCCTCCGCCTGGATACGAGGCGGCACCGCCGCCGAGAAGCTCTGGAGGGTTTTTGCACCAGTCATCGCCGCCGCCCCCAATGGGCTTGATCTTGCATACGCGCGCCAGAAGGGGCCTTAAGCGGCGCCGTTAGCTGTCTGCTAGGGTGAATCACGCCGCTGCGACCACCTGGAGGGAATCGGGCCGATGGGGTTGCGCTTGGCGCGGCACGATGTGCCACCTGGAGGTCGACGAAGACTGCTGGGGTCGTGCGCCGCCAGGAGAGAAGAAGCGGGCGATTCGCGCGTCGATGTACGCGCGTGAGAAGTGGATGGCATCGCACGCACGCGAGGAGCGCGAGGGCACGGCTGCTTCGCCTTGCGGGCCTGGATATGGAATGTGTTGCGCGCGACAGAGGGCATGGGGCTTCTTGGAGAGGCATCGCCGCTTAGAGGGTTGGGGAGCTCCGCCTGGATTCTCCTGTTGTCTGGACTGGGAGCCCCGCCTGGGCTTCGTGGGTTAGGGCTTGGGGCTCGAGGATGCTGCGAGCGCCTTGGGGGAAGATGGCACCGCCAGCGTGAGATTGGGAGGAGCGCCACTTGTTGGGGTTTCTCAAGCGTCTCCTGAAGGGTTCGGAGAGACGTAGGAGCCTAGAGAGCGTCGCCTGATGGGCCTGTGTGCGGCCATGTTTGCCGCCTTTGTGATCTCCTGGACTGCGAGGAGATGATCTTGATGGCCGCAAAAATTAGGGTTTCTTCGAAAACCCTAAAATCTCTCGAAATGAACCTTAGACCAGAAATCGATAAATAATCTTCAAAACGAACAATGAATCTACTCCTTCAATCTTCACAAACTAGGGTTCCGATGAAGGACCCTCGAACTAAATCTCGATTTTCAAAATGAATACAATAAAATCCTCGAGAATCGACCCGCTTTGATACCATGTTATAAAATATGAAGAATGCGGAAGCGAACATGAAAAAGATAAAGAATAAAAATAAGAACGCGGGATTTTAACGTGGAACCCTACTCCGTGAGGAGCGGGATGAAACCACGGGAGAAGCCCTCAAAGGGGCATATGCTTCATTGCTTTTTCTCAATGAGTACAGGAGGTTTGGGGCTCCTTATATGGCCTTCCCAGAGCCTCCAAGTCCCACCCACAGGCGGTGTGGGACTAAACACTGGATGGGGGTAAATGGATCTTCTCCAGGATCCATTTACCCTGCTACAACTCAATGGGCGCACATAACAATACTCCAACATTTACCTATGCTTGTATTTTCATTTACTTCACACCATAACACCACCGACCACTTTCAATATATTTTTTTAGCATCGGGTTCCTGTATCAGCTTCAATCTATTGAACATCCTCGGCATATTACTCTGATCAATGCTTCGACTTGAACATTGCCTGCATATTTCTGTTAAATTGCAGGTACACTTCAGATTAGGCAATTCAGAACTATGTCTTGCCTCTATTAAATCAATTGGAAGCTTACACACAACCTTGAGACGAGAATCAGATCCTCCATTATTTTCACCTTCTGAGTATTTATCATTTGTAGATCGAGATAATTCGTTGGAGATCCAAGCTTCATCGGCGTAACCTGGAATGAAGAGCACCACTGAACGTTTGGGGAAGAACACTGTTAAGCCCCAAATAGAGCATCTATCGTCTGGTGAGTCCATTCCTACCACTGGTGCAAGGTCTGATGGGATAGTTCAACCACGAGAAGACTCAAAGTTATTGTGTTTCTGCAACAAGTGGTTGGCAGTGGTCATATGAGTACTAACTTCTGTTTCTAATTACTGATATGTCTAGAAAGTTAATGACTGTTACAGAGATGTATGGACAATAACTACCTTGAGGGACATAAGTGATAATGGTGAAATAAGTAAGGGGCACACGAAGGATATGAGAAAATCTTTAAGCGCATCTCGTGAGCATAAGGATCGCATCGTATGCGATCGGGAGTGACTAGTCATACTAGTTGCTCGAGGCAGCAGAATAAAAAAAATCTAGTCCGATGAAACCACATGATCCAAGAACGCTTCTCGGATCATTTCATCTAAACCACAAACAAGTATTAGTGTTACCTCTTGAAGCGTGGTTGCGATTGAGTCTCTAAACAAAGAGACCTCCTATCTCAAGTCCGATCCGACGGAGGAGACGCTTGCGAGCGTGTTGATGAAATGCATGCTTCTCGCAATCCATGTTGATGATCCAAGCGGCAAATGTCCTGATCTCGTCACACGAGATTCAACGTCTTCTTCAAGAGTGAGGCACATCGAAGGAGATGGAGATTCATGAGCAAACAATCCGATAACGACAATGTTGCAGCAATGATGACTCTTTCTAGGGCTCCATGGTGGACAACCACAATGAGAGAGAGAGAGAGAGCATATGTTGTAGCAGTAGTTGTTGTGACTTGAATAGGAAGGGGTTCCTCTTCTTATATAGTATTTTGGGAGTCCATGGATCACAATCCATGGAATACACAAAATCAATGAATGAGATTGATTCGTGCTTCTGTCAATGGCCAAGATTTTGTTCTAAACACAACAATAATTAATTTAATTTAGATTAAATATATATATTGATAAATAAATATAAATTAATCCTTAAATTAAATCAATCAAGAATGAGATTATGGAATGTAGATTGCATCCTTCCAAGTAATAAAGTGGTCGACCACCCTTTCTTAATGGGATTGGGGGTTGTCCACCCTTCCATTAAGGAAGGGTGCAATCTCATGTAATCTCATGATATTACATTATTCCTTAAAAATCTCTAAAATTTACAACAACACTTATTATAAATTATTCTACAAAAATAATTCATAATTATTTTGTGAATATTGTAATCTTACCGTTGGAAAATTATGAATGACATTCACAATCCAAAATAAAAAGTGATTTACATTTTCAATTAATTATCCAATCTGAATCCAATTCAAATCAATAATTAATCAATAAATATAAATCATAACATGCTCTCTCTAATACATTGTAAATTACATTTATAATATAATGAATAATTTGGATGGTGCTACCCACATTATTCATATCCATGATAATTAAATCACATTTAATCATCTTGGATCTCTATTCTCATGTGCCCAAATATATGAATCACATTCGCATTATTCAAATATTTTTATAACTAAATCACATTTAATTATCTAAGATATCTCTCCTTATAATATGAATCAAATTCATATTATTCATGATAATTAAATCACATTTAATTATCAATTTTCTCTATTCTCGGATACATATATTAACAATGAAATTATCCTTGAACTCTTTCAAAGATAATGCGCTTTCTCTGCGCATATTTGGAGATAAGGACATGGCGATTGTATTGTTCCACGTATAGTGACTTGGATATTGCGACCACATATCAAATCCATATCTTGAGGACCTCTCATAGATGCTTGATTAAATCAAGACTGTAAATTTAATCTTCTCGTTTCATCTGAATCACATTGAGACCAATGTCCAACATTTGAACCAAGATCAAATCAGTTCTCCACTAAGAGGAGTCACTAAAATCCAGACCCATTTCATCACTCCCTAAGAATGGAAGCATCATGGTTATTGATGAATCTCCGTTTCATCATCTTTATTCTATCATTTTGGCCTTAAAAACCCTAGTAAATGCATGTAAATAGACTTAATTCATGCATTTTATCATTCATGCATCACTGTGTAAATAGGGTATAAAATACAGTTTTTAAAGCCAAAATTATAGAATAAAGAAAATAAAAGAAAAAGAATAAAATATTGAAGATATTTTATGACCCAAAACATCGAGACCTAGGCATCTTGATAACTAGGTCGACAAGGAATAAAGTAGGGGGAGATAAGGGACAAAATACCAATAAAAATCCCTTTTACTTAATTCATTCTTTATTCATTTTTGGGACCTATTTTTTGTCCCACTTTTTATACTTCAAATAAAGAAATTTTGAACATGAAAGTTGTAGGTAATTTAATTTCATACAAAAATAATGTACAAATAAAAAGTTATGATATGGATAAGATTATGAAATCCGAACTTCCCAAGCCTATATCTCTCAAATAAAAAATCAAAATATATCAAATCACATTAATTGTATATAACTTTTAATAAGCTATTTAATGAAAATGGTTTCATATTTTTTGGAGCTACGATTTGAAAGTTAGGTTGGACCCTTATTGTACACTTGTATCGTTTGAAATATTCATTTTATTTATTATTTTTGTAATTTTATAATTTTATAATTTTATAATTTATAATTTTGTAAATATTATTTATAATATATGTTTATATTGAAACAAGAATAAAAACATCAAGAAAACATAAACATAAAATACTTATATAAAAGATATATATTAATTGTCTATAACTATACCTATATAGATAATATATCTATTCGGTCCCAATACCTCATGAGTGAGCTCATGTCTTCCGGTTCATAAGTGAACATGTATGATCCCTTTGAGAGATCGTATTACTCATATGCCCTTACATGCACACCAGCGCGTCGGTGTATAGACCTTGGTTCGGTCATCAACCTATCTGTCTGCCAAATGTACACACTTAGACATATAGTAAAAAATCTATCTCTAGTAAGAGGATGTGTGCCTATGCTGTGACAGCATTCAACATAGTACTTAGGTTATCTCGATCTCATTAAGTCAACCCATTGACCTAATAATCTGACACCTCCGAATCACAATTCCCATGCAGAGGACCTACATCAAGAGGTTGGTCAGATATCAGCCTATGTAAGAAAGGATTGCCATCTCCTACTCATGTTGGAGATCATCTCTTAATAATCATTTGACGGTGCTTGATGAGTCCTCTATCTAACTCTTTAGATATTCATCCAAACACCAGCCTCTATGATTCATTTAATGAATCAACACCTGTATGATTATCATGACCCTAATTGTACAGAGGGACCTTATAGTGCATTCATTCATTTAATTTCAGAAAGGGAGTGAAACATCAATAACTTTTATTGATAAACATATATGTTACAATAACATTTATTGTAACAATGGTTCGCCCGAGGCTCACATGTCCAACAAGAGAAAGGGGAATGGAGTTGCGTCGAGCGATCAGAACGTGAGAAGGAAGGAGGGAAAGGTTTTTGGCGAGGCAGAGGGAGTCAGGTACGACCAGAATCAACTGACGGAGCAAGAAGCTCCACCAGATAGACTTCTTGAGATTCCTGTGATTTAGAATGAACTCAAGTAGAAAAGTGTGCATATTACGATTATTGGGAGTCTCATATTACGATTACTGGGAGTCTAAGGAATGAAATGAGCATGAAGAAAAAGGGAAGAAAGCTCACTGGATATGCCGGGAGCGAGCTCCGGCGAGCTAGATCAGCTAGATTCGACACCCACGTTGACACTCGATGGCTGGAGTCAATCCCTACTGTCACCAGGAAGATCCTTGATTGCCTTGGATTAGGGTTTGATGGTGGAAGAGTGATCAAAAATCGATGGGAGGCTGGAGGCGGTTCTTATGCTTGTTGACGAGTGGCTCCAAAGAGTGAGGCATGTTGCTCGATGCAGTGATGCATAGCCCAAGGTGATGCTTGGGCATGTATCACCGATAATCGAGGAGCAAAAGTCATCAAGGAGTCGACTTGAAAAGATGAAAGGATCGGTCTCTAAAAAGGATCGAAATCGAGGTGAAAATCAGATGTCAGAGGCGCCAGGGGGTTGTCAGAGAGTCGACCCGCGATCAACTCTTCGAGGCACCTGGTTGGTCAATGTGGACCAACCAGGAAAAAACCCTGGAAAAAGATTTGTAAAATTAATAAAAAATAATAAACAATTTTATTAATTTTAGGTTATCTAATAAAAAATATTTATTATTTTCTAAAGTATTTTATTATGATTTTTATTTATTTTTTTGAGGTTCAAAATTACAAGTTATACTTTAAGGGTTATATATAGGTATATTTATCTATATATTTTAATATTTTATTTTTATTTTTCTATTTAATTTTATTGTTTTTTTATTATTTTATACATTTATAACTTATTTGTATATACTTTAATATATTTTTATTTTATTTTTCTGAAGTAATATATACAATTAAATAAAAATTCGATGCATGGTCGTCATGCTTTGAAAGCATGACAAGAATGTGAAGGTATGATATATGCTTTGGGAAAGCATATGATCGATACCGATTCCCAATGACCAAGATTGAGAAACTTGGTGATCAAACTCTGAAGTAGACAGTGTAAAATTGATCTTAATCTTCAGCTTGGTCATAGGTTTTCCAGTATGCAGGATGTACAAGTATTGGGAATACTTGAGGGTGATGTGATCATAAACGATTGTATAACCATGATGATTCCATTCCGAGGGAGTGATGAAACAGGTCTGGATTTTAGTGACTCCTCTCAGTAGAGAAGCAATCTGATCTTGGTCCAAGTGTTGGACAATGGTCTGAATGAGATTTAGATGCAATGCGAAGATTGCGGTCTTGATTTAATCAAGCATTTGTGGGAGGTACGTAAGATCTGGAGTTGAAATAAGATCTCAACATCCAAGTCACTATACGTGGAACAATACTATCGTCCTGTCCTTATCTCCAAGTATCTGCGGAGAAAGCACATTATTCTTGAAGGAGTTCAAGAATAATTCATTTGATGAACTATGTATCCAAGCGACAAGATGTTGATAATTAAATGAGATTTAATTATCAAGAATAATATGAATAGAATTCATATTGTGAGAATGATTATCCAAGATAATTAAATGGGATTTGACTATCGAGGATTACAGATTGTGGATAGTGCTATCCATGATATCTGTGTATATATATTATAAATGTGATTTATAATATATTAGAGAGAGCGCCTTTGTAAATAACATTTGTTAATTGTTAATGTGAATTGAATTCACATTAATCAATTAATTGGAAATGTAATTTACAATTTAGTTTGGGCTGTGAATATGATTCACATTGATTGAAATATTCACTAATTAATTGGGAATTAATTTAGTAGATAATTTTGCAATAAATATACACTAATTAATTGAGAATTAATTTAGTGGATAATATTGCAAATAAATGAAAGATAATAAGATAAAATAAAAAATGGGATAATTAGCCACCAAATGAGGTGGCGTCACCCATGAATTAGTCATGGGCGACGCCCCATGATTTTAGGTGGGCAATTATCCATTTTTAATGATTATCATATTATATTGTGATAATTAGTTTTATTGAATTAAATTATGTTAATGATAATGAAACATATATTTAATTTAATATAAATTAATATGTTGTCGTTTTTGAACAACAATTATCATGGCCATTGATTTAATATACATATCAATCTAACCATTGATTTTGTATATGCCCTGGATTTTGATCATGGACTTCCAAACTAATATAAAAGGAGGGCAATCCTAGCCTCTTAAAATATAGATAGAAACATTAAGAGTACATGCCTACTCTCTCTCTCTCTCACTCTCATCCTCTCTCTCTCTCTCTAAGGTGGCCGTCCATCTTTTGCTTTGAGGGAAGAAGCAATCATCTCCACGCCAGTTCGTTGTCGCTTCGATTGCTCATGGATCTCCATCGATGGATTGCATTGGATGAAATCAGGAGATTCAAGGCTTGGATCTTCATCGAGGATTGCGGGAGGAACGCGTCTCATCATCGCGCCCACAAGTGCCATCTTCGTAGATCGGACTTGAGTCAGGAGGATCTCTTGCTTTAGAGATCTCGTGACCGCAACCACACTTCAAGAGGTATTTCTAATACTTTGTTGTTTGATGAAACGATCCAAGAAATGTTCTTGTGATCATGTGGTTTCATCACTTGATTTAAAAATTTTAAATTCCGCTGCATCTTGCGACTAGTACGACTAGTCATCCCGATCGCATGAGATGCGATCAACACTCTTCCGTGATGCGCTTGAGGATTCATCGTATCCTTCAAGTGCTATCAGAACCTTAAGTCAGAAAAAGTTTTGAGTACGATTCGTAAACCTAGGACGACTTGGGTTTGAAAGGGTTGCGATTTTTTACTGCATTTTAATTTGCGCACCTCTATTTAATTGAATTTTTCAGCACTGTTTAAATTATTTAAACAAAAAATATTCAATTAGATTTTTGTTCTCCATTAAATAAGGAAACCATAAATAGGATATGAGTTTATGTAATTTGGATTTCATTTGCTCAATATATGGCCCTTTGAATAAACATGTATTTACTGTTGCGGGAACTGCGAATCTAAACATGATTAATGAGTTAATTACTGTTTTGATACACCTCAAAATGTATGAAATATCACTAGGGTTCTATCATAAATCAAATTAGCAATCTTAGGAAACTGATTTTGCATAATTTGGATTTAAATTGATCAAGATATGTTGATTTTAGTAAGTAGGGGTCACTGTTGAAAATTGACGAATTTGATCATGAACCATGTGATAGTCATTCAAATAAGTTGATGAAAATTAATTTTTAATTTTCTGAAATAATTAGTGATAAATATTTGTGAAATATTTAAATAGATAATTATTTCATTGAATGTCATTTCCCTAGCCAAGATGATAAGATAGTTGATCTTGATCATTAATTGGTTGATATGAAATCATCAACAAACATTGTTTTCATGAAAAACCTTAGTTTATCCTACAATAGTTGTAGGACAACTTTTGCATGCAAAACCCTCTTTCTTGAATAGGATTGGGGGATTTGTTTAGCAAATCTCCTTATAATATTATCAAGATGGTTTTGATGAATATTATATGGTATAATTTCGGTTGAAAAACCGATGAGCATCTCAAAGTACATAATGATCTATCTGGCATTATCCTTTCCTGAGGTGGATATGGTGTCTAGTCGGGGAGCGTTGGGGTAACGGGTTGCACCGGATGTGGTCCATCCCACTCCCATTGGTACTGGCCATGACAGCGGGTACAGACTCGATAATACCAGAGAAGTCAAAGTGTATTTTTCTAATTATTAAAATTTGAATAATACGTACTTTGAGATTATACCTATTATTCAAGTAATAATCAAGTTTGTTGATTGATAATTGGATTGATAATTAATTTAATGTGATTAAATTGATTATATCCAATTAAAATAACTCTATTATGAATAGATGTGTACTTCCCTTGGAAGAATTAATTATGTGAATATGATTCACGATAATTAATTATTACAATTTGAATATGAGGTGGACGATCACATAAGTGACATCCATGGTCTCTCGTCAAGGTAAAGGATTCCGTCGTCAGATGTTGTATATAGGAGACACTTGTCCAAAGTGTCAGATCCTGTATATGATTTATTTGGATTGGGTTCTTTGCTTCTCAAAAGAGTAAGGTCGTATACGTAGTGATCCCAATATCGAGTCCTCATATTATTGGGGTGATATTGGATTGCGTATAGCAAGTATTAAGCATGTTGACGGTTGGTCCAATAAACAACGGATCAACATCATCTTAGGGGTGGTGGGCCCGGGTGTTAAAGACCGAATTGGGAAATGCAAGTTGGACTTGCAAGGTGGAATGTGTTCCCGCTTCTCTTTATTCGAGTCAGAGGTTCTCATATTATTGGGATGTGATAAGGATAGAGAGGAGATCGCAAATCTTTCTTGAGATATAGCGGTAAGTATATCTCTTACTCTGAAAGACAATAAGGAATAATCTTTCAAAGTTGACATAGCAAGACAAATTTACTTTAAATTGCCTTAATCAAATATTTAAAAATGAATATATAGTTATTTATATGTTCTAATATAGTGCATTCTTAATTTCAGAAAATGAAGTCCATGAACCCACTTAGCAGGCTCCTGAAGGTCAATCAGTTGACCGGACCAAATTATTCGGATTGGATCCGAAATTTCGATCTTGTCCTACCTGCGGAGCACATCTCATATGTGATATCCAAGGACAAGATAGCAAACCCTAAGACTGTGGAAGATAAATCTTTTAATGAGAAATATGATGAAGATCATAACTTGGCAAGGTGCTATATTCTTGGATCATTGTCCAATGTGCTTCGGAAGCAGGAGGTGGAAATGAACCATTGCCAAGAGATCATGCAGAATCTGAAGGAAATGTTCAGTGACATAAACCGCACACAATGCTATAATGTGATGAAAGAGCTTATTCACTGCAAGATGCAGGAAGGGACCTCTGTTAGAGAACACGTACTCAAAGTATTTGGGTACCTCTCTGAATTGGAAACCCTGGGAGCCTACATGGATTCTGATATGCAGGATGATTTCATTCTCTTGTCGCTCCCTAAGTCTTTCAACAACTTTGTCATGTCTTATCACATGAGCAAAGGCGATTTCACTAACGCAGGGTTGTTAGCTGCATTGAAGTATGTAGAAGACGTAATGAGGAAGGACGACCCCTCTGCTAGTGCAATGGTTGCACAAGTACGAGGAAAGCACGGTCGGAAGCAAGGTTCTCGGAAAGGCCTGCTCCGGAAGAGAAAGAAGAAGAATCAAGGAGTTGGTTCATCTTCTAGTGCTTCCACATTAATGACATCGAAGAATACCGATGTCTGTCACCACTGCAAGAAGCCGGGGCACTGGCGGCGTAACTTCCCAGAATACCTGAAGTCTTCTGGCAAAGGTAAAGCCCCAATAGGTATGTATTGAAATAGATTTCTCATTGGACGAGAATGAAGTTGGGATGTAGATTCTGGTGCCTCTGTTCATGTATGCAATTCGTTGCATTTGTTTTAGGAAACTAGGAATCTGGAGCAAGGGGGATAATCATCCAGATGGGATTTGATACAAGTGTTGCAATAGTCGCCATCGGGACCTGCCGACTATCATTATCTGGTGGTCGAGTCTTAGTACTTAAAGAGTGTCTTTATGTACCTGAAGTCAGGAGGAACTTGATATCTGCATCTAAGCTTGTTAGACATGGATATTCCTTCCTTTTTTGTAATAAGTTAGTCATTAATCAATATGACAAATTTATTGCAGATGGTGTTCTCACTTCTGGTGGACTCTATGAATTGTGCATTGATGAATGTGTCATGTATGTCATTGCCACTGATAATAAAAACCCTAAAAGATCCAGGGAGAATGGAAATCATTCGAATATGATTTGGCATCAAAGGCTTGGTCATTTATCTGTTGATATGATCAATAAATTGAAAAAGGATGGACCTTAGATTTTATACAGGCTCAATCTTTACCTACCTGTGAACATTGCATTCAAGGTAAAATGACCAGGATGCCTTTCCTTAACGAGGTTATGAGATGCGAAGGCATTCTCGACCTAATACATACTGATGTATGTGATCCCTTCAGTACCACAACTCGAATGGATATCGATATTATTTGACCTTTATTGATGATCATTCACGATACGGGTTTATCTTCCTACTACGTCATAAATCTGAAACCTTTGAAAAGTTCAAAGAGTTTAAGGCTTTGGTTGAGAACCAAACCGATAGGAAGATTAAACGGATTCAAGCTGACCGAGGTGGTGAGTACCTCTCAGATGAATTCAAGGAATATCTTAAAGAGAATGGAATTGTCTCCAATCTCACTCCCCCTAGAACTCCCCAACTTAATGGTGTTGCTGAAAGACGCAATAGGACCATCATGGACATGGTCCGTTCAATGATGAGTAAAGCACGTTTACCTCTTAGTTTTTGGGGGTATGCGGTAGAGACTGCAATATATATCCTGAACAAGATTCCTAGCAAATTGACGAATCCCCATTAATCACTCTTTATTCCTTTATTTTAGCTAGAAACCTCAGCAAAATGCCATGTAAATATGTGTAAATATCATAAATTGTCAAAATGCATGCATCTTGTAATTATACATAATTAGCTTGTTTTTGTGTGAAAATAAAGGAATAAAGAAACACAAGAAAAAGAGGAAAATATTTAAAATAAATATTTAGCGACCTAATCCCAAGGGAGGGCTCAGCATGGGCCTGACCGCAAAAGAATCCAAGTAGAGATAAGGTCAATCATACTTGTACATAACCCTATGTATATAAATAAATTTATTTTTCTCAAAATAAAAAAAGGTGTTTCTTATATTGGGTACATATTTATAAAAATAAAATAAAAAAAAGAAAAAGAAAAAAGAATAAAATTCATTTTCCATTTTGTAAATATACCATGGAGATATGTATATAAACTTATTTATTTAACTCATGTAAATAAATCATAAAAATAAAATAAAAAAATACCTTTTTTCCAAATTTTATGTTGTAAATAAATAAAATATAAAATTGAAATAATTATACAAAAATAAACAATTAAAAATAAAAATAAAAAATACATATGTAAATACACCCACATATATTAATAATATAATGTAAATACGTTATTTATTTTTCAAAAAAATAAATAAAAATCTCTAAAAAAATTTCAAAAATAATGAACATTTTTCATGTTCAAACTTTTTTAAAATAAAATCATTTACTAATTTTAAATGAATTTACAAAGAATGAAAAAATTGGAATTATCCCATTGGTCCACGGGGGATTGTTGACCCCCGGTCAACTCCCCCCTGGACCACTCGACCTGGATCTTTGCTCCCGACCCGACCTCGCCTATTTTCCCAAGCATGATACGATCACCAATCAACCAAACCCCGGGCCCCGATTATCCTTGAAACATCCCTAATCCACGCCCGATCATCCTGCTAGGGATCCGTGCACCATAGCGCCATGCCCGACTCCTTGTCGGACCCTCGCTTGTATAAAGTCCCAGCTCCGGCCGCAATTCACTCTATCTTTGGCCTCCGTCTTCCATCCCAGGACCTCCATTCCCCTCCCTAGAGTGACAGCTATCCGAGAGAGTGTTGCAACGAGGAGAAGGCGGCCCCAACCACTGATCCGGCGACTTGCGCTGCCATGCTCCACCGCCGAGCGAGCTCGAGCCTCTGGCCCCGACGAGCCATCGAGGCGACGACTCCAGGAGCTTCCTTAGCCCCAGCTCAGTCGATTGCAGCCATCAGTTACCTTCGATTTCCCCTAGGTTAGGTTAATTTCTGTTTTTGCCCAATTTGCGCCGCCGGCCTTCGTCGGCTTATTCACCTCGATCCGACCATCCATTTGCTCATCTTACCATCGATTCACATCCATGAGACCTCTACCCACGTTTTGCACCCATCCGATCAACCTGACTCGCCTCGGAGCAGGAACTCAGGTCTCCTCCGCCGTCGCTTCGCTGGAGACCTCCGCCCCACCTCATCCGATCATCGATTCCACCGCTCACCGGGTCGAGGCACTTTGCCATCGACCCAGGAGTCTTTCTGTGCAGTTTGCAGGTTGAAAGGGTCCCATCTGGCGGTCCGAACATCCAGGCATAGGAGCTTCGCACCTCCTTCGTTGCCGGAGCTCTCCGGAGCTTCCCAACCTCATCGGAGGTACCCACCAGCTGCGGAAGACTTCACGCTTCCTTCTCCACATCTCAGCAGCTCCTGAGGAGGTCCAGTGCGCACGTATTGGGCCGGCGAACCTCGCCAGCATCGAGTTCTTGGAGGATCCTCTTCCACCGTTCGATCAGCCCATTCGCTCCAGTTTTTATTCGGACCGTCCATCAGTGAGAGATATCCACCATCCGATCCATCAGGGCTTTGATCAGGACCATTCATCTACGAGGGGGTGGTCGATACTCTCAGCCATCAGATCTACACGTGGCACCCCCTCGTTCGTCAGATCTTAATAATAGGGGTAATTTCCCTTAGGCCCCTCTTTTTATAGCATTTATAGTTTAGTCCTGCAAATATTTAGTGTAGTTGTTTTTTTTTTGGATAAATTACACCGTGTACACTATGTTTTTTTATTTGCATTTTAGTCCCTGCTTGTGTGGAACACGTGCTTCGACACGTGAGATTTTGGACATTTTGCATGTAAGGGCTTGGGGTTTGTTTATGTTAGCGAATGAAACTTAGTTTCTGGTATTTGCAGTTATATCCCTGTGTGTGGTTTTAATTGAACATGTGTTGAATATTTGGGACTTTTGCGCTTTTTACCTTAAGGTTTTCGCATGTGTTATCATTTAGCTCCTGGAATTTTGTTTTCTTACATTTAGGTCCCTGTGTGCTGTAGCTCTTTTATTTATTGGATAAAATAGCAAATAAATTCCAAATTAGGTGAAATTTGGATACGTGGCTCCTGCTACTGCGTAAAAACTTCCCTAAAATTTTGGAACATTTTCGAGACTTTCTGTTATTTTTAAAAATTCAAAAACATGTATTTTTCTTACTGTTTGAATTGAAAAATCAAAGAAAAATTTAAAAACTTCTCTAAAAATTATAAAAATTAGGGATAGTTAGTTTTGTTGTTTTATAGCTTCTTTCTAATTTTTGTGCTATTTGGATTTATAAAACTCATAAAAATTAAATAACCTTAAAAATCTTATAAAAATCATTAAAAATTCTATGAAATTCAAAAAATACAAACTCATTTTTGTAGCTTAGTTCTTGTATATATTTTTCATAAAAATTATCTCTAGATTTTTATAGACGAATTATATATTTTTAATTGGTCTTTCAAGTCTGGCTGCACAATAACCCATATTTTTCCTCTTTCTTGATTTTTAGAAAATCAAATAAAAATTGAAAAATTCTGAAATATTCACCAAAAATAGATAAAAATATAAAAAATATAAAAAAATTTTATTTCATTTTTTGAGCATTTTTGAGTGTTTTAATAAATTGTTGAACTTGCTTGTGCTTACATTTTCATACAAAATTAAAAATAAAAAAATTTAAAAAGAATTAAACTCCACCAAAAAAATATTTTATTCTTTTTTTTTTCGATTTTGACTACTTCGTAGGCCGTCTCGGCCATCCCGTGCTCCTTGAGTCCGACCCTGGTTGCTATACCATGTTAATAAAATTAGCGAGGACCGCTATTGATTTTATTATTTGATCTTCTTATTTGGTGGTTCTTATTTTTCTTGATTGACCGATTCTTCTTGATCCGGGTCGCAACGACCTGAGAGTGATCTTTACCTCATCCAGATCTTGAGTGATTGATTTTCCGGTCATCACAAATTTGTACCCAAGACTCCTCACGAGCTATGGTATGGAACCAAACCTAGTGTTAATCACTTAAGGGTTTGGGGATGCTTGGTCTATGCGAAGAACGTAGACGCAAGTAAGCTAGAATATCACACTTGTGAGTGTTACTTCATTGGGTATGTTAAAGATGGTATTAGATATCATCTTTGTGACCCTGAGACCCAAAAGGTCTTTGTCTCTAGAGATGTGAAATTTCTGGAGGATGATTTCCTTAAAGGTCAAGACATAAATGAAGTAGAGGAACTCATTGAATCACCTGAGGATTCTAAGATTCTTGAACCAGAAATTGAAGAGATAAATAAAGATGAAACACTCGTACCTCTTCGAAGGAGTTCGAGGGTGGTTGCACCACCTGAAAGGTATGGATTCCATGTGTCAGGTGAGACTGACAATGATCCTTCTTCATTCGATGAAGCACTCACGGATCATGACATGGATAGATGGATGCTAGCAATGAGGTCAGAAATTGACTCCATGCATAAGAGTGGTGTATGGACCCTAGAGGATCCACCTAAAGGGGTAAAGACCATTGGGTGTAAATGGATCTTCAAGAGAAAAAGGGGACCTGATGGGAAAGTAGAGACTTTCAAGGCACGGCTCGTAGCCAAGGGCCACACGCAGAGAGAAGGCATCGACTACGATGAGACATTCTCTCCTGTGGCCATGCTTAAGTCCATCAGGACACTGCTAGCTATAGCTGCATTTCTTGACTACGACATCTGGCAGATGGACGTCAAGACAACTTTCCTCAATGGATACCTCGAGGAGGATATCTATATGGAGCAGCCCCGGGGCTTCATAGTTGAGGATGGAAAAGTATGCAAGCTAAAGAAATTCATCTATGAGCTCAAACAAGCTTCTCGTAGCTGGAACATCAGATTTGATGAAACCATAAAAAGTTATGATTTTGTGCAAAATCCTGATGAACCTTGTGTGCACAAGAAGCTTAGTGGGAGCGCCATTGTGTTCATTGTGCTTTACGTAGATGATATCCTTATCATTGGGAATGATACATGAATGATGACCAGTGTGAAAATTTGGCTATCCCATACCTTCGAGATGAAAGATCTTGGAGAAGCCTCTTACATATTAGGCCTGAAGTTGTTCAGGAACCGAGAAAAGAGGATATTGGGATTATCACAACATGGATACATTAAGAAGATCCTTGAACGATTTTGTATGGATAGTTTCAAGAAAGGATTCCTCCCCTTAAAACATGGTATCCATATATCTAAAGGGATGGCTCCTCAAAGTGTTGAGGAAAAGAAGGCCATGGCTGGATGCACCTATGCATCAGCTGTAGGAAGCTTAATGTATGCCATGATGTGTACTAGGCCAGACATCTGCCATATAGTGGGAGTGGTACATCATTACCAGTCCTGCTATGGAGAGCAACACTGGAATGCAGTAAAGAACATATTCAAATATCTAAGACAGACGCAACATTACATCTTGGTCTATGGAGATGGTGATCTCCAAGTCTTGGGATATACAGATTCAGACTTCCAGTCGGATATTGATGATCGAAAGTCGACATCAGGGTTTGTATTCCTATTGAACGGTGGTGCTGTGAGCTAGAGAAGCAAGAAGCAGGACACTACGACGGATTCAACAACAGAAGCCAAATACATTGCCACATCGGATGGTGCAAAGGAGGCGGTGTGGTTGCGCAAGTTCATCTTGGAGCTTCGCGTAGTTTCCTCTAATACTCCCATCCTGTTACTCTGCGATAACACGGGAGCCATTGCCCAAGCAAAGGAACCCAGATGGCCTCAAAAGAGCAAGCACGTGGAAAGGAAATACCACATCATTCGGGAGATTCAAAAGCATGGCGATATCATCATCACCAAGGTGGCCTCTGCCGACAACGTTGCTGATCCTCTTACCAAACCTCTGACACAGAAGGTTTTTGACCAACATGTAATGAGTATGGGTTTACGGATTGTACCTGAATGGTTCTGAGGGCTAGTGGGAGATTGTTGGTCATGTGAGCCCCGGACAAACCATTCTTACAATAAATGTTATTGTAATATATATGTTTATCAATAAAAGTTATTGATGTTTCACTCCCTTTCTGAAATTAAATGAATGAATGCACTATAAGGTCCCTCTGTACAATTAGGGTTATGTACCATGGCCATCTTGATGATCATACAGCTGTTGATTCATTAAATGAATCATAGAGGCTGATGTTTGGATGAATATCTAAAGAGTTAGATAGAGGACTCATCAAACACCGTCAAATGATTATTAAGAGATGATCTCCAACCTGAGTAGGAGATGGCAATCCTTTCTCACATAGGCTGATACCTGACTGACCTCTTGATGCAGGTCCTCTGCATGGGAATAGTAATTCGGAGGTGTCAGATTAGTTAGGTCAATGGGTTGACTTAAGAGATCGAGATAACCTAAGTCCTATGTTGAATGCTGTCACAACATAGGCATGCATCTACTGACCAGAGACAGATGTGTTACTATATGTCTAAGTGTGTACATTTGGCAGACCAATAGGTTGATGACCTAACCAAGGTCTATACACTGGCACACTGGTGTGCATGTAAGGGCATATGAGTAATACAATCTCTCAAAGGGATCCTACAGGTTCACTTATGAATCGGAAGACATGAGCTCACTCATGAGGTATTGGGACCGATCAAATTCCATGCATGGTCGCCATGCTTTGGAAGCATGACAAGAATTTGAAGGTATGATATATGCTTTGGGAATGCATATGATCGATACCGATTGCCAATGACCAAGACTGAGAAACTTGGTGATCAAACCCTGAAGAAGATAATGTAAAATTGATCTTAATCTTCAAGTTGATCATAGGTTTTCCAGTATGCAGGATGTACAGGTATTGGGAATACCTGAGGGTGATGTGATCATAAACGATTGTATAACCATGACGCTTCCATTGCGAGGGAGTGATGAAACAAGTCTGGATTTTAGTGACTCCTCTCAGTAGGAAGCAATCTGATCTTGGTCCAAGTGTTGGACATTGGTCTGAATGAGATTCAGATGCAATGAGAAGATTAGATTTGCGGTCTTGATTTAATCAAGCATCTGTGGGAGGTACGTAAGATCTGGATTTGATATAAGATCTCAACATCCATGTCACTATATGTGGAACAATACAATCGCCCTGTCCTTATCTATAAGTATTTGCGGAGAAAACACATTATTCTTGACGGAGTTCAAGAATAATTCATTTGATGAATTATGTATCCAAGCAACAAGATGTTGATAATTAAATGAGATTTAATTATCAAGAATAATATGAATAGGATTCATATTGTGAGAATGATTATCCAAGATAATTAAATGGGATTTGATTATCAAGGATTACAAGTTGTGGATAGTGCTGTCCATGATATTTGTGTATATATATTATAAATGTGATTTATAATATATTAGCGAGAGAGCACCTTTGTAGATAGCATTTGTTAATTGTTAATGTGAATTGGATTCACATTAATCAATTAATTGGAAATGTAATTTACAATTTAGTTTGGACTGTCAATATGATTCACATATTTTCAATGGCATGATTGATATATTCACTAATTAATTGGGAATTAAATTAGTGGATAATTTTGCAATAAATATACACTAATTAATTGGGAATTAATTTAGTGGATAATATTGCAAATAAATAAGAGATAATAAGATAAAATAAAAAAATGGGATAATTGGCCACCAAATGAGGTGGCATCACCCATGAATTAGTCATGGGTGACACCCCATGATTTTAGGTGGGCAATTATCCAATTTTATTGATTATCATATTGTCTTGTGATAATTAATTTTATTGAATTAAATTATGTCGATGATAATGCAACATATATTTAATTTAATATAAATTAACATGTTGTTGTTTTTGAACAACAATTATCATGGCCATTGATTTAATATACATATCAATCTAACCATTGATTTTGTATATGCCATGGATTGTGATCCATGGACTTACAAACTAATATAAAAGGAGGGCAACCCTAGCCTCTTAAAATATAGATAGAAACATTAGGAGTACATGCCTACTCTCTCTCTCTCTCTCATTCTCGTCCTCTCTCTCTCTAAGATGGCCGTCCATCTTGTGCTTTGAGGGAAGAAGCAATCGTCTCCACGCCAGTTCGCTATCGCTTCGATTGCTCGTGGATCTCCATCGACGGATTTCGTTGGATGAAATCAAGAGATTCGAGGCTTGGATCTTCATCAAGGATTGCGGGAGGAACGCGTCTCATCATCGCGCCCGCAAGTGCCATCTTCGTAGATCGGACTTGAGTCAGGAGGATCTCTTGCTTTAGAGATCTCGTGATCGCAACCACGCTTCAAGAGGTATTTCTAATACTTTGTGGTTTGATGTTACGATCCAAGAAATGTTCTTGTAATCATGTGGTTCATTGCTTGATTTAAAAATTTTAAATTCTGCTGCACCTCGTGACTTGTACGACTAGTCGCCCGATCGCATGAGATGTAATCAACAAGCTTCTGTAATGCGCTTGAGGAATCATCATATCCTTCAGCTCTTGCAAAGAGCACGACTCTCAGTGCTCTACCTCCTCTACCTCGCCGGAGCTACCTCCACCCGCATCCACCGTCCATTCCATCCCCTAAACTCGCCTGGACCCTTTGTTTTCATGTATATGTGCTAACCCTGCAGCTATCAGCACTAGAAAGCCTCCATCGAGGCTAATTTTGGCAAGAGTAAGGTACCTGGAGCCATCTTCCTTCTCCAACCTCGCAGCGGTGCTTTGGACAACCTCTCGCCATTTTGGCATTGCCTGCCTCTCGAGGACCCGTCCAAGAACCTCTTTAACCACCTTGGAGCTTCTATAATCATTGGAGGAGATTGATTTTGCCCGAAGAAAGTCGCCCCAACACTATTTCCTCCCTGTTTTTCCAGAGGGCCTCTCCACCGCTCGATCTTCGTTGTTCTTCCAGCGCATCCAGCTGTCGTCGTATGTTAGCGATCCAGAGCAGTACGATTCCATCAGATCTTCTAATCGCGACCCTCCACCTCCGAAGCAGTATCAACCGTCCGCTGCGCGACATGTGTCCAAGTGAAGCGGATCCCACTGTTCGCCAACATGTAGGCATGGGTATTTTGCTTCTTAGCCCTAACCATTTTGTGTATTTAATTGTCGAACTAGAAAACTTTCATCTGATAGTCATTTATTTTGTATTATCTGCAAAAATATACCATGTATTTCACATATTTAGAATCGGGTCCACGCCACGTCATCTTACGTGACGTATCACGTGTGGTGGTCTTTTTGCAATGAGACCTCCTATGGGTTTGTAGATTTATCTTTGGCCCTGGAACTTTTTCATGCAGTGTAATATTTTTAGTGAATTTGCAAGTAGGCCCTTGGATTTTTGGAATATTGCGTTTCATCCCTCGCTATGTGCACGCGTCTCTAAACGTGAGGTTTGGAGATTTTGCAGGGATACCTTACGGCTTTGTGTATTACTATTTGGTACATTAATTTTTTTGCATGCGTTGTATATTTCAGTGAAATTTACACTTAGGCCCTCACACTTTTATCTATTTACAAAAATGCCCTTACTAGTAGTGTAGTTTCTCTTTGTTGTCTCTAATTATTTCATGCATCTATAATCTTTTCAAAAATCTCAAAAAATAAACATAAGCTCCTGCTGCATTGATCTTTTACACCACATTTTTATTTTGCATTTTGAAGCATTTTATTATTTATAAAAATTCAAAAATATGCAGTTTTGTTCCCATTTGCATTAGAAAATACATAAAAATTATAAAACCTTTTTGAAAAATAATAAATATATTTTGCGTATTTGTGTATGTTTAGCCTTTTGACAAAAAACACTATAAAATATAAAAGAAAACTCATAAAAGTTGCAAAATCCCTAAACCTTTATAAAAATAAAAAAACTCCTTAAAAATCACAAAAATATAATCTCTATTTCTGAATTTTCTTGATATTATTATCTTTATTTAAAATTAACTTGGAGAATTTTTTATACTATTTATTATTTTTCATATCCATTTTAATTTCGGCTATATATTTTATTCCTTTTTTTAGTATTATTGATTTAAAAATATCAACAAATTAGCAAAAATACAAAAAAATCATAATAAACATTACACAAATATAAAAAACACAAAAATATTTTATTTCTTATATTTTGGATATTTTTACCTACTTTTATATCTCTTTTACCTCTCATATATATATATATATTCTTTATATAGTTTTATATAAATTAAAAGAAAAAAGGAAATATAAAAATATAGAATATAAAAGAAAAAATACAAAATAAGAAAAATTAAATATCAAAATATAAAAATATAAAATCAAAAATTAAAATTAAAAAATATAAAAGCAAAAACCCAAAAAACTTGCAACTTGGCTAAGTGTTTGAGAAGATATTTGGTGCTTGACTTGTATTTTGCCTAATATACTCCTTTGCTTCATGTGATCGACCCCTACTTGCTTCCACTATACAATCTTAGTAGGGTATAATAAATTTTAACTCTTGCTTTTAATTTCTAAATTACTTATGTGGGTTGATTGTTGAACAAAGAAAGGACTCGAGTAGTCGCACCAGCGTCAGTGAGCCTGAATTGTTACGTCATTACTTAGTGACTCCCATCTTAACGTTCTGGGGAGCATCGGCTTGTAGTGTAGACTTTTATCTCTTCACTTTTTAGCCATTTTTAATTATCTCTCTTTGTTTGATTATTAATTTTGAACTATCTGACATCTCTTTCTTGTCTTCCTGCGAGGGACCATGAACCGAGGAGGATTGCCTAGGTAATTCTATGCAACCTTAGGAAACAGAGTCGGCTATTCTACCCTAGCCAGTAGGAGAGAGCATGAGGCTCTTTAGAGAGAGAGAGGATAGTTTATGATTTTTAATTTTTGGTGAGAGAGAGAGAGATTTATTTGACTATTAACTTGTAATAATACAGGTACTCAGGACTTTGGACTCTAGGGCTCAATTTCCAAATGTCTGTTCACTTGGGGGCTCACCGCGGTTTTTGATGGATTTCATCGCCTTTTTTATTTTGTTTCCCGATTTTGGTTTTCTTTATTTTGTTGGATGAGTCCTTAGTTTTTAGGCTTTCTTGATTGTGTAATCTAAGGCCAAACACCTAATAACCATTGCATGTACCTATAGTCTTTATGCTTGGACTTAGAAATTAATTAAATTGCATGACATTTAGTTTGGAACCGCGCACTGTGAGAGCCCTTCATACAACGCTTGCAGGACCCATTGTGATGGGCACTGAGGAGGCTCCATGATCGGACTTTAGGTTTCGCTCTTTGTGTTTTGCATCTGGTTCTTCATGCTAGAAATTACCTGCTTAGGACGATTTTCATGTGCATATTGGCATTTAGTATAGGTTTATAAATTCCTATTTTGCATCCCGCATGGAGAGAGTTGGGAAACATTGTAAGTATTCTAACTGAGCATTCATCATTTAGGCACTAAGGTAAGATTTCCATCTTAGTGTCACCTTGCATTGCTTTTCCGACCTTCTCCCTCTGTTTTTGGATCAATTAGGAATCAAAGAGAACACCAAAACATTGGGCGCTTATATTGAATCTACTCAAAATAAGTAATAACACAAAAAATTAAAAAAGGGACTGCTAAAAATACTTGACCTAAATAAAATTGATTAATTGGATTCATTTCCTTGGGTTAGAAAAGCCCTCATTTGTTTTCATGTTGCATTGGAAGGTCTCCTTCCTAGTGAGAGAGCGACTTCGTAAGGATTAGATCCCAAAACCCAGCCTGTGGCTGCCTTGTGTATTGCTTGGATTTCTGAAGTATTGACACTTCTATCGTATGCAGATGAGTAGGGTTTGGTCAGTAATGATTCTCTATGTTGTGTAGAGCATCGACCTAGTCTGAAGTATCGAGCATAGGCCATGCCTTTACGGGGGTGTCTGTCTCATCGTCTTGCGTCCGAGTAGGTTCTTGCACGCTTGCGGTTGATTCCGTTGCGAGCGAGATCCGAAGTGTTGGTTTCACCTATCGGCTTCCTCCCTCTATTTCTTTGGTTGAGTAGGGATCCATGAATGGTTACAAGGATCTTAAACTACATGTTACAAAAGAGGAGGACAAGTATGGTATACTTTTTTAGCAGTACTCTCTCTCTCTTTTATTGGCGTAGCACTCTAAGGACTCGTTAAAAGATAAATTGCCTGAATTCAAAGCTAAAACCAACAAAGATAATTGCCAAACCTTTACGGCTTCACAGGTCGAGTTGGTTAATCCATTGTTTTGAGGTTTTATTAGTTAGTCTTATTAAGGTACTATTTTACACTCATTTTATTCCTTGTTTTCCTCCGTAATCTTCACCCATCATCTATCTCTTTTAACCCTCTCAAGATGTTGTCACACTGATGGTTTAGTTGGGATTCCGCCGATGCCCACATCTATTCCGTGTCGCCAACATCTTCAATAAGGAGGGGCGATCTCCAAGAAGTTAGCTTGGATCTCGCGAACTTCTCCTTGGACGCTCCCATTTTCTCTTCTTTCATTACTTGTCTTTCTCCAATAAATCTATTGTTCAGGATAGATTCATAAACCGAATTAGATCTTCCCCTACAAATAAAAAGGGACTACTCTTGTCCCAGAATTAACCCCTTGTGGATGGAGATCGATTTCAGTCAATATCCTATGCTCCATTCACAACACTTTGGGATTGATCTTAATTCCATATTCATCTCAGCAAATTGTGTTCAGAAGGAAACTGATCAAGGTTTACTCCATCATGCAGATTCTCAACCTGATCACGAGCCTGAGGTTCAAGACGATTTTGAGATGGCTCCAACTGGAAGAGGAAAGGGTTCACAGCTCCAGCCAACCGAATCGACAGATCTGGGGGAAGGACAATATACTACACAAAATGAGGTCAACAGTCAGTTGCTTGCTTCCATCCAGGCTATCTAATAGCAACTGACTAACCATGCTCTAGCCCAGACAACATTCCTAGATATGCTTAATTACTTAAGGAGGAGGGCTGATAAGAGAGATGACATAAGGGAGGGAAAAACGGAATCTGAATATGAACCAAATTAGGGAGGTGCAGGAGATGAACTTTTCGTTGGTGGACCCCATTTCGAAAGAAGGGAGGAAGGACCACCGTCGCTAAAGCCCACTTTGAAGCAAACATATAACCTTGGAGCGAGCCGCATTACAGAGCATATTCAGATTCCACCGATTCACGCCCACTTCAAAATGAAGCTGCAGTTTCTATCCCTACTCCCCACATTCCATGGAAACACCAACGAATATCCTTATATCAACCTCAAGAAGTTCGACCACATCCGTGCTATCGCTCACTATCCCGGTATTCCGTTGGGGGTAGTCAAGATGACTGCTTCAGCCTCCAAGACAAGGCCTTGTATTGGGTCGATCACTTGGGGAAGGTAGTCACGACCAGGGAGGAGCTTAAATATGCATTTATTCAGAAATTCTAACCTCTTGGTCGTCTGAACCAGTTATACGCTCTCATCTCTAGCTTCGGCCAGCAACCCCACAAGATGATCCATGAAGCATGGGAAAGGTTCAAGGAATTATAAGAACGTGTCTCCACCACGAGATTCCCAAGACTAGTCTCATGCATCATTTTTTCGGTGGGATGACACTGGAAAGCTAGAGAATCGTCGATGCCGTTTGTGGAGGCTCACATTTTAACATGGATGAGGACATTGTGTGGAACATTTTTGAGGAGATGGCCGAAGGAGAGGCCGCTCAATCCTCATCAAGTGCCTACATGAAGATGCCGACCGCCATCAACGAGCCTGTGAACAAGACTACCCATACAGAAGACAAGGATGAGAGATCCAACCTCAACATTATCAGGAGCCACTTGTCTAAGGTTGACATCATTGAGAAGAGGTTACAAGACCTCGAAAAACTGTCTGTTATTGAGAAGAGAACTCAGGGCCTGGAGAAGCTCGGTATGATCTCTCAATAGTTGGAGCAACTAATCCATGCTTTGAATGCCAATACTTGCAATTTTGTGTATGAAACTATAGAGAATCATGCTGAGGAGAAGGAGTCACCACAGAGGCAACATCCTCAGCCGATTCTCCCGCAGCCTCCGCCAGTCTAACACGTATATATGTGCAGGTACCAGAGCAGCTCCCACAGTCCCATAACGAGATGGTTGTCTATCAACCAGAGCTGTAACTAGTTTACCCAGAGCAGTTTCCTCTACCCCTGCCATAAATTCAAGGGGTTAATGGTGTGTGGGAGAACGATCAACAACTTACCCTTTCTCAGGAGCATCCCCTGAGTCAGAACTCGGCCAACAGGCCACCTCACCACAACAGTAGGGAGGGAGAAACTTCCAGCCCTTCCAGTCTCAAAATCAATAGCCTCAACAATATTGGAACACATGAAGGCAAGGATATCAGTAGCAGTCCGACTACCATAACCAATGCTATCCTCCATAGCAACCGGCTGCATCATATCATAAAGCATAACCCTCCCAACAGAATTCACAATATTCCTCTCGTCCTCTGCCCCACCATTTTTCACAGGGTTACCAACAACAACCTCCCCCACATTATCAGAATCGGAGGCCCCAAGTGGGAGATTCCTCGGAGGTTTGCACCGGTGAGCCCGACCCTTGCTTGTCTAGAGCAACTCGTCAAGAATATGGCTGAGATGACCCAGAAGATTGATGACCTGATGGCTTCCAAAACCGTCATACCAGCCCAGGTCGAGGCCAATTCTAATAACTTCTGACGCAAGGAGCAGGTAGTTTGCAATGATATGCCCGATTCATGTAGAAATGATTTGTTTATATCTAATCCTGTTACTCTAAGGAGTGGTAGAGCGCTGCAGCCATCAGCAGTTGCGAAGAGAAAGCACATCGCATTTGACGTGGAGTCGTCAGTCCATCCAACACGAGGTCCACACAACATTTTTGGAGGAACACCATCTGTAGAAAATTTACAAAAAATGAAAAAAATATAAAATGATAAAAGATCTCGAGAGCCTCAGTGGAAGCCAGCCAACATTGGAGACGCCTGCACATATTTCAGAACCAGCTCCTAACGTGAAGAATCTTACACCTACATTGATTCCAACACCAGCACTAGAAGACGAGCCTGCAGTTTTTGGTCCACGCATTATAGATGATCCTGTACCTTTTTTCCATCTACCTGTAACTAATGATATGGACACAATATTGAACGATCTTATTAAGGATTTTGTAAATATTCCTTTTCCTGAAGCAATGAAAAAGTACAAAAAAGAAAAAAAAGAAAAATGCCTTGTCTGATCCTGCCATTGTGGAGATTATCCAGAATCTAGTATTGAACATGCCATTGATGAAAGTTCTTGAGTACACGCCAACTGTGAATAAATGACTGAAAGATGCATGTACAAATAGGTGTAGGCCTCATCCTCACAACTCTTGAAGCAAAGGTGGAAAGTCTGAGAAGCACATTCTTACAATGGCCACACTCAATGCAATCAGCAATTTCCCGAATAAGAAGCCAGATAAGGGAGCACCCCTTGTGCATTGTCAGATGTTCAATCAGGAGTTCGAATGCACTTTGCTGGACAAAGGGTCTTCTGTCAACTTAATGCCAGCCTCACTGCTCATAGAATTCAGGTTAGGACTGCTCAAGCCCACCAAGATGATTCTAGAGTTCGCAGATAAATCAGTCAAGCGACCGGGGGGCATGTTGGAGGACGTGATAGTCACGGTGAAAGGGAAGCAGTTCCCAACCGCTTTTATTGTATTAGACATGGACATCTCACCACCTTTTCTCCTCACCCCAATTATACTCGGATGACATTCTTGCGAAAGGCCAATGCAATGGTCAATTATGGCACTGGAGAAATTACCTTCAGCTCCAACAAAGGAACCTCTGAAACATGTGCAAGGGTGATTGATTATTCCAAAAACTGCGACTTTTTAGCCAAAATTCAAGACACTAATCTCTTTGTGGATGACAATGAGATCCCTGAATTCCTCTATCCCAAGGAAGGATTGGAGAACACGGTCGAATTTCCCCTTATCGATCATGATGAGATGGTTGCTGATTTACTTAAGGAGACCTAGGTGGCGATGATGTGCCTTCAAGATCAAGAGCATATTATTGAAAAGTTCTGTGATGAAGAAGAAATTATTGAAACATTTTGTAAATTATTGAATGATGAGGCAGAACAGAGTACGGTGGACGCCAAACAGACGAAGGAATCACCACCAACAATAGTAGCTGAATTCACCCTTGAAGCAACTCCTAGCCCACCTGAGCTGAAACCTTTTCCCTCCAATATGAAATATGCCTTTCTTGTGGGAGAACCTAACATATAACCATTCATTATCAATTCTCATTTGACCGTAGACCAAGAATCTCGTCTGATGGACATTCTTGAACGCAACCGCAAGGCGATAGGCTGGAAAACTTCGGATCTCCATGGGATCAATCCATCCTTGTGCTCACATCGCATTTTGTTGGAGGAAGACAACAAACCCTCTCAAGAACGTTAGAGAAGAATCAATCCTAATCTACGGGAGGTTGTTATGAAAGAAATTCAGAAACGATGCGATCCGAGATTCATTTATCCCATCTCGGACAACAAATGGGTGAGCCCTCTGCATGTAATGCCCATGAAATTAGGAATTTCAATCGTAAAGAACGACAAAGGAGAGGAGATCGCGACTAGAGTACCCATTTCTTAGCGAGTTTGTGTAGACTACAGAAGACTTAATCTCCTCACCAAGAAGGACCACTTTCCTTTACCGTTCATCGACTAGATTTTTGAGAGATTGACCGCGAAGGAATACTTCAGCTTCTTGGATGGATACTCTGGGTATAATCAAGTGGATATAGCTTTGTAAGGCCAAGAGCAAACCATGTTCACCTGTCTCTTTGGTACGTATGCCTTCAGATGGGTGCCGTTTGGGCTATGCAATGCCCCAGCTACATTTCAAAGGTGTATGCTAGCAGTTTTTACTGACATGGTGAGCAACTTTTTTGAGATCTTTATGGACGATTTTTTGGTCTATAGGGACTCCTTCGATCAATACTTGGATTATTTAGATAGAGTCTTACGGAGGTGTTGCGAAGTAAAACTAGTGCTCTCGTGGGAAAAGAGCAACTTCATAGTGACCGAAGGAATTGTGATGGGTCACATTGTTTGTAAACATGGCACGGAGATTGCCCCAGCCAAGGTGGAGGTAATTTCTAAACTTGAGCCACCAACAACAATCAAGCAAGTCAGGTCACTCTTGGGCTACATCGGTTTTTATAGGCGATTCATCAAGGATTTCAGTAAATTGCCCAAACCTTTGACTAAGTTTCTAGGCAAGGAGAATGATTTCATTGTGGATGACGGTGTGCTCCTTGCCTTTAATCAGCTGGAAGAATTTATTAGTCAGGCCCCTGTCTTGTAGTCACTGATCTAGACTCAACCTTTTAAGATAATGACAGATGCATTAGATTAAGCGTTTGGTGCTGTGCTCGGATAGAGGAAAGATAATGTGCCATTTGCAATTCACTACGCTAGTCAAACGCTCGATGAAGTCCAGCGAAACTACACCGTCACCGAAAATGAGATGCTAGCGGTAGTATTTGCCTTGGGAAAGTTTAGATCCTATCTCCTCGGAACCAAAGTGATCATCTACACAGATCATTCAACCATCCAGTATTTACAACAGAAGAAGGCCTCTAAACCACGTCTTATATGGTGGATCCTTCTCCTCCAGGAATTTGACCTTGAAATCAGAAATAAACCTGGAGTGAAAAATGTTGTGTCCGACCATTTATCCATACTTCCTGAGCCTGAATCTCCTGAGCCTAATTTATAACCAATCACAGAAACCTTCCCAGATGAAGCAATTCTGTCAGTCACCTCGCTCCCCTGGTATGCTGATATTGTGAATTATCTTGTGTCCAAGAGAACTCCAAAAGATTGGCTAAAGCTAAAAGTGGACAAGTTTCTATCTAAAATCCATTTCTACCAGTGGGATCCATATCTATTCCGTGAGGGGGCATGCTACATCTGGAGAAGGTGCATCCCTCAGGAGGAAGTTCTAAGTGTCCTCGCATTATGCCATGATCAAGACTCCAGAGGACATCATTCAGGATGATGAACGTCAGTAAACGTTATTCAAAGTGGCCTGTGGTGGCATACATTATTAAAGATGCAGAATATTATATCAAATGCTTCACTGACTGCCATAATATGGGAAGAACCATAGGAATGAGAGACACAATGCCGTTGAAGTTCATTCAGATATCAGACGCCTTCGACACGTGGCACATCGACTTTATGGGCCCATTTCCCAACAACCAGGGCTATGAATATATTCTTCTTGCTGTCGAGTATGTGAGTCGCTGGGTAGAGGCTATTCCCACTCAAACCACCAACAGTAGGACTGTCTGTTGATTTTTGAGAGTTCACATCATCGCATGGTTCAGTATTCCAAAGATTCTAATATCTGACGGGGGTAGTCATTTCATAAACATAGAGGTGAAGAAGCTAACTCAAGAATTCTACATAGAACATCGTGTTGCTTCACCATACCACCCACAGTCCAATGGCTTAGCTGAGTGTTCAAACAGGGAGATCAAAACAATTTTACAGAAGCTTGTGCGTCCGGATCGCAAGAATTGGTCTTAGCTTCTTGATTCGGTTCTTTGGGCATATAAAACCGCGTACAAGTCACCTTTGGGAATGTCTCCCTACCGCCTTGTATATGACAAGCCATGTCATCTGCCTGTTGAACTAATTCACAAATCTTTATGGGCCATCAACATCTATAATTTGGATTCTGAGAAAGCCAAAAAGAATCGAAAAGTGGATCTGAACAGATTATTGGAATTCAGAGACTATGCATACGACAACAACCTGATGTACAAGGAGAAGTGTTAGCCATGTGAGCTCGATGCGAACCATTCCTACAATAAATGATATTGTGATGTTTGATTTATCAATAAAAGTTATTGATTATTTTTTCACTCCCTTTCTGAGATTAAGTGAATGAATACACTATAAGGTCCCTCTGTACAATTACGGTTATGTACCATGACCATCTTAATAATCATACAACTGTTGATTCAATAATAGAATCATAGAGACTGGTGTCTGGATGAATATCTAATGAGTTAGATTGAGGACTCATCAAACATCGTCAAATGATTGTTAAGAGATGATCTCTAGCCTGAGTAGGAGATGACAATCCTTTCTCACATAGGCTGATATCTGTCTGACCTCTTGAGGCATGTCCTCTACATAGGAATAGAGATTCAGAGGTGTCAAATTAGTTAGGTCAAGGAGTTGATTTAACGAGATTTAGATAACCAAAGTCCTACATCGTATACTGTCGCGATACAGACACGTATCTTCTGACAAGAGACAGATGTATTACTATATGTCTAAGTATGTACATTTGGCAGACCAAAAGGTTGATGACCTAACCAAGGTCTATGCATCGGTGCACTGGTGTGCATGCAAGGACATATGAGTAATACGATCTCTCAAAGGGATCATACAGGTTCACTTAAGAACCATAAGACATGAGCTTCAGGTATTGGGAACAAACTCCATGCATGGTCTTCATGCTTTGGAAGCATGACAAGAATTTGAAGGTATGATATATGCTTTTGGAAAGCATATGATCGATACCAAATCCCAATGACCAAGAATAAGAAACTTGATGATCAAACCCTGAAGATGGCAATGTAAAGTTGATCCGTATCTTCGGGATGATCATAGGTCTTCTAGTATGAAGGATGTACATGTATTGGGAATACTGATAAATCCCCATTCATCACTCTTTATTCCTTTATTTTAGCTAGAAACCTTGGTAAAATACCATGTAAATGTTTGTAAATATAATAATTTATCAAAATGCATGCACCATGTAAATAGCCATAATTAGCATGATTTTGCATAAAAATAAAGGAATAAAGAAATAAAGAAAAAGAGGGAAATATTTAGAATAAATATTGAGTGACCTGAACCCAAGGGAGGGCTCGGCATGGGCCTGACCGCAAAATAAAATAAGTAGAGAGAGATAGGGTAACTCAACATGGTGTAAATACCCCTCTTTGTGTAAATACCTTATTTTCTAAAAATAAAAATATTTATGTGTTCTATTTATTTTGTGTATATTTATAAAAATAAAATATAAATGGGAAAAATAAAAGAAAAATAAAAATAAATAAATTATCTCTCATTAGTGTATATATACCATGTATATGAAACTAAAAATTATTTATTTCACCCTTGTAAATACCTAATAAAAATAAATTAAATTTTTTTTATATTTCCTATTTTATGATGTAAATAAATAAAATATAAATTGGGAAAAATGTGCATATATAAAATAATAAAAATAAAATTCAAAAATACCTAAGTATATATACCTATATATAATATTAAAATAATGCAAATAGGTAATTTACATTTCAAAAAAATAAATAAAAATCACTAGACAATACTTTGAAAATAAATAAACATTTTTCATGTTGAACATATTTTTAAATAAAGTCATTTTCTATTATAAAATGAAATTACAAATAATAAACAAAAGGAATAATCTGATTGGTCCACGGGGATGTTGACCCCCAATCAACTCCCCCCTGGACCACTTCTCCTGGATCCACGTGACGACCCGATCTTCCCCGATTTTTCCTGACGCGATACGATCATCATTAACCAAAACCTCGGGCTCCGAATATCGACGATTGATCCACGATCCACACCCGACATTCCTCCTAGGGATCCGTGCACCCAGAATCGATCCCTACTCCCATCTTATCGGACCCTTCTCTATTATAAAGCTCTCCTCCGCCGCACATTTCACGCTATCTTTGGCCACACCCCTCGCCACCAAGGAGCTCCTTATCTTCGCCTGAGTGACAGCAGCATGAGGAAGAGTTGCAGGGAGGACGCAAGCGTCGGGAACCATTGATCCGGCGGCCACACCACTGTGCTCCGCTACCAGGAGAGCCAGAGCCTCTGGTCCCGTCAAACCATCGAGGCGACGACACCCGGAGGTGCCCAACCTTCATCTTAGACGACCTCAGCCACCCTTTAGGTCAGATGCTCTCTAGTTTCTTCTAATTTTAGATTTTTTAAATTCGCACCGCTGGCCTTCGCCGGCCATTTCGCTCCGCTCCTTTCACCCTTCTGTCCATCTGACCCTCGTATCATCTTCATGAGACTTCACCCCATCTTTTACACCCCTCCGATCACTTTGGTTTGCCCCGGAACCAAGAAGTAGGTCTCCTCCACCGTCTCCTCGCTGGAGACCCCCGCTCCACCTCACCAGACTACCCACTTCGCCCATAACCGGGTCGAGGCAGTTTGCCCTCGACCCAACGTTCTTTCTGTGCAGGTCCCATCGAAGGACCCTATCTGGGGGTCCAACAGTTTAGGCACAACCACTTTGCTCCCCTCCGTCGCCGGAGCTTCTCCTATATCGCTAGAGTCATCGGAGCACACCACCAACTGCGGACGAGCTCTCTCGTTGATTCGCCCACCTACGCAGCGGCTGAGGAGGTCCCCTGCGCACACATTTGGCTGGCGAAACTCGTTGGCGACCTATTCTTGGAGGATCTCCAGGCACCGTCCGATCGAGCTCCATCTCCAATTTTGATCGTAGCCATCCGTTCACGAGAGCTCTCCACTATTAGATCCATCTGAGGGTTGCATCTAGAGCGTCGATCAAGCGAAGGAGCGTCCACTGTTCTACACCATCCGATCATCCACGTGGCTCTACCTTCGTCCGTCAGATCAGTAATAAAGGGGTAAATTTCCTGTAGGCCCCTCTTCTTGTTGTTGTTGTTATCGTTTAGTCCTGTAAATATTTTATTTAGATGTTTTTAGTTTGGGTAATTTGCATGTAGGACCCTAGTGTTTTTGGATATTGCTATTTAGTCCCTGTTTGTGTGGAACACGTGGTTTGACACGCGAGTAGCGAAACAATTGCATATCACACCATGTAGTTTCTGGTTGTTATTGATTGGTATTTTATAAATAGGAATTACAGAAATACCCCTCTGAGTGTTAATCACATGCGTTGGTCGTGCTTGTTTGGGCTATTTGCATTTTAGGCCCTGGACTTTTTAGGCTTGTTATATATTTAGCCCTAGAATTAACTTTCTTTGCACTTAGGTCCATGTATGCTGTAGCTTTTTTTCGTCGAATACAAAAGTAAATAAAATCTAAATCAAGTGAAATTTGGACACGTGGCTCCTGCCACTGAATTTCACTAATTGTTTGGGACATTTTTGTTGCTTTTGCTATTTTAAAAAAAAACCATCATTTTTGAACTAGAAAATCAACTAAAATATAAAAACTTTTCTAAAAATTCCTAAAAATTTAGAATTGTGTGTTTTGTCGGTCTTTGAGTTTCTTTCCAATTTTTGTGTCATTTGGATTTATAAAACTCCTAAAATTACAAAACCCTAAAAAATCATATAAAAATTCTTAAAAATTCCATAAAATACAAAAAATGAAAACTCTCTTTCTGTATCTTAGTTTTTATATCTAGTTTTCATAAAAATTGTCTCCAGATTTTTAGAGGATAATTACATATTTTTAATTAGCCTTTCAAGTCTGGCTGCACACTGATTCATTGTTTTCCCCTTTTTCAATTTTTATAAAATCAACTAAAAATCAGAAAATCTTGAGAAAATTACCAAAAATATTTAAAAAATACAAAAATACAAAAACAATTTTATTTGAATTTTCTAAGATTTTTGATGTGTTGAATAAATCATTGAATGTGTCCCTTTTAGCTTTTTCTTATATTTTCTGTAGAATAAAAAATACAAAAAAAATTTAAAAATACATAAAAACCATCAAAAATATTTTGTCTTTTCATTTTATCTTTAGACTACTTCGTAGGCTCTTTTGAGCCAATCCGTGCTCCTTGAGTTCGACCCTGGTCGCTGTACCAGGTTAAATAAATAGCCAAGAGTGCTTATTCAGATTTCATTTCTGATTATTTTTGATTTGATGGTCTCTTTTTCTTGTTGAGTCCGATCTACGAGATCCGGGTCGCAACGACCGTTGATTGATTTTATCTCTACTCGGATCTTGTGGGATTTTCGGATCATCAGAATGACGTCGTTGCCGGGGAGCACAGCTTAGTAGTCTTTTGATTTTTCGCGGTTTTTCGCGGCCTTTTGTTTATAGTTGTATATATATTTTTGCTCTGATTTATTTGCATATTTTTCTAATAATCTGTGTCTGATACACTCGTGTTTGATTTCTTGCGAGGGCCCGAGGACCGAGGCGGCTTTTTCGGAAGCCGAAGCAACCGCGGGAGTTGGAGGCGACTTCTTTTCTGCATAGAGCCACAGGAGAGCGCGGTGAGCTGAGCATGAGTGCGGGAGCCGTGGAATAGTGATGATCGAAAAATCCATGAAACCAATATTCGGGTAAGGTAGAGATCACTCTCGGGTCGTTGCGACCCGAATCGAGAGAATCGGTCAACAAGAAAAATATAAGACCGCCAAATCGAAAGATAAAGCAAGAAAATCAAATAGCGGTCTTGCTATTTTATTTTACTTGGTTTAGTGACCAGGGTCAAACTCAAGGAGCACGGGATGGCGAGACGGCCTACGAAGTAGTCTAAAAAGATAAAAAAAGAATAAAAATATTTTTGGTGGATTTTAATGGTTTTTTAATTTTTTGTGTTTTTAATTATATAAGCAAATATAAGAAAATGTATAAACAAGCAAAATCAACAATTTATTTAAACACCCAAAAATGCCACAGAAAATTCAAATAAAATTGTTTTTGTATTTTTTATATTTTTAAGTGTTTTTGGTAATTTTCTGGGAATTTTTCAATTTTTATTTGATTTTCTAAAAATCAAGAAAAGGGAAAAAAGTGGGTTACTTTGCAGCCAGACTTGAAAGACTAGTTAAAAATATGTAATTGGTCTATAAAAATCTGAAGATAATTTATATGAAAAATATATAAAGAAACTAAACTACGAAAAAGAATTTGTATTTTTTTGAATTTTATAGAATTTTTAATGATTTTCATAAGAATTTTAGGGATTTTCAATATTTATGAGTTTTATAAATCCCAATAAGCTAAAAATTGGACAGAAGGTAGAAAACAACAAAACTAACTATCTCTAATTTTTTTAGAATTTTTAGCAAAGCTTTTATATTTTTAGTCGATTTTCTTTTTTCACACATTAGCAAAAGTACACGTTTTTAAAATGTTAAAAATATGAAAAAGCAATAAAAATGTCCCAAAAAATTAGAGAAATTTTTACACAGTGGCAGGAGCCACATTTCCAAATTTCACTAGATTTGGAATTTATTTGCTATTTTATCCAACAAATAAAAGAGCTACATCACACAGGGACGTAAATGTAAGAAAACAAAGTTCGTAGGGCTAAATGATAACACGTGCGAAAACTTTAGAGTAGAAAGTGTAAAAATCCCAAACAATCAGCACATGCTCAAATTAATTCACACACAGGGGTATAACTGCAAATATAGAAACTAAAAATTTATTTCATAACATAGTAGAAAACCCAAGCATATACATGTAAAATATCCAAAATAGCACGTGACGATGCACGTGTTCCACGTAGTCAAGGACTAAAATGCAAATAAAGTAAACATAGGGTCCCGGATGCAAATTATCCAAAATAAAAACAACGCACTAAAATATTTACAGGACTATTCTATAAATGCAGAAAAAGGAGGGGCCTAAATGAAATTACCCCTTTATTAATGATCGACGGACGAGGGGCATCCACGTGTTGATAGGACGGTGGAGAATATCGGGCACCCCTTCGTGAATCGACGCTCCAGATGAAATCACGAGCTCGATCCAATGACTGATCGTGACCGTCAGATGGATCAAACGCTGGAAGCACTCCGCGGATGGACGGCTACGATCTGATCTGGCGGAGGAGGGTCGATCTGATGGTAACTGGAGGTTCTCGAAGAACAGCTCGCCAGCGAGCTTCGCCGGCCCAATACACGCGCTGAAGACCTCCTCCGGTACTGCTCTGAGAGGGGAAATGATGCTCGACGTCGCCTGCAGCTAATGGTGTGCTCAGATGGGGCCGAGAGCGTCGGAGACTCTCCGACGACGAGAAATCTTGGAGCTTCTGTGCTCGAACCGGTTGGAGCCCCAGCTGGGGTCCTTTGACCTGCAAAACAACACAAAACGATTCCTGGGTCGAGGGAAAATTGCCTCGACCCGATTATGGTCGGAATGGGTGCGTGAAGGAGGTGGGGCGACGCCCTCCGGCGAGGTGACGGTGGAGGAGGGTGAGGTACCTGCTCCGGGGTGAGACAGGGTGAATGGAAGGGTGGAGAAGGTGGAGCGGGGTCTGGTGAAGGTGATGATCTAGTCGGAGTGGACGATGGGTGATTGGAGATGGTGAACGTCGGCGGCGAAGCTAAATGAACTGAAATCGAAAAAATGGGAATCTAACCTAAAGTACTGATCATCTAAGCTACCTGGTGGAGGAGGGTGTCTGTGCTGGAGGTCAGGAACCTCCGGGGTCGTCGCCTCGATGGATCGACGATCCAGAGGCCCGGGCTCGCCTCGCGGCGGAGCACGGCGGTGATCGTCGCTGGATCTGTGGCTCCAGGTGCTCACGTCCTCCCTGCGACTCTCCCTCACGCATCTGTCACTCAGGTGATAAAGAGGAGCTCATCGGCAGCGAGGTGGATAGCCAAAGATGGCGTGGAATGTGCGGCGGAGCAGAGCCTTTATAGTGCTAGGGGTCCGGCAAAATGGAGATCGGGCGAGAGGATCGGAGCTCGGACCCCTAAGGGAGATGCCGGGCGTGAATCGCGGGTGTGTCCTTGACAATCGGGGCCCGGGGTTTGAGAAGATGGAGATAGGATCCGGACACGAAAATTCGGCGAAGTCGGGTCAGTGCATGGATCCGGGTTCCATGTGGTCCAGGGGGGAGAGTTGACCGGGGGTCAACATCCCCCGTGGACCAATCAGAAAATTCCGATTTATTAATTATTTAGAAATTCATTTAAAAATAGCAAATGATTTTATTTACGAAAATTTTTAAAAATGAAAAATGTTTATTTATTTTCAAAGTATTTTTTAGTCATTTTTATTTATTTTTTTGAAAACTAAATAACGTATTTACATTATATTATTATTATATTTAGATATATATATATATACATATGTATTTTTGATTTTTATTTTTAATTGTTTATTTTTGTATAATTATTCCAATTTCATATTTTATTTATTTATAACATAAAATATGGAATAAAAAGGTATTTTTATTTTATTTTTGTGATTTATTTACATTAGTTAAATAAATAGATCTATACATATATGAACCTGGTATATGTACAAGGTGGGAAATGATTTTTATTATTTTTCTTTTTATTTTTATTTTTTTGATTTTTATTTTATTTTTATAAGTATATACAAAATATGAGAAACATTTTTTATTTTTATTTTGAGGAAAATAAAATTATTTATATACATAAGTGTATGTACACCATGATTGACCTTATCTCCCTCTACTTGGTTTCTTTTGCGGTCAGGCCCATGCTGAGCCCTCCCTTGAGATTAGGTCGCTCAATATTTATTCTAAATATTTTCCTCTTTTTCTTGTGTTTCTTTATTCCTTTATTTTCACACAAAAACATGCTAATTGTGCATAATTACAAGATGCATACATTTTGAAAATTTATGATATTTACACATATTTACATGGCATTTTGCAGAGGTTTCTAGCTAAAAAAAGGAATAAAGAGTGATGAATGGGGATTCCTCAAATAGCCGCGTAGATAGCCGTAGTTTAGATTAGTAGTTAGATTTATTTTCTGCAAACTTTATTTGTAATAATACAGGGACAGACTTGGACTTTGGTGATATTGGGGTCTGTTTCGCTGGGCACCAGTGTACTCGAGGGACCTCACCGTGGTTTTTCACCGGTTTTGATTTTTCCGCATTTTTCTTACTGCTTATCTAATTTGCGCGGATTTAGCCTTAGCTTAGGATTTTATATTGATTGTGACGTAATTAATTAAGGCCCAATCCCTAATTATCTGCCTGCACCTATAGATCGTTAATTGGACCTAATTAATTAAATCACAAGAAAAAGCCGGATTAATTAGACTCTAGTCCACGTGCCTTGAGGAGTCACATACGACGCGTGCAGGATCCGTTGTGGTGGACACCGAGTGGCTCCTAAGATAAGACTCCAGACTTAGGTTTGATTACCCGACTACTGTTCTTCACATGTAGAATTGCTTTGTCTAAGGCCGTTTTCCTCGTGCATCATATAGGTAGTTTACTTTTAGTCTTTACATTTATGCGCGGATCATTTTGCATGTAGACTACTGGAGTCAGGTATGCATCACTTACTCTGCATGCATCATTGATTTTCTCGCGCATCAGCTTTTTCGTCTTCTCCCCTGTTTTCGGACTTAAATAATCATGAGAACCGAAAAATTTGTTAGGCGTTGTTTGCTTGAAAAACATCTAAAAACAAAAACTATAAAATTGGGACTGCTAAACACACTTGACCCTAAAAGACATCTCACTTAAAAATTTATCTTGGAGAGAGCAATCCCCTCATTGTCTGGTTTGGATGAGCGAGAGAGCGAACCACACACTAGGCTAGAGCCATATCCGAACACCGATCAGACTACCGACCTTTTATACGGGATAGTCTGGTAGGTGGATTGGATTCCCATCAGCTCGCGTAATCGCTCTGATAGACTGATATTATCACCTAAGTAAAATTGACAAGATAATTGACCGATCTCTTACGGTCTTCAGCTCTGTGTTGAGTTGGTGAACCAGGGGTTTGTTTGCTCATCTTGTGTATTTCAGATCTCATCCGCCCGACTCGCCAGATCAAGATGATGAGCAGGAGGTCTCTTAGGCATCCTTTGGCTGCACCGCTTTTAGCACTCCAGCCTGTTTATCTAGGTTGGTTCGTGAGAGCCGAGACCCACTCTCCGAACCTGAGTTCGATTCCGCCCTGTTCCCCCTTGACCACCCTTCTACCAGTCCGGAGATACCAGTGCCAGATGCGAGACAACAGATAGATGATTTATCGGTACTTGAGTTTGGATGTTTTGCCTTTGTAGAGACCATGTCCAGCAGCGAGGAGCGCACCGAGGGTCAACAGCCAGAGACGACTATCTATGTATTGGACCAGGGTGTGATCAACAACAACCTGTTGGCTTCCCTTGAGACGATGCAGCGCCAGATACGAGATCAGGGAGTCTTCATGGTGGAGATGAGGAGAGATATGGAGAGACAGAGGACATCACGAGAGCAACCGAGAGCGGCGGGAGAGAGAGAGATCTAGATCAGCCCGAGGAGCCAGTTCAGCCGCAGAGCAGCCGAGATCGATGCGGGAGTTGCACAACCTCGGATCGACACTTACACACCGGTTGGTTGTCCTTCCGGCGATCGTGGGGGACTTCATGTTCCCCCCACAGACACTTCAGATCCGAACACAAAAATTCGGCGAAGTTGGGTCAGTGCATGGATCCGGGTTCCAGGTGATCCAGGGGGGAGAGTTGACCAGGGGTCAACATCCCCCGTGGACCAATCAGATAATTCCGATTTATTAATTATTTAGAAATCCATTTAAAAATAGCAAATGATTTTATTTCGAAAAATTTAAAAAAATGAAAAATGTTTATTTATTTTCAAAGTATTTCTTAGTGATTTTTATTTATTTTTTTGAAAAATAAATAATGTATTTAAATTAAATTATTATTATATATAGATATATATATACATATGTATTTTTGATTTTTATTTTTAATTGTTTATTTTTGTATAATTATTCCAATTTTTTATTTTATTTATTTATAACATAAAATTTGAAAAAAAGGTATTTTTATTTTATTTTTATGATTTATTTACATTAGTTAAATAAATAGATCTATACACATATGTACCTGGTATATGTACAAGGTGGGAAATGATTTTTATTATTTTTCTTTTTATTTTTATTTTTCTGATTTTTATTTTATTTTTATAAGCATGTACAAAATATGAGAAACATTTTTTATTTTTATTTTGAGGAAAATAAAATTATTTATATACATAAGTGTATGTACACCATGATTGACCTTATCTCCCTCTACTTGGTTTCTTTTGCGGTCAGGCCCATGCTGAGCCCTCCCTTGGGATTAGGTCGCTCAATATTTATTCTAAATATTTCTCTATTTTTCTTGTGTTTCTTTATTCCTTTATTTTCACACAAAAACATGCTAATTATGCATAATTACAAAATGCATGCATTTTGAAAATTTATGATATTTACACATATTTACATGGCATTTTGTTGAGGTTTCTAGCTAAAATAAAGGAATAAAGAGTGATGAATGGGGGATTCATCACTCCCCTATACTTTACTTTTGCTAGTCCCTTAGCAAACACTTATTTGAAAAAGAAGTGCAAAAGAGAAAGAAAAAGAAAAAGAGAGGAAATCAAGGTTGATTATTAAACTTTTTCATTAAATTGAAATATGGAGCTCAGTCAGACCTTTGGATTATTAATTTGTCGGAACCTAATTTGGACTTAAGCTTAAAACTTGACAACCACTAAGTTCCACCAATCTATGGTCAAGACTCCTCAATAAACCAGATCAGAACAAGTCTACATACACAAACTCTAATGACCATGAATCTTTCCTTGTACAGTGTAAGTGATATGTAGCTCCCCACCTCAGAAGTAATAAAGAAACAACCTCCCACAACCTGGTAACTCTAATGCCTTGGTCTAGCAACTCTTTCCTCGAGACGGGTATTCCCTTCTAAGTTCAAGTACAACGAGCTCAAGAAGACGGGGAAGAAGAGAATGGACCATGACCAGTATAGCCTTGTATCCTTGGGAGCTCTAACCAGTGTAGCTGAGTCTCCCGTTGCAAGCGTCATGAGATGGTCATGTATAACATAAGCTTTGCTTTATTTGACTATATACACTCCGGTGGGATTATGAAATTTTCAATCCGACCCACCACTTTTTTGGAGTTCTTTTCTTTTTGCACATTTTTTTCATGTGCATCTGTACAACATATCTACATGGTGCAACATATATACATAAGGAGTTTTTCCTCTTGAGCCAGTAGACTATCCCTCTTTTGAAGCTTTATTGCAACCCACAACTCCTGTCTTTATACTTCATAACCACCAGACCAAGTTGAGACGCACTTCCTTCAATATAAGAAGAAGAGAGGTTCCGCGTAGAAGTACTACCCTCATATGCTACCCCAAGCTAAAGGAAACTGCCTCCTCACCACCTCATCCGTGGAGAGCTATGTGTAAAGTGCTGGTGCAAGTAAAGCCATTGTCTCTAAGAGTCATGCGTGTGTTGTTAAGTGCTCTACTTAGGCTCATCAAGATGACATATGCTCATAGCCTAGTGGACTCAAAAAATTAAGTCCCAATGGACCTGAAAAGTCTCAATCCTAAGCCCTATAAGGTTCCTTTTATAATTAGGTGGATTAAGGTATTAACCAAGCTCCATTTGTCAATTTAATTCCAGGCCAATTTAAATGTCAACTATGATTTGGAAAAACTGTGCAAGTATTTACAAAGATGCAATTTTACAAATTTTTACACATGTGCAAAATTTTGAAAAATGTTTGAAAACATTGATGTATGCATGAATGCGAAGTTTTGCAAAATATTTACAAAAATTTACACAAGGTTTTTGCAAACCTTTTGTTTTTCAAACATTTTACAAAAAATTTGTACTATATACATAAATTTTCATATGAAAATATGTACAAACTATTTACACAAATCATTTTTACAATCATATGTACAAAAATAATTTTTATAAATAAATAGGTATGTGCAAGAAGAATTTTATGTACAAGGGAAATTTTTAAATTTTTATGGATTTTTAGCCATTTTTATTTATTAACACACTCACACAAAGTATGAGTTATGGCTAAAGTATATATGAAATATGTACGACACCCCCTATACTTAGCTCGAACGATGTCCTCAGGGTGATCGAGAGCGATGAAGAAGACATAACTCGTGCTTAGTATAGGGAAGTGAAAAGGAATGGTATGTACAACGACGGATCAAAGAATAGAATGAAGAGCACTCGGTGTTTCCCCCTATACTTAGGATCAAGTAATCCTAAGTATAGCAAGTTGTACATGAAGGGAAATCCGAGTGAACGGATGTACAGGATCTAACCCCCCCCATACATAGGGTGAAATATCCCTAAGTATAGGCAGCAAAACAGGGGTAGAAAGACACGAAGAAGACCACTATATACAAGATGGGAGGGCATCACTCCCCCTATACTTAAGGTGAAGAATCCTTAAGTATAGGCAATGACAGGAGTGATGAAACATAATGCTATGAACAACTCAGTGTTTCTACCCCCTATACTTAGGATGAGGTATATCCTAAGTATAGCAAAGATAATCCTATACGAGACCTGGGGTGAAAACAAATACGGAAGAAAGAGTGACCAAACTAAGACGAAACACGTATACAAAAGGGTACAATGTTGAGGTGCCTCTCAACAAGCGCTATATTTTACGCCCCTAGATGGGCGTAAAGGCTAGGATAACGCTGTATCAAGGTTCAGGACGACATCTGTAAGGCGAATACCGTACTGTTGTCGTAGTCGTGGTGGATGAACTACGGTGAAATCAACAATGTAAGAAATGACACCCATGTATGCAATCGGGCAGGTGTCTGCTACCGGCCAATGATATGGGAATAATGATTCGGGATCCGGTAGCACAAAAGAAATAGTCGGCTCAGGCTCAGACTGGAGTGGAAGTGTAGAGCCGAAGAAATCAAACGTGGAGAAGGATGGATCAGTCATGGAATCCTCCACGTCAATCAGTGTCTCAAAAAGGTGTGGAAAGTGAAGATCATGAGACTCTCTAAGAAAACTGATATCTGATGCATATAATGGAGACAAATCAGACAGATCATCGAATATCTCAAGGATCGGCTCATCCTCGCGAGGGTTGTCGAGATGAGGCAACTCAGAATCAGAGTGATCGGAAGACTCAGTTTTGTGAACCGCCAGATCGGATACACTCTCAGAAAGTGTAACCAAGTACTCATCATGTGTGGCATTCTCCCACAGATAACCCTCTGGGAGGAATGCAAGATTATCGGTGATAAATAGAGGATCAGGATCTATCAAGGCATCTTCGCTACTGTCAAGTACCCACTCTGTGCACCAGGCTGTATCATCATCTGAAGTCTGGCTCTCGGCAATCTGGAAGCAGGAGAAGGTACTGGTCATCATCGCGGAGGCTGGTAAGGTGACTATGGCTGATCCTCGCTCTGCAGCAATGCTGGCTGGCATCTGGTCCTCAAAAAATTTATCTGTTTCATCAAAGTGGAGGACAAAAAGCTCAAATATGGGACTCTCTATGTATGACCTCTCAAAGTGGTGTCCCATATCAGGCTCTGGCTGCTGAGCTGAGTCTAGGTATCTGTCTGACTCCGAGAAGTGTCTCTGTAGAAAAGAAGCTGAATCATCCGGGGATGGACTCTGAACTGGCTGGATCGCTGGCTGTAGTAGAGAAGTGTCTCTGCAGAAAAGAAGCTGAATCATCCGGGGATGGACTCTAAACTGGCTGGATCGCTGGCTGTAGTAGCTGGGGCTCCTTCGTGTCTTGAAGTATCAGAATATCTGATATCCAAGAATCGTCAACTGAAAACTCTGGGACTGACTCGAACTCTAGCTAGAAAACCAACGGGAACTCGAGTAGACTCTGGGTCAGAACCTCCATTGTAGCAGTCATGTCCTCTGTACTCTGTGGTTCTACAGAATCCAAGTCCTTGGGCTGGTGTGTAGAAACTGTATACTCATGTAGTGCGACACACTCCACTGGTACTACAACATCCTCGTGTTGTCCCGACTATGGCATCTCGTGAAGATGGTCTCTGTGAAAGTAACCTCGAGATGGTATCCAATAAGTCAATGTCGGAACTGCGGTATGAACCGCCACATGAGGTAATCACCAGTGCTAACTGCTCCGCGGTCATCCCCTGCATGGAGATCTCAATAAGGTCAGTCACTGAAAGTTCATGCTCGGGAAATCTCCTCAAAAATTCAAGAAACCTCGGCCATGCCTCATGCAGTGGCTCCTAAGGGTCTACTAAAAACTCTGTGATCAATGACCACATCATCTCTGCTCTACGCTGGGGAGAGTATCTCTGTAGAAACTCGAACCGTAAGTCTCCCCACGTAGTGAATCTCCTTCCCAATCGTCGGTGCCATCGCATGGCTCTATCCTGAAGTGTGAATGGGAAGGTATTCAGCATCAGCTCCTCTGCAGTGATGTCTGAATAGATCTGTGTCCTGCAAAACTCCTTGAACTCAGATAGGTGAAGATAGGGCTCCTCATGCACCTCTCCTGAGAATGTCGACAGTCTTTGAATAAACTCCAAATCCAAAATGAATGGACCTTATGTAGAAGCTGACTGAGCTCCCTGTCCTATCTGATCATCCATCATGCTGGCATAGGAGGCATCTGATACTCACGTCTGCTCTCTATGATCGTGTGTGAAGTGCACTCTCAACTCAGCAATGGCATCGTCCGGGCCTCACATCTGCTCCATCTGATCTCCACGGACATGTAGTACAGCATGCCCAAAGTAGTGAAAGGGATGGGAGGGTGGGAACGGGAGGTTGGCCAAAGATCCGACCTACTTTGAAGGTGGACTGGACTAATGGGAAGAAGATGGAGAAACCGCAAGAGTCAGCAAGAAGTGAGGGGGGTCCATCATCCAGGGAGATAGAAAAGGAAGAGAACTGAAGGGAGGGTGGGAGGGAGAAAGATAGATGACTGGAGGAGAAGATAGGTGAAGAAGAGAACGGATGGGATCTGAAAACACAAACAAGATTGGTCAAGCAAAACCCCAAATTCACCTACGCACTCAGAGCTGATGACCGTAAGAGATCGGTATTTTATCTTGTCAGTTTTATTTAGGTGGCAAAATTTAGTCTTTCAGAGCGACTAAGCGAGCTGTTAGGGATCCAATATTCTTAGCAGACTATCCCGTATAAAAAGCCGGTAGTCTGTCAAGAAATCAGATATGCCTCTAGCCTAGGATGCGGGTCACTCTCTTGCTCATCCAAACCAGACAATGAGGGGATTACTCTTCCAAGACAAGCTACTAAGTCAATGCCTTTTAAGATCAAGTTTGGTTAACAATCCCAATTTTATAGTTTCTATTTTTAGATATTTTTCAGATCAAGCAACTCCTAACGAATTTTTCGGTTCTCTTGATTGTTTTAAGTCCAAAAATCGAGGGGAGAAGTGATGGGCTGAAATTCTATCAATCTGGATCAGATAAAAATAATCACTCTCAGGTCGTTGCGACCCGGATCGATAGAGATCTCAGTTCAATAAAGAAAAAGAGGATCAGACCACCAATCAAGCAGATAAAACAATGAAAATCAAATAGTGGCCCTGGCTATGAGATTAGCCTGGTGTAGCACCCAGGGTCGGACTCAGGGAGCACGAATTGGCCTTGCGGCCTACGAAGTAGTCAGCAGTAAAATAAGACAAAAACAAATATTTTTGGTGCTTTTTAATGTTTTTTATATTTTTTTTGGGATTTTTGATAATAAGGAAAATAATAAAAAGATAAATATAAGCAACTTCAACCAATTATTTAAGCACTAAAAAAGGGTCCAAAAAATTCCAATAAAAATATTCTTATGTTTTTTAGGTTTTTTACTATTTTTGATGAACTTTTGATATTTTTATGATTTTTATATAATTTTTTTTAAAATGAAATAAGACAAAACACTGAGCTACTATACAGCCAGGCTTCAAGGACCAATATAAAATATAAAATGGTCCTATAAGAGCCTGGGGGTATTTTATGAAACTATAAATAATAAACAAAATTCAGAAGAAGAGTTTATTGTTTGTGGAATTTTCTACAATTTTATAGAATTTTTATGAATTTTTAAGGGTTTTTTAATTTTTAAGGTTTTTCAATATCCAATAATCACGAAAATTGCACAGAAAATCAAACACATAGAAATTAACAATCCTAATTTTTTTTAGAATTTTTGAGAGATTATTTATATTTTTTAAGGTTTTCTAATCTGAACAGAGGTAAAAATGGCTATTTTTGAATTTTTAAAATACTAAAAAGCCTAAAAAATGTACAACATTTTTAGTGAAAACTTTACACAGTGGCAGAAGCCACGTGTCCAATTTTCACGAAATTTGGACTTGATTTTCTATTTTATTTAATTCAAAAATAGGCTCATAGTGTGCAAGGACCTAAATGTAAGGAAAACTAAGTTCTGGGGCTAAAAAGTAACAAGCTCAGAAGCCTGGGGGTCCCTCGTGCAATTTGTCCAAGTCCCCACGCACATTGCACGTGGTCTGGGAAAAGAGGGACCAATATGTAATAAAATTAGTTCCAAGGGCTTATTAGCAACATGTGCTAAAAGCCCAGGGGACTAGTTGCAAATAACCCAGAATATTCTGCACATGTCAAATAAAACCACGCATAGGGGTATGGATGCAAATATTAAAAACTATATTTCATTCCATAACTCCTCAAAACAACAGCCCATACATTGCAAATTCACCAAAAAACCACGTGACGAAGCACGTGTCTCACATACACAGGGATGAAAGTGTAAATAAAATAAAGGTCCAGGTCCTAAGTGCAATTTTTACGAAATTAAAACAATTACTTAAACTATTTACAGGACTAATTGAGAAAAGCAAAACATGAGGGGGCCTAAGTGAAATTTACCCCTTATTATCACAGGGTTGGAGGCGCGTCACGTGTGATATCCAACGGCTGCGGGGCGCTGCTCTTCTGTGAAGGGCACTGGCTCGGATCTGATGGCTGAGGGGTGTCCACGTGGCTGATCGGACGCTCGTGGATCAAGGGCACTCCTCGCTTAATCAAGGGTCATGATCGAGCCTCTAGTAGATCTACGGTGACTGGCTCCTCGCGCGTGGACGCTCCAGATCAAAACTGGGCGAGGACGGCTCGATCTGACGATGACGGAGGAAGCACCAAGAACAGGTCGTCGATGACTTTCGCCGGCCCAATGCTCGCGCTAGGGTCCTCCTCTGCTGCTGCTGAGATGTCCAAGAGCTTCGCCTCGATGGTCGCTAGTGGATGCCTCTTATAAGGCCAGCGACCACCGGAATGGCTCGGCGACGGCGGAGGCTGGGAGCTGCTATGCTGAATGCTCAGACCCTCAGATGGGCCTCTTCTCGATCTGCAAAACCCACAACCAAACTCCTGGGTCGAGGGCAAAATGCCTCGACCCTGTGAGGGGTGAAATGGGGGCGGAGATGCATCAGGGCGGCACCCTCCGGCGTAGCGACGATGGAGGAGGGTGAACTCCCAGTTCCGTGGCGAACTGGGTTGGATGGACGGGCGTAGAACGTGAGTAGGAGTATGGCAGAGATGACGATCGAATCGGGGGATGGAATGGATGATCAGAGCAAGAGTATTCGATGAACGACGACGAAGGATGGATTTGGGGCTAATAAAAAATTCGAGCAAGATAGGAAGAGTTAGGTTCACCTGATGACTGTGGTCGACTAGGGATGAGCTAAGGTAGCTCTGGTCATCGCCTCGAGGGTCTTCGGAGGCCCGAGGCTCGGGCACTGCTTTGGGCGGCGTGTGGCGGCGAGATGTCGCCGGATTAGTGACGGAAAGCTCCTCCTCCTCTCTACTACACACCAAACGCTAGTTGTCACTCTAGGGTATCGGGTGGAGGTCCTGGGTGGAAGAAGCGACGCCAAAGATAGCGTGAAAAGGAGGCCGGAGGTGCAGCTTTATAGCGCAAGGGGTCCGACTAGATCGAATCGGGCAAGGGCGCATGAAGCACGGATCCCTAGTCTCAACCCCGGTCGAGGGTCTCGGATGATCAAGGAACAAATGGAGCCCGGGGTTTAGGTGTTTGGCGATCAGGTCGAGTGAGGAAAAGTCGGAGAAGTCGGGTCGGGCACAACGAGTCCGGCTCTGGTGGTCCTGGGGGGGGGGGGGGGGTTGACCGGGGGTTAACATCCCCCGTGGACCAATCAGAGCCCGCCAATTATTAAATATTTGATAATTCATTTAAAAATACTAATTGACTTATTTTCGAAAAACTTAGAACATGAAAAATGTTTTTTTATTTTTAAACTATTTTTAATGATTTTTATTTATTTTTTTGAAATAAAATTTAGCTATTTACAAAATATTATTATTATATACAGGTATATACATATGTATTTTTCTATTGTTGATTTTTAATTATTTATTTTTATACAAATTATTCCAATTTTATATTTTATTTATTTATAAGATAAAATTTTGAATAAAGGGGTATTTTTATTTTATTTTTATTAATTATTTACAAGGGTGAAATAAATAGTTTTATACATGTACATACATGGTACATATACAATGTTGATTTTGATTTTGTTTTTTATTTATTATTATTATTATTTTTATGGTTTTTATTTTATTTATCTACATTATGGAATATGGAATATGTACATATTTTTGTTGGATTATTATTTATTTATTTATAGGGGGAAATAAATAGATATATTATTTCTATATACAAGGCATATATACAATGATGAAGGTCATTTTTATTTTTGTTTTGTTTTTCCCAATTTTATCTTAATTTTATATTTACAAATATATTCATATTCACAAAAATGCCTTTTTATTTTACTTAGAGGAAAATATATTTTTTTATTTATTTACATGTATATATACAAACACATGAGTTTCCCTATCTCCCTCTACTTGGGTTCTTTTGCGGTCAGGCCCATGCTGAGCCTTCCCTTGGGATTAGGTTGCTCAATATTTATTCTAAATATCTCCCTCTTTTTCTTTTATTTCTTTATTCTTTTATTTATGCAAAGAAACATGCTAATTATTCATTTTTACACAATGCATGCTGAGTGATAATTATTGCTATTTACAAGTATCCACATGTGTTTTGCATAGGTTTTGTAGCTAAAATAGAAGAATAAAGAGTGATGAATGGGTATTCATCACCCCCTATACTTTAACTTTGCTAGTCCCTTAGCAAACACTTATTTGAAAAAGAAGTGAAAAAGAAGAAGAAAAAGAAAAAGAGGAGAAAATGCATGGATCAATGCTGATTATTAAAATTGCCTTCATTAAATTGAAATATGGAGCTCGATCAGATCTTTGAACTATTATTGTGTCGGAACCTTATTTGGACTTAAGCGTAAAACCTAACAGCCTCTAAGTTCGACCAATCTATGGACAAGACTCCTCAATAAACCAGATCAGAACAAGTCTACATACACAAACTCTAATGACCATGAATCTTTCCTTGTACGGTGTAAGTGATATGTAGCTCCCCACCTCAGAAGTAACAAAGAAACAACCTCCCTCAACCTAGTAACTCTAATGCCTTGGTCTAGCAACTCTTTCCTCGAGAAGCGGGGTATTCCCTTCTAAGTTCAAGTGCAACTGGCTCAAGAAGAGGGGGAAGAAGAGAATGGACCATGGCCAGTGTAGCCATGTATCCTTGGGAGCTTTAACCAGTGTAGTTGAGTCTCCGCTGCAAGCTTCATGAGATGGAACATGTATACCATAAGCTTTTGCTTTATTTGACTATATACACTCCGGTGGGATTATTAAATTTTCAATCCGACCCACCACTTTTTTGGAGTTCTTTTCTTTTTGCACATTTTTTTCATGTGCATCTGTACAACATATCTACATGGTGCATCATATATAAAAGGAGTTTTTCCTCTTGATCCAGTAGACTATCCCTCTTTTGAAGCTTTATTGCAACCCACGGCTTCTGTCTTTAGACTTCATAACCACCAGACCAAGTTGAGACGCACTTCCTTCACTATAAGAAGAAGAGAGGTTCCACCTAGAAGTACTACCCTCATATGCTACCCCAAGCCAAAGGAAACTGCGTCCTCACCACCTCATCCGTGGAGAGCTAGGTGCAAAGTACCAGTGCAAGTCAAGCCATTGTCTCTGAGAGTCATGCGTGTGTTGTTAAGTGCTCTACTTAGGCTCATTAAGATGACATATGCTCATAGCCTAGTGGACTCAAAGAATTAAGTCACCATGGACCTGAAAAGCCTTAACCCTAAGCCCTCTAAGGTTCCTCTTATAATTAGGTGGATTAAGATCTTAATCAAGCTCCATTGTCCAATTTAATTCCAGGCTAGTTTAAATGTCAACAATAATCCAGGAAGAACTATACAAATATTTACAAAGATGCTATTTTACAAATATTTACACTTGTGCAAAATTTTTGAGAAATGTTTTGAAACCATGGATGTATGAATGAATGCAAGTTTTGCAAAATATGTACACAAATTTACACGAGGTTTTTGCAAAATTTTGATTTTCAAAACATTTTGGAAAAATTTTGTACTATATACATAATTTTGATATGCGCATATTTACACACTATTTACACAAAAAGTTTTTACAAACATTTTTACAAAAATAATTTGTACAATAGCTGTATGTGCAATAAAAGAATGTTTATTTACAAGGAAAAATTTTTAATTTTTATGGATTTTTGGGTTTTTAGCCATTTTTATTTCTTAACACACTCACACAAAGTACGAGTTATGGCTAAAGTATATATGAAATATCTACACCCCCCTATACTTAGCTCGAACGATGTCCTCAGAGTGTTGAAGAGCGATGAAGAAGACATAACTCGTGATTAGTATAGGGAAGTGAAAAGGAATGGCTATATACAAAGACCAATGAAAGAATAGAATGAAGAGAACTCGGTGTTTCCCCCTATATTTAGGATCAAGTAATCCTAAGTATAGCAAGCTGTATATGAAGGGAAATCCGAGTGAAAGAATGTACAGGTTATACCCCCTTATACTTAGGGTAAAATATCCCTAAGTATAGGCAACAAAACAGGGATAGAAAGAATCAAAAGAATACCCGAGAGTCCTACATCCCCCCTATACTTAGGGTAAAGTACACCCTAAGTATAGCAAAATCATAAGATGAGAAAAGGGATGTGGGACTAAAGAATAGAGCGATATGAACAACTGGATCTATACAAGTTGGAAGAACAATGATAATCAGGTGTGAGACGCAATGGATGTGAGTCAAGAGACCACATCTCATGCAAAGTGAATAGGGGCAACATCAATGACCCGCGGCTCATGATCTAGATATGGCTTGAGCCGCTGGCCGTTCACTCGAAAGGTACTCTCTGAAGACAACTCAGATATGTCAATACTCCCATTGTCGTGTACCTTTCTCACCAAATACAGTCCCTTCCGTTTGCTCTACAGCTTCCCTGGGAATAATCTAAGCCTAGCATCAAACAGCCATACTCTCTGTCCTGGCTCAAATTGCTTGTGGCTGATGTGAGAATCATGCCACTCCTTTACTCTCTCCTTATAATGTAGACTGCTTGAAAAGGTGGTATCACAAATCTCCTCCAAGGCTGCTAACTCTGCCTCCTCTGATCTCCTATACTCTCTGGATCCAAAATTATATCAGTGACTGCCCAAAGTGACCTATGTCTCAGCTCAACAGGTAAATGGCACGGCTTGCCATAAACGAGGTGAAAGGGAGATGTACCCAAAGGAGTCTTGAAAGACGTCCGATATGCTCACAAGACCGAGTCCAAAAGCTGTGACCAATCCTTTCGATCAGGGCAGACTACTTTCTGCAATATAGTCTTGATCTCCCTGTTTGACACTTCAGCAAGACCATTCGTCTGAGGGTGGTATGGAGTGGCAACTCGATGGTCTATGCAGAACTCGCTAGCAAAGGCCTTTACCTTGTCGTTGACGAAATGAGACCCCCCGTCAGATATCAACACTCTAGGTACCCCGAACCGTGAAATGATATTCCTCCCTAAAAATCTGCAAATAGTCCTAGCATCTGCGGTTCGGGCGGGTATGGCCTCAACCCAACGACTCACATAATCAACGGCCAACAGAATGTACTCAAATCCCTGACTCCTAGGGAATGGACCCATGAAATCGATGCCCATGCGTCAAAAACCTCACATAAGTGAATGGGCTACATCGGCATCATATCATGCTGTCCACAAGTGCCCATCCTCTGACAATCAGTCACCTCTTCACGAACTCATCAGAGTCCTTGAAGAGAGTAGGCCACCATAGGCCAGATTGGAGCACTTTCTGTGCCGTTCTCCTCCCTGAGTGATGTCCTCCTGCCTCAAGCTTGTGGCAGTAAGTAAGAACGCTGTGGAGCTCCTCCTGAGGAATGCACCGACACCAGATACTATCCCCTCCCTCATGGTAAAGGACGAGATCCTCCCAATGGTAAAACTTGGCCTTCGCGAGGAAGGTCTCAAGTTTCTGTCTGGGCCAATCTTGTGGAACTTTCTTGGTGACAAGATAGTTCACAATATCGGCACACCATGGGAGGGAGGCGATAGCAAGGATCGCCTCATCTAGGAAGGTCTCACAAATAGGGTCAATCTGCTCAGAATCCTCAAGATACTCCAATCGGGAGATACGATCCGCCACCACATTCTTGACTCCAGGCTTATCCTTAATCTCTATATCAAACTCCTGGAGCAGAAGGATCTATCTGGTCAATTTGGCTTTGGCATCCTTCTTTGCCATGAGGTACCTGATGGCGGTATGATCAGTAAAGATGGTCACTCTAGATCCAATGATGTAAGATCTGAACTTATCTAGGGCGAAGACTACGGCTAGCATCTCCTTCTCAGTGACTGTGTAGTTTCGCTGTGCGACATCCAATGTACGGCTAGCGTAGTGAATAGCAAATGGGACTCCATCCCTCCTCTGTCCCAGCACGGCCCCTACGGCAAAATTGGAGGCTCTGTCATGATCTCGAATGGGAGAGACCAATCAGGTGGCTGAAGAACAGGAGCCTAGAGAGTCTCGAATGACGATAGACACTTGTCATCGACAAGAAACTCGGTGTCTTTCGTCAGCATATCTGTCAACGGTCGGGCTATCCTACTAAAATCATGAATGAAACGCCGGTAGAAAGCGACATGCCCCAGAAAAGACCGTAACTTCCGCAGGTTGGATGGTGGTGCGAGTTTGCTAATGACATCCACCTTGGCCGGATCAACCTCCATGCCCTGTTGGAGATGATATGGCCAAGCACCGTCCCTTGAGTCACCATGAAGTGACTCTTCTCCCAAGATAATACCAGGCGAACTCTATGCATCGCTGAAGGACTCGGTCTAGGCAGTCAAGATAGGAGTCGAATCCGTCGCCGTAGACCGAGAAGTCACCCATGAAGACCTCCAAGCACTCCCCCACCATGTCTGAAAAAGATAGACAACATGCATCTCTGAAAAGTCGCAGGGGCATTGCATAGCCCAAATGGCATGCGTCTGAAGGCGTATGTACCGAAGGGACAGGTGAAGGTGGTCTTATCCTGGTCCTCGGACGCGATGGCCACCTGATTGTAGCCGGAGTACCCATCCAAAAAGCAGTAATGGCTCTTCCCTTCCAGTCTCTCAATGATTTGATCTATAAAGGGCAAGGGGAAATGATCCTTCTTGGTGGCCTGGTTGAGTCATCTGTAATCTACGCAGACCTGCCAAGAGGTGGGTACACGGGTAGCGATCTCCTCTCCGGACTCCATAACAACAGTAGTGATGCCCGTCTTCTTGGGCACCACATGCAATAGGCTGACCCACTTGGAATCGGAGATGGGGTAGATAAAATCGGCGCTCCACCACTTCGATATCTCCTTCATGACAACCTCTCTCAGATTCGGGTTCGGCCGCCGCTGGAACTCATGCGACGGCTTTGCCTCATCCTCGAGATAGATGTGGTGAGAGCACAGAGCCAGACTGATCCCCTGGAGATCTGCTACACTCCATACTATCGCCTTGCGGTTGTTTTCAAGAACCCCCATCAGACGGGATTCTTGCTCTCTAGTCAAATCAACGGAGATAATGACTTGGTACATCTCATGCTCACCTGCAAGGAACATATACTTCAACGACACTGGTAGTGGCTTCAGCTCTGGACAAGTCGGTGCTGGCAAATCTGGCTTCTGAAGAATCCGTATGTATGCTGCCAAATCTGCTCGAGAAAATGAGAACTCTCTCTCGCAAACTGGATCTGGAGAAGGCTTCTCAACTGGACTGTCTCTGCTCTGCATGGCATCAACTTCCTCCCCAGCTGTAGGCTTAGTAGAAGTCAGATCTAGTATAAGCTCATCAAACTCTGCTCAATCAAATTCTGACTCTGAGGGATTTGTATCATCATCACAAAACAACTCTGTCTTGCGGTCGAGAACTAAATCTGCCGAGTGAAAAGTATCCTGGACCAGGAATGCGCTCTCCAAGCTATCCTCTGCTGTCGTCTCTACATCAGCGGTCTCTGAAGGTGAGAGGATGGCCTGTGCATCTGGTCTGCCCAAACTGCCTCGTCATCTATGATCACAAAGTCGCAGTCCTGGTGGATGTCTAGCCCTGCATCTGTCATCTGCTCTGAATCAGTGGTCGGCTCTGAGCATGCTGAATCTCTGACTCTAATATCCTCGACCATCTCTATTTGTACACTTTCTCTCTCGACGCGAAAGTATACCTTCCTGATATCATGGTCGGTCACTGCCTTGGATGTGGCTAAGAACAGGCGACCTAAAATGATGGGGGTATCAGTCACAGACTCAGGGATCTCCATGTCCAACACAACGAAATCCACAGGGAATTGCAGGCCCTGAATCGTGACGACAACGTCCTTCAGCAACCCCTTCGGCCTCTTGACAGATCGATCAGCAAACTGAAGGACTATCCTGCTCTGTCGTAGAGTGCCCAACTCGAAGCGATCGAGAAGGGCTGCCGGAAGTAGGTTGATCGAAGAACCGCTGTCTAATAGAGTGCAGTCGAACCTCTGCTCTCTGATATGGCATCTGACATATGGGGCTCCTGAATCTGGCCTCTTGGCCGACAGACGGTTCTGAATCGTAAAACACGTGGCTCTGGTCAGCACATGGATCTCCGACTGGTGGTTCCGCCTCTTCCTCCTAACAGTAGTCCTGTCTCTAAGTGATCTCTGGAGTAGAGGGATGTGCTGCAAGGCCTCCTGAAGAGTCAGCTGAATGTCGAATCGGTCGATCATCTGCTGGCTGAACTCTTCCTACTGTTTCTTTTTTGGATTTTCTATTTTCTTCCCCTTTCCCATGTGAAGTGCTCGTGGAAAGGGGTTCACAAGTCCTTCTCAGATGAAGGACTAGGAGAGGGTCTCGGCTGCTCAAGCACGGCAGAATCCACACATACATCATCATGCACCACAGGTGGATCAAAATAAAATAAACCCTTTCCTTTATTGCCAGATAAGTCCTGAGTTACATGAACAGATGGAAAGACTATAGGACTCTCAGAAGTAAAAACGGTGGCATCAGCACCACCCTCGGCAGGTTGACTCGCGGCATCAGCACCGCGCTCTGGCTCGGCAACAATGGTGGCATCAGTACCACCTCCTCTGTCTGGTGAAGTGACGGCCTCAGTACCGTCGGTGGGATCAGCATCCATGGTGGCATCAATACCACCGTCATCACCTCTCGCGGCCTCAGTACCGCGCTCCTCCTCGTCTGGCGCTCTAGAAGTAACCTGGGTGTGTCGCTCAGACGAGGCGCCACCTGCTGGCATCCTACCGCTCCTAAGTGTGACAAAGTCAGTATCAAAAAGATAGGCAGACATATCACCAAAAGCGTCACTAGGAGTGGTATACTCTATGAAATCTACCTGCTCAGACTTACTCTTCAGGTTGTTCGGGTTCGGCTCAATCTGGGCAGGGATGGCGGCCTTCCCTCTCACAATCTCCCGCATCTCCTGGCGGAACTCGTTCATCTCCCGTCTGAAAGTAGCCTGCTGATCGGTAAGGAGGCGGGCTATGTCGTCCAAGGTAGGGTTCTCATGAGAACCTGACGGGTGGCCTTGCTGGTAGTGAGGCTGCTGCTGTGTGTGGTGCTGCGGGTGAGAGGGGTATGACTGGGGATGATACTGCTGCTGCTGAGGCTGATCTCGCCTCCAAGACTGTCCCTGCTGATAGGGACGAGGACCATACTGTGAAGACTGCTGCTGCTGCTGCTGGTGCACTGGGGGCTGCTGCTGTTGGTGATCTCTCTGATAGCCGTACTGGCCACCCTGAACCTGAGGTTGCTGCTGGGAACTGGCACCTCCGGCTGACCAACAGAATCCTGGATGATCTCGTTGGATACCAGGCTGGGGGCGGTTGTACCAAATCCCGTTGATGTCCATCAATGGCTCCTGCTCATAGGTGACTGGTGGGAGTACGTTCAGAGGCTGATCCGGCTGGTAGACCACCATCTGTATGTCGGGAGATGGTGGTGACTGGTAAGAAGGCTGCGGCTGCTAGTACGGCTCCGCCTATACAAGGTGAACCTGTCTAGGCTGCTGTTGGCTGGAGCGCTGGGACGAGCTGTCGGTGCTACTTGGATCGCCTCGTGCCTGAAGACGGGGCTGGGAAGCCGTCTGTGCCTCCTAGAGACACATGAGCTGTGTCTTCAGGTCACTCAGGGTTTGTGCCATCTGCTCCATCTGCGTGATACCCTGACACTGCTTCTTCTCTATGATCTCTATCCGGTCCAGCTTCTCGCTGATGATGCCCATGTCAGTGGTTGTAGACTCAGCCTATGCTGCTACCGCTGATGAAGTGGATGGACCGACGTCGATCCGTGCTATCCTATGGTACTGCACGGTCTGTGGTTGGGGGCGTCCCTTTGTGTAGAGTCGGGTCTGGGACATCACTGTATAGTTCTCGGCCATCTCCTCATAGATAGCCCAGACCTGATCATGATCCTTGGTGAAGTAGGACCCGCTACAAGAAGCGTTCACCAGGCCCTGCAGCTCTGGTGTCAACCTGCAGAAAAAGCTCTGAACTAAGTTCGGCTTCGAAATGTCATGGTGCGGGCATCTGTCTGTAAGCTCTCTGAATCTCTCCCATGCCTCGTGAAACTGCTCGTTGGGGAGCATGGAGAAGTTGCTGATCAGGGCCCTTGCTGTGTTCGTCCACACGAGTGGATAATACTTGTTCAAGTACTCGGTGCGGAGCTGCTCCCAGGTGTACACAAACCTCCCTATGTGCTTCAGCCAGTTGGCTGCTCTGTCTGCCAGGGAGAAAGGAAAGCCAATCATCTTGATGGTATCCTCATCCACCTGACGGTCATGGACGGTTCTGCAGAACATCTCGAACTCCTGGAGATGAAGATGGGGCTCCTCAGTGGCGAGCCCATGGAACCGGGGAAGAAGCTGCAAGGTGTTCGAGGGGAACTTGAAGTCCCCCACGATGGCTGGTAACATGACCCAACGATGCGTCAAAGTCGATCCGGGGTTGTGCAACTCCCGCATCGGTCTCGGAGGCTCTGCTGCTGCGATTGCTGCCGCATCATCGGGTATCCTCGGTCCATCATCAGGGCCGCGCTGCTCGCGGTCGGCTCTCATCTCCTCCATCTCTCTCCTTATCTCAATCATGAAGGCACCCTGATCCCTCAATTGCTGCTGCACTGAATCAAGGGAGGCGATCAGGGAGGTGTTGATCGCACCCTGGTCCAGGAGAAATGTCTGCTCTCCTCGAGGTTCTCCGGTGCGGTCATCACTGCTGCCGGCCATGGTCTCTGCAAAGGTAAAAGATCCAAACTCAGGTGCTGATAAATCATCTGACTGTGGTCTCTCATCTGGCACTGGCATCTCAGGAATGGTAGAAGGGTGGTCGAGGGGGAACAGGGCGGAGTCGAAGTCGGGGTCGGAGAGCGGGTCTGAGCTCTCACGAACCGACCTAGATGAGTGGGCTGTGTTGGACATGTGAGCCCACGACGAGCCATTATGCAATAAATGTTATTGCAAATATCATTCCCTGATCTGAAATGAAGAATAATAATTTGCATAATAGGTTCCTCTGTACAATTAGGGTTATGTAGCATGGCTGTCTTAATGATCAAACAGCTGTTGATTCAATAATTGAATCATAGAGGCTGGTGCTTGGATGAATATCTAAAGGGTTAGATTGAGGACTCATCAAGCACCTTCAAATGATTGTTACGATGTGATCTCCAGCCTGAGTAGGAGATGGCAATCCTTTTCTCACATAGGCTGATATCTGACCGACCTCTTGATGCAGGTCCTCTGCATAGGAATAGAGATTCGGAGGTGTCAGATTAGTTAGGTCAAAGAGTTGACTTAACGAGATCGAGATAACCTAAGTCCTATGTTGAATGCTGTCACATCATAGGCACGCATCCTCTGACCGGAGACAGATGTATTGCTATATGTCTGAGTATGTACATTTGACAGACCAATAGGTTGATGACCTAACCAAGGTCTATACACCGGCGCGCTGGTGTGCATGTAAGGGCATATGAGTAATACTATCTCTCAAAGGGATCATACAGGTTCATTACTGAACCGGAAGACATGAGCTCACTCATGAGATATTGGGAGGAATTAAATTCCGTGTACGGTCGTCTCGCTTTGGAAGCTTGACTGAATTTGTAGGTTTGATATATACTTTTGGAAAGTATATGATCAAGACCTAGGTATGATATATGCTTTTGGAAAGTATATGATCGATACCAAATCCCAATGATCAAATGAGAAACTTGGTGATCAAACCCTGAAGAAGACAGTGTAAAATAGATCTTGATCTTCGGGTTGACCATGGGTCTTCCAGTATGCAGGATGTACAGGTATTGGGAATACCTGAGGGTGATGTGATCACAACGATTGTATATCCATGACGCTTCCATTCCGAGGGAGTGATGAAACAGGTCTGGATTTTAGTGACTCCTTTCAGTAGAGAAGCAATCTGATCTTAGTCCAAGTGTTGGACATTGATCTGAATGAGATTCAGATTCAATGCGAAGATTGGATTTGCGGTCTTGATTTAATCAAGCATCTGTGGGAGGTTCGTAAGATCTGGATTTGAGATAAGATCTCAATATCCAAGTCACTATACGTGGAATAATACAATCGCCCTGTCCTTATCTCCAAGTATCTGCGGAGAAAGCACATTATTCTTGAAAGGGTTCAAGAATAATTCTTTTGATGAAATATCCAAGCAAGGACTTGATGATTAAATGAGATTTAATTATCAAGCTTAAATTTGAATATGATTCATGTTGTGAAAATGATTATCTAAGATAATTAAATAGGATTTAATTATCAAGGATTAGAGAATGTGGATAATACTATCCATGATATATGTGTATTATAAATATGATTTATAATACATATTGAAGAGAGAGAATCTATGTAAATAGCATTTGTTAATTAATAGTGTGGATTGGATTCACATTTATTAATTAATTGGAAATGCAATTTACAAACTAGTTTGGGTTGTGAATATGATTCACATAATGATCAATGGCATGATTGAAATATTCACAAATTAATTTGGAATTAATTTGGTGGATATTATTGCAATAATAGTTATTGCAATTTATTAAGAAATAATAAGATAAAAATAAAAGGAGACAAAATAACCCCCTATAATTTAGGGTGGTTGGTTGACTCCATTTAATTTATCACATTATCTCTTAATTAGTTATTGTTAAATTAAATTATGTTGATAATGTTGCAACATTCTTTAATTTAAATTAATGTTGTTGGTTTTAACCAACAACAATCATAGCCATTGATTTAGCATGGATCAAGCATAGCCCTTGGATCCATGTGTCTCATGGATTGAGATCCATTGGATCCTAAACTAGTATAAAAGGAGGGCTAGGGTAGCCTTTCCAAGTGACAACATTCTTGAGTTGAAGAACTCTACTCTCTCTCTCTCTCCCATTCTCGTGGGGTCTCCCTAATATTCAAGTGGCCGTCCACTTTGTGTATTAGGAAGGAGATCATTTTTCTATACCTCGACGCTTGGATCTTCGTCAAAGGATTGCGGGAAGGACGCGACTCATCATCGTGCCCGCAAGCGCATTTCTCCGTGGGTCAGACTTAAGATAGGAGGATCTCTACTTTGGGATCTCGCGATCACAACCACGCTTCAAGAGGTATTCCTTGTACTTTGTGGTTTGATGAAACGATCCGAGAAGTGTTCTCGTGATCATGTGGTTTCATCTTTAAAGTTAAAAATTTTAATTTCCGCCGCATCTAGCGACTAGTGCGACTAGTTGCCCCGATTGCATACGATGCGATCGACACGCTTCCGTGATGCGCTTAAGGATTCACAATATCCTACAAGTGGTATCAGAGCCATAGGTTGAATAAGGTTTTGGATATGATCCATAGACCTTAGACGATTTGGTTCTTGAAAGGGTTGCGAAATTTTTACTGCATTTCAATTGTTCGCACCTCTGTAAAATTGAAATTTTCGGCTCTGTTTAAAATGTTTAAACACGAAATTTTCAATTGGATTTTGTTCCTTATTAAACAATGAAACCATAGGACTTGAGTTTACTAAATTTGGACTTTATTTGCTCAAGATATGGCTTTTTGAATATGACTATATTCACTGTTGCGGGAACTGCGGATTTGAACGTAATTAATGAGATAATTACGGTTTTAATCCGCCTTGAAATGCATGAATTATCACTTGGGTTCTTTAATAAATCGAATAGGCAATCTTTTAAAACTGAGTTTGCATTTTTTGGATTTAAATTGATCAAGATAAGTTAATTTTAGTGATTGGGGGTCACTGCTGGAAATTAACAATTTTGATCTTGAACCTTGTGATATGTCATTCAATTATCATGATGAAAATTAATTGTTAATTTTCTGGAATAATTAGTGATAAATATTTGTGAAATATTTAAGGAGATAATTATTTCATTGAATGACACTTTCCTAAACCACAATGATGAGATATTAGATCTTGATCATTGGTTCATCAACAAACATTGCTTTCATGAAAACCATAGTTTATCCTACAATTGTTGTAGGACAACTTTTACATGAAAACCCTTTTGCTTGGATAGGATTGGGGATTTGTCTAGCAAATCTCCTTATAATCAAAAATGTTTTGATTTATATTATATGGTATAATTTCGGTTGAAAAACCGATGAGCATCTCAAAGTACATGATGGTCTATCTGGTATTATCCTTTCCCGAGGCGGATGTGGTGCCTAGTCGGAGAGCATTGGGGTAGTGGGTTGCAACGTATGTGGTCCGTCCCACTCTCGTCGTTACTGGCCATGACAGCGGGTAGGGACTGTATAATACCGGAGACAGAAAATGTGTATTTTTCTAATTATTAAAATTCGAATAATACGTACTTTGAGTATATACCTACTATTCAAGTAAAAGACATGTTTGTTGATTGATGTTTGGATTGATGATTAATTTAATGTGATTAAATTAATTATATCCAATGAACACTCTATTTTAAATAGATGTGTATTTCCCTTGGAAGAATTAATTATGTGAATGTGATTCACGATAATTAATTATAAAATTTGAATACGAGGTGGAGGATCACATAAGTGACATCCATGGTCTCCCGTCAAGGCAAAGGATTCCGTCGCCAGTTGTTGTATATAGGAGACGCATGTCCGAAGTGACAGATCCTGTATATGATTTAATTGGATCGGGTTCTTTGCTTCTCGAAAGAGTAAGGCCGTATACGTAGTGACCCCAATATCGGGTCCTTATATTATTGGGGCGATATTGGATTGCGTATAGCGAGTATTAAGCCTGTTGACGGTTGGTTCAATTAATGACGGGTCAACATCATCTTAGGGGTGGTGGGCCCGGGTGTTAAAGACCGAATTGGGAAATGCAAGTTGGACTTGCAAGGCGGAATGTGTTCCCGCTTCTTTTTATCCGAGTTGTAGGTTCTCATATTATTGGGATGCAACAAAGATAGGAAAGGAGATCCCAGATCTTGCTAGAGATATAATGGTAAGAATATCTCTTACATTGAAAGTGATTAAGGGAATGAACTTTCAATGTTGACAAGGCAAGACAACTTTGATATAAAAATTCCTAAATCAAAGTAAAACATGTATATATAATATATATATATACACTTATACAAATTTCTTATTTCAGATAATCCTTCATTAAACCCATTCAATGTTATACTCAATAATAACCAGTAAAATATCTTGGATTGGACTCATGATCCAGATATTGTACTTGCAATGGGACACATAATGTATGTGGTTGCAATGTGCAAGTTTCCTCAACATAATGAGGAATGACAATTAAATAAGACAATAAGACATCACCTTAGGGTTTGTATGTCTCTATGTTCTTGATCTTCCATCGAATGTACTTTAGAAGTCACATATCGATGGTGATCGTAATTGTCAAATAATCCTTATAAAATAAAAAAGATATTTTGGCATACATATGTGCTCTAGACATTTAATCATGAATGACATGGTTCTCTGCATTATGCAGAATGGTGGCTCGAAAGAGATGATGTATTCAAAATGTTTGAATACCTACCTGAACCTAAGTCTCTAAGAGTTAAGATGTATGTAGATATGATGAATGTCATCATTCTACTGTCTATACTCTAGTCATTCATGAAGCTTCATATTAATCATTTTGAATGAATTTAATGAAGCACGTATAAATGTTGAAATGCTCTTGTATTGAAATCCTTAGAATTCAACATAAGAGATTCTTTGTCTTGAACAATGGTTGTTTATAGATGAAGAGAGCACAGTGGAAGCATGGGTCGGACCCAAGTAAGAAGGAAAGTCAAAGAGTTGACCTACTTCTGTAACTTCCATATGACATCCAAAGAGTTGGATGAATGCCAATACTGCAATATGTTGATGTGTTGATAGTATGACTATCAAGTCTGTCTAAAATCCTTAGTGAAGGACTCAGATAGAGCATCAGAATAATCTACATATAATCATTGACTCTGACTTTCTTATTTCATAAGATAAAGTCTGACAATTGTATCCCAATCTTCTAATGAAATTTGCAATTGGTTGCATATATATTAGAAGATTAGAAATTTGATCTTAAGGTTTAAAAGTCATCTACATGGATATTGATGTAGTTGTGACAACAATCTCTATTGGATAGATGGACTTCATATTCTCAGTGGGAGAGCCCTTAGTCTTAGAGAATGTCTCTATGACCTAGATATTAGAATACCCTCATTGTTTGTTTCTAAATGTTGGAAATAAACATGAATTCTGAGATAGAACTATCATAAAGAGTTATGATGGAAATATTTCAGATAGTAATCTAACATCTAGTGGACTCCACAAAATTAGAAAATTAATGAATGGTTCATTAAGATTTCTAATACTGAAAATCAAACCTTATACGATCAATAGGAGGATGAAGATCATTTGACAATGATCTGGCATCAAGTATTGTACATATGTCTATTGATATGATCAATAGCTAGTAAGAGATGAAACTTTAGAATGTCTAAAAATTTCAAATCTTACATACTTGTGAATATTGTATTCATAGAATGTCCAATACACCCTTCTCTTAGGAAAGGTGTAAGATGTCATGGTATTCGGGATCTCATACATATTGATGTATGTGAATAATCTATATCATAGTGAACATTATGGATATGTGATATCTATTGATGATCATGTATGATATGAGATTTCTTCTCTTCACCTGAGAAACCTTTGAAATGTTCAAAGATTTCACAATTTTGGTTTACAACCAAAGTTTGAAGGAAGATTAAATGAATTTGATCTAACCAAGGTAGAAAGTACCTATTAGATAAAATTCAAGGAATACCTTATGGAGATATGAATATCATTTCTATCTCAATCCTCCTAATACACCTAAACTCAATGGAGTTGTGTGTGACATGATTTGGTCAATGATATTTTTTTAGCATAATTTCCTCTTAGTTTCCTGGTATATATGTGTAGTAGAGACTACAATATATATCCTTAATAAGATTCCATGCAAGTAAGCTGGAATTAAGCACTAGAGAGTGCAACTTCATTAGGAAAATAAAGGATGGTATTGGATACCTACTTTACGACCTTGAGATTCTTAAAAGATCTCATCTCTGAGAATGTGATTCTTGGAGGATTGAGACTCTTGAGAATCAAGATAAAAATGAAGTGAAGGAACTCAATTAATCTTGAGAAGATAATGAGGCTCCTGAAATCGGAAACTAAAAGGATAATTAAAGATGAAACATTAATATCTCTTCAAATTAGTTTGGGGATGTATTCCATGTGTCAGTTAAGTCTGAGAGTGATCGGACTTCATGTGATGAAGCTCCTAAGGATCATGACATGGAAAGATGGATATTAGCAATAAAGTCTAAAGTAGACTTCATATACAAGTGTTGTATATGGACCCTCGAGGATCCACCTATATGGGCAAGACCCATAAAGGTGTAAATGGATCTTCAAGAGAAGAGGGAACCTGATGAGAAGGTAGAGACCTTCAAAGCTCGGTTCGTAGCCATAAGCTACACATCGAAAGAGAAGACATTGCTTGCAATGAGACTTGCTCTTCGGTAGCCATGCTTAAAATCATCATATTGCTAACCTTAGCTACACAACTTGACTATTGCATCTTCGAGATGTAAGTCAAGATTGCATTCCTCTAAAGAATACCTCTCTGAGGATATTCACATGAAGTAGCCCCAGGGCTTCATGATTGGGGAAAGCAAGGTGTGCAAGCTAAAGAAACTCCATCTATGGACTCAAATAAGCTTCTTGTTGTTGGAACATAATATTAGATGAAATTATAAATGTTATGATTTCAAATAGAATCTTGATGAACCATGTGAAGCTTAGTGGGAGTGCCTTTGTGTTCATCGTGTTAATTGTAGATAATATCCTAATCATTTGAAATGATATAAGGATGATAATAAGTGTTTTATATTCTGGCTATTCCATACCTTGAGATATGATCTCAAGAATACCTCTTAGATCTTAATTCTGAAGGTGTTCAGAAGAAAAGAGGGTGTTGGGACTGTCACATTTGTAGTACACCTTGGACATATTCCATTCTTGGAAATTCCAAGAAAGGCTTCCTTCCCTTGAGATTTGGTACTGACCTATCTAAAGGGATAGCACCTCAAAGAGTTGAGAAAGTGAATGTTAGAACTGCTTGCACTTGTGCATCAGTTACGGAAAGCTAAGTGTATGCTAGATGTGTACAAAAGCCAGATATCTGCAATGCAGTGGGAGTAGCAAAGTGTTGCTAATCCTACTATGGAGAGAAAACACTTGATTGCAGTAATAACAAAATCTTCATAGATGACAAGTTTTTTTTGAGATAGTGATCTCAAAAAGTCATATCTTCAAAAGCTTAAGACTTTATAGATACAGATCTAAAAGGTCTTAACTGTGGATACCTTGAGAGATAGTGATCTCCCGGAATAAGGGTATTCTGATAAGGATTATGGAAATACTGGTTATAATAATTATTGAGCAATAGTGTCAAGGACACTATAGTTGCTTTGTCAAGATTGAGTATTGATTGCATAAGATGCAACATTCGCATTGGATGCGAGCACTGTTTACCTAAGGATATGCAAGTGCCGTAAAAGGATTTGGCATAGTCTTTTGGGAACAGAGTGACTGATCAGCTTACCTAGCTATTTCTAAATAGCCTATGATTGTCACATGAGTGTGCGTTTAAATGATTAGCCCATTAATGGCTCTTTGGGCTAGTGGGAGATTGTTGGACATGTGAGCCCACGGCGAGCCATTATGCAATAAATGTTATTGCAAATATCATTCCCTGATCTGAAATGAAGAATAATAATTTGCATAATAGGTCCCTCTGTACAATTAGGGTTATGTACCATGGCTGTCTTAATGATCAAACAGCTGTTGATTCAATAATTGAATCATAGAGGGTGGTGCTTGGATGAATATCTAAAAGGTTAGATTGAGGACTCATCAAGCACCGTCAAATGATTGTTACGATGTGATCTCCAGCCTGAGTAGGAGATGGCAATCCTTTTCTCACATAGGCTGATATCTGACCGACCTCTTGATGCAGGTCCTCTGCATAGGAATAGAGATTCGGAGGTGTCAGATTAGTTAGGTCAAAGAGTTGACTTAACGAGATCGAGATAACCTAAGTCCTATGTTGAATGCTGTCACAGCATAGGCACGCATCCTCTGACCGGAGACAGATGTATTGCTATATGTCTGAGTATGTACATTTGACAGACCAATAGGTTGATGACCTAACCAAGGTCTATACACCGGCGCGCTGGTGTGCATGTAAGGGCATATGAGTAATACTATCTCTCAAAGGGATCATACAGGTTCATTACTGAACCGGAAGACATGAGCTCACTCATGAGATATTGGAAGGAATCAAATTCCGTGCACGGTCGTCTCGCTTTGGAAGCTTGACTGAATTTGTAGGTTTGATATATACTTTTGGAAAGTATATGATCAAGACCTAGGTATGATATATGCTTTTGGAAAGTATATGATCGATACCAAATCCCAATGATCAAATGAGAAACTTGGTGATTAAACCCTGAAGAAGACAGTGTAAAATAGATCTTGATCTTCGGGTTGACCATGGGTGTTCCAGTATGCAGGATGTACAGGTATTGGGAATACCTGAGGGTGATGTGATCATAAACGATTGTATATCCATGACGCTTCCATTCCGAGGGAGTGATGAAACAGGTCTGGATTTTAGTGACTCCTTTCCGTAGAGAAGCAATCTGATCTTAGTCCAAGTGTTGGACATTGATCTGAATGAGATTCAGATTCAATGAGAAGATTGGATTTGCGGTCTTGATTTAATCAAGCATCTGTGGGAGGTTTGTAAGATCTGGATTTGAGATAAGATCTCAATATACAAGTCACTATACGTGGAATAATACAATCGCCCTGTCCTTATCTCCAAGTATCTGCGGAGAAAGCACATTATTCTTGAAAGGGTTCAAGAATAATTCTTTTGATGAAATATCCAAGCAAGGACTTGATGATTAAATGAGATTTAATTATCAAGCTTAAATATGAATATGATTCATGTTGTGAAAATGATTATCTAAGATAATTAAATAGGATTTAATTATCAAGGATTAGAGAATGTGGATAATACTATCCATGATATATGTGTATTATAAATATGATTTATAATACATATTGAAGAGAGAGAATCTATGTAAATAGCATTTGTTAATTAATAGTGTGGATTGGATTCACATTTATTAATTAATTGGAAATGCAATTTACAAACTAGTTTGGGTTGTGAATATGATTCACATAATGATCAATGGCATGATTGAAATATTCACAAATTAATTTGGAATTAATTTGGTGGATATTATTGCAATAATAGTTATTGCAATTTATTAAGAAATAATAAGATAAAAATAAAAGGAGACAAAATAACCCCCCATAATTTAGGGTGGTTGGTTGACTCCATTTAATTTATCACATTATCTCTTAGTTAGTTATTGTTAAATTAAATTATGTTGATAATGTTGCAACATTTTTTAATTTAAATTAATGTTGTTGGTTTTAACCAACAACAATCATAGCCATTGATTTAGCATGGATCAAGCATAGCCCTTGGATCCATGTGTCCCATGGATTGAGATCCATTGGATCCTAAACTAGTATAAAAGGAGGGCTAGGGTAGCCTTTCCAAGTGACAACATTCTTGAGTTGAAGAACTCTACTCTCTCTCTCCCATTCTCGTGGGGTCTCCCTAATATTCAAGTGGCCGTCCACTTTGTGTATTAGGAAGGAGATCATTTTTTCTATACCTCGACGCTTGGATCTTCGTCAAAGGATTGCGGGAAGGATGCGACTCATCATCGTGCCCGCAAGCGCATTTCTCCGTGGGTCGGACTTAAGATAGGAGGATCTCTACTTTGGGATCTCGCGATCACAACCACGCTTCAAGAGGTATTCCTTGTACTTTGTGGTTTGATGAAACGATCCAAGAAGTGTTCTCGTGATCATGTGGTTTCATCTTTAAAGTTAAAAATTTTAATTTCCGCTGCATCTAGCGACTAGTGCGACTAGTTGCCCCGATTGCATACGATGCGATCGACACGCTTCCGTGATGCGCTTAAGGATTCTCAATATCCTACAGGCTGGAGTGCTAAAAAGCGATGCAGCCAGAGGCTGCCTAAGAGACCTCCTGCCCATCATCGTGATCTAGCGAGTAGGGCGGATGGGATCTGGAATCAACTATGATGAGCAACCAAACCTCAGATTCACCTACTCAACACGAGCTGAAGATCGTAAGAGTTCGGTCAATTATATTGTCAGTTTTTATTAGGTGATCAGATCAAGATAGCAGAGCGGTTACGTGACCTGTTGGGAATCAAATCCGTCGAACAGACTGTCCCATATAAAAGGCCGGTAGTCTGATCGAGGCTCGGATATGGCTCTATCCTAGTGTGCGGGTCACTCTCTCGCTAAAGCAAACCAAACAATGAGGGGGTTGCTCTCCCCAAGACAAATTTTTAGGTGGAGTGTCTTTTAGGGTCAAGTTGGATTAGCAATCCCAATTTTATAGTTTTGATTTTTTTTAGGTATTTTTCAATATCAAATAATGCCTAACGAATTTTTCGGTTCTCCTAATTATTTTAAGTCCAAAACAGGGGGAGAAGACGAAAAAGCCGATGCGCGACAATCAATGATGCATGTAGAGTAAGAAATACGTACCTGACTCCAGCAGTCTACATGCAGGGTGATCCACGCATAAAATAAAATACTGAATATAAACTACCTATATGATGCACGCGGTAAAACCGTCCCTAGCAGAGCAATTTCTACACGAAAAGAACTGTAGCCGCGTACTCGAGCCTAGGTCCAGAGTCCTATCTTGGGAGCCACTCAGTGTCCGCCACAACGGATCCTGCACGCGCTGTATGTGACTCCTCAAGGCACGTGGACAGAGCTCTAATAAGTGGCTTTTTCTTTGTGATTTAATTAATTAAGTCCAATTATCGATCTATAGGCATAGGCAGATAATTAGGGTTTGGCCTTAATTAATTACGTTACAGTCAAAGAAAACTCCTAAGCTAGGGCTAAAATCCACGTAAATCAAATGAGCAGTAAATAAACGGTCAAACTCTAGAAAACTGTGAGAAAGCCGTGAAAAACCGATGGGATCCCCCGAGCACACCGGTGCTCGGTGAAACAGACCCCAAAAGTCTAAGTGTCTCTGAAAGTTTGAGTACCTGTATTATTACAAACGAATAAATGAGCTGAAAATAAAACTAAGCTACTCTATGCTACTTCGCGGCTATTCCGCGACTCCCATACTTCTGCTCGGTTCCTCGCGCTCTCCTGCGGCTTCGTAGAGAAGGAAGCCGCCTCCGACTCTCGCGGTTGCGTCGGCTTCTGAAGGAGCCGCCTCGATCCTTGGGCCCTCGCAAGAAATCAAACAGAGTGATCAGACCAGATTATTATATATAAACAAGACAAAAAAATATATATCAAAAATATATACAGAAAGCCGTAAAAAAAGCCGCGGAAAAGTCAAAAGCGACTACTAAGCCATGCTCCCCGGCAACGATGCCATTCTGATGGGCCAAAATTCTACAATCCGGATAAGATAAAATAATCACTCTCGGGTCGTTGTGACCCGAATCAATAGAGATCTCAGCTCAATCAAGAAAAAGAAGATCAGACCACCAATCAAGCAGATAAAACAATGAAAATCAAATAGTGGCCCTGGCTATGAGATTAGCCTGGTGTAGCACCCAGGGTCTGACTCAGGGAGCACGAATAGGCCTTGCGGCCTACGAAGTAGTCAGCAATAAAATAAGACAAAAACAAATATTTTTGGTGGTTTTTAATGATTTTTATAATTTTTTGGGATTTTTGATAATAAGGAAAATAATAAAAAGACAAATATAAGCAACTTCAATCAATTATTTAAGCACTAAAAAGAGTCCAAAAATTCCAATAAAAATATTTTTATGTTTTTAGGTTTTTTACTGTTTTTGGTGAATTTTTGAGATTTTTATGATTTTTATATAATTTTCTAAAAATGAAAGAAGGCAAAAACACTGAGCTACTGTCCAGCCAGGATTAAGGACCAATTTAAAATATAAAATGGTCCTGTAAGAGCTGGGAGTATTTTTTATGAAAACTAGAAATAATAAACAAAATTCAGAAGAAGAGTTTATTGTTTTTGGAATTTTCTACAATTTTCTAGAATTTTTATGAGTTTTTAAGGGTTTTTTAATTTTTAAGGTTTTTCAATATCCAAAAATCACCAAAATTGCATAGAAAATCAAGCATACAAAAATTAACAACTCCTATTTTTTTTTAGAATTGTTGAGAGAGTTTTTATTTTTTTTGGTTTTCTAATCTGAACAAAGGAAAAAATGGTGATTTTTGAATTTTTAAAAATACTAAAAAGCCTAAAAAATGTACCAAATTTTTAGTGAAAATTTTACACAGTGTCAGGAGCCACGTGTCCAATTTTCACGAATTTGGACTTGATTTGCTATTTTATTTAATTCAAAAATAGGCTCACAGTGTGCAAGGACCTAAATGTAAGAAAAACTAAGTTCTGGGGTTGAAAAGTAACAAGCTCATAAGCCTGCTGGTCCCTCGTGCAATTTGTCCAAGTCCCCACGCGCGATGCACGTGGTCTGGGCACAGAGGGACCAATATGTAATAAAATTAGTTCCAAGGGCTTATTAGCAACAGGGCTAAAAGCCCAGGGGACTAGTTACAAATAACCCAGAATATTCAGCACATGCCAAATAAAATCACACACAGGGGTATGGATGCAAATATTAAAAACTATATTTCATTCCATAACTCCTCAAAACAACAACCCATACATTGCAAATTCACCAAAAAAACCACGTGACGAAGCACGTGTCTCACATACACAGGGATGAAAGTGCAAATAAAATAAAGGTCCAGGTCCTAAGTGCAATTTTTACAAAATTAAAACAACTACTTAAACTATTTACAGGACTAACTGAGAAAAACAAAACAGGAGGGGGCCTAAGTGAAATCTACCCCTTATTATCCGAGGACTGGAGGCGCGCCACGCATGATATCCAACGGCTGCGGGGTGCTGCTCTTCTGTGAAGGGCGCTGGATTGGATCTGATGGCTGAGGGGTGTCCACGTGGCTGATCAGACGCTCGTGGATCAAGGGCACTCCTCGCCGAATCAAGGGTCACGATCGAGCCTCTGGTAGATCTATGGTGACTGGCTCCTCACGCGTGGACGCTCTAGATCAAAACTGGGCGAGGAGGGCTCGATCTGACGATGTCGGAGGAAGCACCAAGAACAGGTCGCCGACAACTTTCGCCGGCCCAATGCTCGCGTTAGGGTACTCCTCTGCTGCTGCTGAGATGTCCAAGAGCTTCGCCTCCATGGTCTGCAGCTAGTGGATGCCTCCGATGAGGCCAGCGACCACCGGAATGGCTCGGCGATGGCGGAGGCTGGGAGCTGCTGTGCTGAATGCTCAGACCCTCAGATGGGCCTCTTCTCGATCTACAAAACCCACAGCCAAACTCCTGGGTCGAGGGCAAAATGCCTCGACCCTATGAGGGGTGAAATGGGTGCGGAGATGCATCGGGGCGGCACCCTCCAGCGATGCGACGGCGAAGGAGGGTGAACTCCCAGTTCCGGGGCGAACTAGGTTGGATTTGGGGGGCGTAGAACATGAGTAGGAGTATGGCGGAGATGATGGTCGAATCAGGGGATGGAATGGATGATCGGAGCGGGAGTATTCGATGAACGACGACAAAGGATGGATTTGGGGCTAATAAAAAATTCGAGTAAGATAGGAAGAGTTAGGTTCACCTGATGATTGTGGTCGACTAGGGATGAGCTGAGGTAGCTCTGGTCGTCGCCTCGAGGGTCGTCGGAGGCCCGAGGATCGGGCACTGCTCTGGGCGGCGCGCGACAGTGAGATGTCGCAGGATCAGTGACGGAAAGCTCATCCTCCTCTCTACTACACACCAAACACTAGTTGTCACTCTAGGGTATCGGGTGGAGGTCCTGGGTGGAAGAAGCGATGCCAAAGATAGCGTGAAAAGGTGGCCGAAGGTTCAGCTTTATAGCGCGAGGGGTCCGGCTAGATCGAATCGGGCAAGGGCACATGAAGCACGGATCCCTAGGCTCAACCCCGGGCGAGGGTCTCAGATGATCAAGGAACAAATGGAGCCCAGGGTTTAGGTGTTTGGCGATTGGGTCGAGTGAGGAAAAGTCGGAGAAGTCGGGTCGGGCTCAACGAATCCGGCTCTGGTGGTCCTGGGGGGGGGGAGTTGACCGGGGGTCAACATCCCCCGTGGACCAATCAGAACCCACTAATTATTAAATATTTGATAATTTATTTAAAAATACTAATTGACTTATTTTCGAAAAACTTAAAACATGAAAAATGTTTATTTATTTTTAAACTATTTTTTAGTGATTTTTATTTATTTTTTTGAAATATAATTTAGGTATTTACAAAATAGGGATTTTATCACTTGTGCCCCTCTGAGATATCACAATATCAGTTATGCTCCTATCTTTTTGGTAATATCAGTTGTGCCCCTCACTTCTTTCTCCGTCATCAATTGTGCCCTTCCGTCAGATTGACCGTAAAAAAATTGAAATAACCACAGTTTACTTAAACCATGGTGTGGTTAAGAGGGGTATTATGGTCAGAATACAATCAAATGAGGAGGAGGGTTGGGGAGGAGGTGCGAGGCTATGGAGGAGGTGCGGGCTGGCGGCAGGGGCCGGGGGAGGTGCGTGGCTTCGGGAGGTCGGGGGTTGGCGCTGGTTGCGCGGTTGCGCGGTGCGGAGCAGGAGAGGTGGCAATGCAGGACAGGGGGGAGGGGGGTTAGGATTCCATATGGTGTTTGCGATAGCAACAACCTGCGTCCATATCGTCGGCTAGATCCAAAGGTCTCAACACCTCTATTGATTTGATTTCATTCCAGGTATGCGGCCAAGCTCCTTGCCCCCTCGAACAGAGCAAATCGAACGAAGACTGGAGCACGTTGCTTGCTCCAATTTCCAGGCGAATTGCTATCAACCTCCAAGAAAACCTCTCTTCCCTTTTCCATCCACCTTCCCTTCTGCCTTTTCTTGATTTTTATTTGATTTCTTCATCGATTCCAACCCACCAACGATCACCATTTTCTTCATTCCAGTCAAACCCCATCCGTGTTTACTCAACGACGATGTCAAATCATCTTCTCCTACCTTTACTGTTTCACCTTTTAAATTCTCCACAACCTACTGCCCTCTAATCAATGGAGTCTAGGTTCTACTCCGATCCCTCATCCGCAACCGGAGCTCCATCCAACTTCCAATCGACATATCTAAAGCAAACATCCTCACCAAGCCATGTTGCTCGAGTACCCCCTCCCCCCTTGCAGGACGACAATGACGTCGGAGAACATCCATCGGAATTGAGCATCAGCTAACATTCAAGGAAGAAGAATAATGAAGGAAGGGCGGCCTGGAGGCTGGGGCGAAGGGGCGGGGGGCAGGGGGCGGCGCCGGGGAGGGGAGGCGAGGTCGGAGGGGTCACAGGGGATGGGGGAGGTCGGGCGGCCTGGAGGCTGGGGCAGAGGGGCGGGGGGCAGGGGGCGGCGCCGGGGAGGGGAGGCGAGGGTGGAGGGGCTGCAGGGGATAGGGGGAGGTCGGGGCGGCCTGGAGGCTGGGGTGGAGGGGCGGCAGGGGGCGGCGCCGGGGAGGGAAGGGGAGCTCGGGGCGGAGTTGGGCGGCATGGGGCAGGGGCAGGGGTGGAGAGGGAGGAGGAGGAGGTTGGAGGAGGAGGAAGAGGATGGGGGAAGAGGAGGAAGAAGAAGAGGATGGGGAAGAAGGTGTAAAATGACCATGAAACCCTATTTTAAAAATTAATACTGCTTATGTCCTCAATGTTAACGTCCGTTTGCACTGTGGATGGACGGTCACTAACCCAAGGGGCACAAGTGATAAAATAGCAAGAAGTGAGGGGCACAACTGATATTAAAAAAAAGATAGGTGCACAACTGATATTGCGATATCTCGGAGGGGCACAAGTGATAAAATCCCTACAAAATATTATTATTAGATACATGTATATACATATGTATTTTTTTATTTTTGATTTTTAATATTTATTTTTATATAAATTATTCCAATTTTATATTTTATTTATTTATAAGATAAAATTTGGAATAAAGGGGTAAAAAAATTATTTTTATTAATTATTTACAAGGGTGAAATATATGTACATACATGGTATATATACAATGTTGATTTTGATTTTTATTTATTTTTATTTTTATTTTATTTTTATGGTTTTTATTTTATTTATCTACATTATGGAATATGGAATATGTACATATTTTTGTTGGATTTTAATTTATTTATTTATAGGGGGAAATAAGTAGATATATTATTTCTATATACATGGCATATATACAATGATGAAGGGCATTTTTATTTTTATTTTGTCCCAATTTGATTTTAATTTTATATTTACAAATATATACATATTCACAAAAATGCCTTTTTGTTTTACTCAGAGGAAAATATATTTTTTTATTTATTTACATGTATATGTACAAACACATGAGTTTCCCTATCTCCCTCTACTTGGGTTCTTTTGCGGTCAGGCCCATGCTGAGCCCTCCCTTGGGATTAGGTTGCTCAATATTTATTCTAAATATCTCCCCTTTTTTATTTCTTTATTCTTTTATTTATGCACAAAAACATGCTAATTATTCATTTTTACACAATGCATGTTGAATGATAATTATTGCTATTTACAAGTATCTACATGTGTTTTGCATAGGTTTTGTAGCTAAAATAAAAGAATAAAGAGTGATGAATGGGTATTCATCAAGAAGACGAAAAAGCCGATGTGCGGAAATCAATGATGCATGCAGAGTAAGAAATGCGTACATGACTCCAGCAGTCTATATGTAGAGTGATCCACATATAAAATAAAGACAGAATATAAACTACCTATATGATGCACGAAAATCCGGCCCTAGACAAAGCAATTTCTACACGTAAGCACAGTAGCCGGGTACTCAAGCCTAAGTCCGGAGTCCTATCTTGGGAGACACTTGGTGTCCGCTACAATGGATCCTGCACGCGCTGTATGTGACTCCTCAAGGCACGTGGACTAGAGCCTAAGTAATCCGACTTTTTCTTTGTGATTTAATTAATTAAGTCCAATTATCGATCTATAGGTACATGCAGATAATTAGGGATTTGGCCTTAATTAATTACGTTACAATCATAGAATATCCTAAGCTAGGGCTAAAATCGCGTAAATCAAATAACCAGTAAATAAATGGTCAGAAATCAAAAACCGACAAAAACCGCGGTGAGGTCCCCCGAGCACACCGGTGCTCGGCGAAACAGACCCCGATATCACCCAAGTTCAAAGTCTCTGTCCCTGTATTATTACAATAAAATATCTGCTGAAAAATTAATCTAAACTAAACTAAACTACGGCTAATTCTCGCAGCTATTCCGCAGCTCCTGCACTTCGGTTTTCCTCTTCACGCTCTCATGCGGCTCCGTAAAGAAGAGAGCCGCCTCCGAATCCCGCGGTTGCATCAGCTTCCGAAAAAGCCGCCTCGGTCCTCGGGCCCTCGTAAGAAAACAAAACGGAAGTATGTCAGTCTAGAAAAATATATTAACAATTCAGATAAAAAAAAATATCTACAACTATGCACAGAAAAGTCGCGGAAAAGAAAACCGCGAAAAATCGAAAAAGACTACTAAGCCGTGCTCCCCAGCAACGGCGCCATTCTGATGACCAAAAAATCTGTGATACCAAGATCCGGGTAAGGTAGAGATCACTCTCGGGTCGTTGCAACCCGGATCGAGAGAATCGGTCAGCAAGAAAAATATAAGACCACCAAATCGAGAGATAAATCAAGAAAATCAAATAGCGGTCTCGCTATTTTATTTTACCGGGTACAACGACCGGGGTCGAACTCACGGAGCACAGGATTGCCGAGACGGCCTACAAAGTAGTCTAAAAAGATAAAAAAAGAATAAAAATAGTTTTGGTAGATTTTAATTATTTTCTATTTTTTTGTGTTTTTAATTATATAAGCAAATATAAGAAAATGTATAAACAAGCAAGTTCAACAATTTATTTAAACACCCAAGAATGTACAGAAAATTCAAATAAAATTGTTTTTGTGTTTTTTATGTTTTTAAGTGTTTTTGGTAATTTTTTGGGAATTTTTCAATTTTTATTTGATTTTCTAAAAATCAAGAAAAGGGAAACAAAGTGGGTTACTGTGTAGTCAGACTTGAAAGACCAATTAAAAATATGTAATTGGTCTATAAAAAGCTGGAGACCATTTTTATGAAAAATATATACTAAAACTAAACTACAAAAAAAGAGTTTGCATTTTTTGAATTTTATAGAATTTTTAATTTTTTTATAAGAATTTTAGGGTTTTTCTATTTTTATGGGTCTTATAAATCCAAATAAGCTAAAAATTGGATAGAAGGTAGATAACAACAAAACTAACTGTCCCTAATTTTTTTAGAATTTTTAGCAAAGTTTTTATATTTTTAGTCTATTTTCTTTTTCAAACATTAGCAAAAGTACGTGTTTTTTGAATTTTTAAAAAGAGTAAAAAGCAATAAAAATGTCCCAAAAAATTAGAGAAATTTTTACACAGTGGCAAGAGACACAAGTCCAAATTTCACTAGATTTGGAATTTATTTGCTATTTTATCCAACAAATAAAAGAGGTACATCACATAGGGACCTAAATGTATGAAAACAAAGTTCGGAGGGCTAATGATAAAACATGCGAAAACTTTAGGGTAGAAAATGTAAAAATCCCAAACAATCAGAACATGCTCAAATTAATTCACGCACAAGGGTATAACTACAAATATAGAAACTAAAAATTCATTTCATAACATAGTAGAAAACCCAAGCCCATACATGCAAAATGTCCAAAATAGCACGTGACGATGCACGTGTTCCACGTAGACAGGGACTAAAATGCAAATAAAGTAAACTTAGGGTCCCAGATGCAAATTATCCAAAATAAAAACAATGCACTAAAATATTTACAGAACTATTCTATAAATGCAGAAAAAGGACGGGCCTAAATGAAATTACCCCTTTATTAATGATCGATGGACGAGGGGTATCCACATGTTGATCGGACGGTGGAGAATATCGGGTACCCCTTCGTGAATCGACGCTCCAGATGAAATCACGAGCTCGATCCAACAGCTGATCGCGACCCTCAGATGGATCAAACGCTGGAAGCACTCCGCAGATGGACGTCTACGATCTGATCTGGTGGAGGAGGGTCGATCTGACGGTAACTGGAGGTCCTCGAAGAACATCTCGCTGGCGAGCTTCGCCGGCCCAATACGCACGCTGAAGACCTCCTCCGGTTCCACTCTGAGAAGGGAAATGATGCTCGACGTCGTCTGTAGCTAATGGCGTGCTGAGATGGGACCGAGAGCATTGGAGACTCTCCGGCGATGAGAAATCTTGGAGCTTCTGTGCCCAAACTGGTTGGACCTCCAGCTGGGGTCCTTTGACCTGCAAAACAACACAAAATGAATCCTTGGTCGAGGGCAAATTGCCTCGACCATGTTATGGTCAGAATGGGTGCATGAAGGAGGCGGGGAAACGGCGGAGGAGGGCGAGGTACCTGCTCCGGGGCGAGACAGGGTGAATGGAAGGGTAAAGAAGGTGGAGCAGGGTCTGGTGATGGTGATGAGCTAGTCGGAGTGGACGATGGGTGATCGGAGATGATGAGCGACAGCGGCGAAGCTAAATGAACTGAAATCGAAAAATTGGAATCTAACCTAAACTACTAATCATCTAAGCTACCTAGTGGAGGAGGGTGTCTGTGCCGGAGGTCAGGGACCTCCGGGGGTCGTCGCCTCGATGGATCGACGATCCAGAGGCTCGGGCTCGCCCTGCGGCGGAGCACGGCAGTGATCGTCGCCGGATCAGTGGCTCCAGGTGCTCGCGTCCTCCCTGCGACTCTCCCTCACGCAGCTGTCACTCAAGCGATGAAGAGGAGCTCATCGGCGGCGAGGGAGATAGCCAAAGATGGCGTGGAATGTGCGGCGGAGGAGAGCCTTTATAGTGCTAGGGGTCCGGCAAAATGGAGACCGAGCGAGAGGATCGGAGCTCGGACCCCTAAGGGAGATGCCGGACGTGAATCGCGGGTGTGTCCTTGACAATCGGGGCCCGGGGTTTGAGAAGATGGAGATAGGATCCAGACATGAAAATTCGGCGAAGTCGGGTCGGTGCATGGATCCGGGTTCCATGTGGTCCGGGGGGAGAGTTGACCGGGGGTCAACATCCCCCGTGGACTAATAAGATAATTCCGATTTATTAATAATTTAGAAATTCATTTTAAAATAGCAAATGATTTTATTCGAAATATTTAAAAAGCAAAAAATGTTTATTTATTTTCAAAGTATTTTTAGTGATTTTTATTTATTTTTTTGAAAACTAAATAACATATTTACGTTATATTATTATTATATATAGATATATATACATATGTATTTTTCATTTTTTATTTTTAATTGTTTATTTTTGTATAATTATTCCAATTTTATATTTTATTTATTTATAACATAAAATTTGGAATAAAAAGGTATTTTTATTTTATTTTTATGATTTATTTATATTAGTTAAATAAATATATCTATACACATATGTATCTAGTATATGTACAAGGTGGGAAATGATTTTTATAATTTTTCTTTTTATTTGTATTTTTGTGATTTTTATTTTATTTTTATAAGTATGTACAAAATATGGGAAACATTTTTTTATTTTTATTTTGAGGAAAATAAAACTATTTATATACATAAGTGTATGTACACCATGATTGAACTTATCTCCCTCTACTTGGTTTCTTTTGCGATCAGGCCCATGCTGAGCCCTCCCTTGGGATTGGGTCGCTCAATATTTATTCTAAATATTTCTCTCTTTTTCTTTTGTTTCTTTATTCCTTTATTTTCACACAAAAACATGCTAATTATGCATAATTACAAGATGCATGCATTTTGACAATTTATGATATTTACACATATTCACATGGCATTTTATTGAGGTTTCTAGCTAAAATAAAGGAATAAAGAGTGATGAATGAGGATTCATCAAATAGCCACGTAGATAGCCGTAGTTTAGATTAGTAGTTAGATTTATTTTCTGCAAACTTTATTTGTAATAATACAGGGACAGACTTGGACTTTGGTGATATCAGGGTCTGTTTCGCCGGGCACCAGTGTGCGCGGGGGACCTCACCACGGTTTTTCGCCGGTTTAGATTTTTCCGCATTTTTCTTACTGCTTATCTGATTTGCGTAGATTTAGCCTAAGCTTAGGATTTTATATTGATTGTGGTGTAATTAATTAAGGCCCAATCCCTAATTATCTGCATGCACCTATAGATCGTTAATTGGACCTAATTAATTAAATCACAAGAAAAAGCCAGATTAATTAGACTCTAGTCCGCGTGCCTTGAGGAGTCACATACAACGCGTGCAGGATCCGTTGTGGCGGACACCGAGTGGCTCCCAAGATAGGACTCCGGACTTAGGATTCATTACCCGACTACTGTTCTTCACATGTAGAATTTCTCTGTCTAAGGTCGTTTTCCTCGTGCATCATATAGGTTGTTTACTTTCAGTCTTTACATTTATGCGCGGATCATTTTGCATGTAGACTGCTGGGAGTCAGGTACGCATTACTTACTCTGCATGCATCATTGATTTTATCGTGCATCGGCTTTTTCGTCTTCTCCCCCTGTTTTCGGACTTAAATAATCAGGATAACCGAAAAATTCATTAGGCGTTGTTTTCTTGAAAAACACCAAATAATAAAAACTATAAAATTGGGACTGCTAAACATACCTGACCCTAAAAGACACCTAACTTAAAAATTTGTCTTGGGGAGAGAAACCCCCTCATTGTCTGGTTTGGATGAGGCGAGAGAGCGACCCACACACTAGGCTAGAGCCATATCCGAACCCCGATCAGACTACCGGCCTTTTATATGGGACAGTCTGGTAGGCGGATTGGATTCCCATCAGCTCGCGTAATCGCTCTAATAGACTGATATTATATCCTAAATAAAATTTAGAAGATAATTGAACGATGTCTTACGGTCTTCAGCTCTGTATTGAGCAGGTGAACCGAGGGTTTGCTTGCTCATCTTATGTGTTTCAGATCTCATCCGCCCGACTCGCCAGATCAAGATGATGGGCAGGAGGTCTCTTAGGCAGCCTTTGGCTGCACAGCTTTTTAGCACTCCAGCTCGTTTATCTAGGTTGGTTCGTGAGAGACGAGACCCGCTCTCCGAACCCGAGTTTGATTCCACCCTGTTCCCCCTTGACCACCCTTCTACCAGTCCGGAGATACCAGTGCCAGATGCGAGACAGCAGACAGATGATTTATCATCACTTGAGTTTGGATCTTTTGCCTTTGCAGAGACCATGGCCAGCAGTGAGGAGCGCACCGAGGGTCAGCAACCAGAGACGACTACCTATGTATTGGACCAGGGTGCGATCAACAACAACCTGTTGGCTTCCCTTGAGACGGAGCAGCGCTAGATACGTGATCAGGAAGCCTTCATGGTGGAGATGAGGAGAGAGATGGAGAGGCTGAGGACAGCACGAGAGCAGCAGGAGAGAGAGATCCAGATCAGCCCGAGGAGCCAGTTCAGCCGACAGAGCAGCCGAGATCCATGCGGGAGTTGCACAACCTCGGATCGACACTTACACACCGGTTGGTGGTCCTTCCGACGATCGTGGGGGACTTCAAGTTCCCCCCACAGACACTTCAGATCCTTCCCTGCTTCCACGGGAACACCACTGAGGAGCCCCATCTACATCTCTAGGAGTTCGAGATGATCTGCAGCACTGTCCATGATCGGTAGGTGGACGAGGATACCATCATGATGATTGCCTTCCCCATCTCCCTTGCTAACAGAGCAGCCAACTAGCTGAAGCATTTGGGGAGATTCGTATACACCAGGGAGCAGCTCCACACCGAGTACTTGAACAAGTACTATCCACTCGGGCGAACCAATACTGCGAGGGCCCTGATCAGCAACTTCTCCATGCTCCCCAATGAGCAGTTTCACGAGGCATGGGAGAGGTTCAGAGAGATTACAGACAGATGCCCGCACCACGACGTCACGAAGCTGAACCTAGTGATGAATCACCATTCATCACTCTTTATTCCTTTATTTTAGCTAGAAACCTTGGCAAAATACCATGTAAATACTTGTAAATACAATAATTTGTCAAAATGCATGCATCATGTATTTACCCATAATTAGCATAATAAAGAAAAAGAGGGAAATATTTAGAATAAATATTGAGTGGCCTAAACCCAAGGGAGGGCTCAGCATGGGCCTGAGCGCAAAAAAAATAAGTAGAGAGAGATAGGGTAACTCAACATAGTGTAAATATCCCTTTATATGTAAATAATTTATTTTATAAAAATAAAAACATTTATGTGTCCCCATATTTTGTTTATATTTATAAAAATAAAATAAAAATAAGAAAAACAAAAATAAAACAAAAATAAATTCTCTCTTCCTCTTGTATATACCATGTATATATATAAGATGTATTTATTTTTCCTTTGTAATAATGAATAAAAATCAAATAAAAATTATTTTGAATCCCATATTTTATGTTGAAAATAAATAAAATATAAAATAGGGATAACTGTACCAAAATAAATAATGAAAAATAAAAATAAAAAATACATATGTAAATATACCTGTACATAATAATAATATAATGTAAATACCTAATTTATTTTTCAAAAAAATAAATAAAAATCACTAAAAAATACTTTGAAAATAAAAAAAACATTTTTCATGTTGAAAATATTTTCAAATAAAATCATTTTCTATTTTAAAATGATTTTACAAATAATTAATAAATGGAATTTCCTGATTGGTCCACGGGGGATTGTTGACCCCTGATCAACTCTCCCCCTGGACCACTTTTGACCCGGACCCGACTTTCGACCCGAATTCGCCCAATTTTCCCGAATCGATCCAATCACCAATTAGCCAAACCCCAGGCTCCGATTGCAGCTCCCACATCCATGATTCACGCCCGAGCATCTTCTTAGGGATCCGTGCATCGATCCACGTTCTCCACTCCCACCTTATCGGACCTGCACCTGTATATAATCTCCGCTCCAGCCGCATTCCTCTGCATCTTTGGCTATTCCCTTCAGTTCCTAGGACCTCCCTTCCTCCTCCTTGAGTGACAGCAAGCAAGAGGGGTCGATTGCAGCGAGGACCAAGGTCAGTAGCCTCAGATCCGATGGTCTTCGCCGCTGTGCTCCGCCACCGGCGATGTCGAGCCTCTGAAGGTGTCGCTCCATTGAGGCAAGGACCCCATGAGACACAACATCTCCCATAGATGCTCTCGATCATCAGGTAGCTTCGACATCCCTTAGATTAGCTTCCATTTCCGAATTTGTGTTTTGCGCCGCCAGCCGATTCCGGCCAACCCACTCCGCTCCATCCATCCTTTCGACCATCCGACTGTCGCATCACCTTCACGATACCCCTCTACATCTTCTACGCCCCTCCGAACATCCTGACTCGCCCCGGAGCAGGACCACCGCTCTCCTCCGTCGTTGCCTCGCCGGAGAGCGTCGCCCCGCCTCCTACGTCCACCCATTTGACCCTTCACCGAGTTGAGGCACTTTGCCCTCGACTCAGGATTTGTTCTATGCAGGTTTGCAGGTCAAAGGACCCCATCTGGGGTCCAACTGGTCCAGGTACAGGAGCTCCAAGCCTTCTCATTATCAGAGCTCTCCTGACGCTCTCGGCCCTATCGGAGCACACCATTCGCTGCGGGGCATCGCCAGCATCGATTTCCCCATCCCAGCAGCAGATGAGGAGGTCTCCATCGCGCGCCACGACCGGGCGAAGTTCGCCGGCGAAGAGTTCTTCTAGGAGCCTCCCAAGCCGTCCGATCGAGCTTCTCGCCCTAGTTCAGATCTTGTCCATCCATTCGCGAGGAGCTAGCAGCCGTCTGATCGTCTGAGGACCTCATCTGGAGCATCCATCGACGAAGGGGGACCACGCACCTCAGCCGTACGATCACACGTGGACACTCCTCGTCCGTCAGATCTTAATAAGAGGGTAATTTGCACTTAAGCCCTCCTTATTTTTTATATTTCAGTTTTGTCCTGTAAATATTTTTAGTAGTTGTTTTTATTTTGGAACATTTGCATCTGGGACCTTGTGTTTACTTTATTTGTATTTTAGTCCCTGTTTGAGTGAGGCACGTGTTGTGACACGTGATTATTTTGGGCTATTTGCTCTTTTCTCTCTGAACTTTCTAGTTGTTATTGTTTACATCTTTATAAATAGGAATTACATTTTAATCCCTCTTAGTGTGAATCACGTGTTTGCCTCGTGCTTGTCTGGGTTTTTTGCAACTTTGGCCCCGGGCTTTTATATGTGGCCCTCGAACTATTTTTTCTTGCACTTAGGTCCTTGTATGCTGTGTGTCTTGTTTAGATTGAATAAAATATCAGAGCAGGCCTAAATCCAGTGAAATTTGGATACGTGGCTCCTGCCACTATGTAAAATTTTCAATAAATTTTTGGTACATTTTTGTGGCTTTTTGTTATTTTTAAAAAATCAAAAACCTTGATTTTTGTTATTGTCTAAATTAGAAAATCAACTAAAAATATAAAAACTTCTCTAAAAATTACAAAAATTAGGGTGTGTTTATTTTGTTGTCTTTGAATTTCAATCCAATTTTTGTGTCATTTGGATTTATAAAACCCATAAAAATCACAAAACCTTAAAAATGTCATAAAAATTCTTAAAAATTATATAAAATTCAAAAAAATGCAAACTCTTTTCCTGTAGCTTAGTTTTTGTTTCTAGTTTTCATAAAAATTGTATCTTGATTTTTATAAGCAAATTAGATATTTTTAATTAGCCTTTCAAGTCTGGCTGCACATTGATCCATTGTTTTTTGTCCTTCTTGATTTTTATAAAATCAACTAAAAATTAGAAAATTCTGAAAAATTCACCAAAAACACTTAAAAATATTAAAAACACAAAAATCATTTTATTTGAATTTTCTAAGCATTTTTGAGTGTTTAATAATTGTTGGGTTTGCTCTTTTTAATCATTTTCTTATATTTCCTTTATAATCAAAAACACAAAAAAATTAAAAACATATAAAATCCACCAAAAATATTTTTATTCATTTTATTCATTTTAACTACTTCGTAGGCCAATTCGGCCAATCCGTGCTCCTTGAGTTCGACCCTGGTTGCTATACTAGGTTAAATAAATAGCGAAGACAACTATTCGTGTTTCATTATTTTATCTTTGATTTGGTGGTCTTATTTTTCTTGTTGAGTCCGATCTGCGAGATCCGGGTCGCAACGACCCTTGATTGATTTTATCCCTACTCGGGTCTTGTGGGGTTTTCAGCTCATCAGAATGGCGCCATTGCCGGGGAGCACGGCTTAGTAGTCTTTTTATTTTTCGCGATTTTTCGCGACTTTTTGTTCATAGTTGTGTAGATATATTTTATCTGATTTATTTGCATATTTTTCTAAATAACCTGTGTCTGATACACTCTGGTTTGACTTTTTGCGAGGGTCCGAGGACCGAGGCAGCTTTTTCGGAAGCTGAAGCAACCGCAGGAGTCGGAGGTGGCTCTTTTCTTCATAGAGCCGTAAGAGGACGTGAGAAGCCAAGCAAGAGTGTGAGAGCCACGAAATAGCAGCGTAGATAGCCGTAGTTTAGATTAGATTTATTTTTCTGCATCACTTTTATTTGTAATAATACAAGAACTCAGAGACTTGGACTTTGGTGATATCGGGGTCTGTTTCGCCGAGCATCGGTGTGCTCGGGGGACCTCACCGTGGTTTTTCGCCGGTTTTAGTTTTCTCGCATTTTCTTAACTTCTTATCTGATTTACGCAGTTTTGGCCTTAGCTTAGGATTTTCTCTTATTGTGATGTAATTAATTAGGATCCAAAAATTAATTATCTACCTCCACCTATAGATCATTAACTGGACCTAATTAATTAAATCACAAGAAAAAACCGGATTAATTAGACTCCAGTCCACATGCATTGAGGAGTCACATACAGTGCGTGCAGGATCCGTTGTGGCGAACACCGAGTGGCTCCCAAGATAGGACTCTGGACTTAGGTTTGATTACCCGGCTACTGTGCTTTACATGTAGAAAGTGCTTCATCTAGGGATGGTTTATCGTGCATCATATAGGTAGTTTAATTTCAGTCTTTATTTTATGCACAGATCACTCTGCATGTAGACTGCTAGAGTCAGGTACGCATCACTTACTCTGCATGCATCATTGATTTTATCGCGCATCGGCTTTTTCGTCTTCTCCCCCTGTTTTTGGACTTAAATAACCAGGACAACCGAAAAATTCATTAGGCATTGTTTGCTTGAAAAATACATAAAAACAAAAACTATAAAATTGGGACTGCTAAACACACTTGACCCTAAAAGACACCTCACTTAAAAATTTATCTTGAGGAGAGAAATCCCCTCATTGTCTTGTTTGGATGAGCGAGAGAGCGGCGCGCACACTAGGCTAGAGCCATATCCAAACCCCGATCAGACTACCAACCTTTTATACGGGACATTCTGGTAGGCAGATTGAATTCCTATCAGCTCGCGTAACTGCTCTGATATCCTGACATTATCACCTAAATAAAATTGACAAGATAATTGACCGAGCTTTTACGGTCTTCAGCTCAGTGCTGAGTATGTGAACTTGGGGTTTGTTTGCTCATCTTGTGTGTTTCCAGATCTCATCTGCCAGACTCGCCAGATCAAGATGATGAGCAGGAGGTATCTTAGGCAGCCTTTGGCTGCACTGCTTTTTAGCACTCCATCCCGTTCATCTAGGTGTTCCTGAGAGCCTAGACTCGCTCTCCGAACCCGAGTTCGATTCCGCCCTGTTCCCCTTGATCACCCTTCTACCAGTCTTGAGATATCAGTGCCAGATGTGAGACAGCAGACATATGATTTATAGGGACCTGAGTTTGGGTCTTTTGCCTTTGAAGAGACCATGGCCAGTAGCGAGGAGCGCACCGAGGGTCAGAGGCCAGAGATGACCACATACGTACTGGACTAGGGTGCTATCAACACAACCATGCTAGCTTCCCTAGAGACTATGCAGCGACAGATACAAGATCAGGGAGCCTTCACGGTGGAGATGAGGAGAGAGATGGAGAGGCTGAGGACAGTACGAGAGCAGCCGCGAGATGCGCGACGGAGAGACCCGGATTAGCCAGAGGAGCCAGTTCAGCCGGCCAAGCCACCGAGACCGATGCAGGAGTTGCACAACCCCAGATCAACACTTACGCACCGGTGGGTGGTACTTCCGGCAATCGTGGGGGACTTCAAGTTCCCCCCCACAGACACTTCAGATCCTTCCCCGCTTCCACGGGCTCGCCACTAAGGAGCCCCATCTACATCTCCAGGAGTTCGAGATGATCTGCAACACCATCCACGATCGGCAGGTGGACGAGGACACCATTAGGATGATCGCCTTTCCCTTCTCCCTGGCCGATAGAGCAGCCAACTGGGTGAAGCATTTAGGGAGATTTGTGTACACCTGGGAGAAGCTCCGCACCGAGTACTTGAACAAGTACTATCCACTCGGGAGGACCAATGCAACGAGGACCCTGATCAGCAACTTCTCCATGCTCCCCAACGAGCAGTTCCACGAGGCATGGGAGAGGTTCAGAGAGTTTACAGACAGATGCCCGCACCACGACATCTGAAGCCGAACTTAGTTCAAAGCTTCTTTTGTGGGTTAACACCAGAGCTGCAGGGCCTGGTGAATGCTTCTTGTGGCGGTTCCTACTTCGCCAAGGATGAGGATCAGGTCTGGGCCATCTACGAGGAGATGGCCGAGAACTATACAGTGATGTCCCAGACCCGACTCTACACTCAGGGATGCCCCCAGCCACAGATCATGCAGTACCAGAGGATAGCACATGTCGATGCCGGTTCTTCCACTTCGTCCGTGGCAGCCGCACAGGCCGAGTACACAGCCACAGACATGAGCATCATCAGCGAGAAGCTGGACTAGATCAAGATGATCGAAAAGAAGCAGTGACAGGGCATCACGCAGATGGATCAGATGGCACAGACGCTGAGTGACCTGAAGACACAACTTATGTGTCTCCAGGAGGCATAGACGGCTTCTCCGCCCCATCTTCGATCACGAGGAGATCCGAGCAGCAGTGGTAGCTCGTCCCAGCACTCCAGTCAACCTAGACAGGTTCACCTTGTACATGCGGAGTCGTACCAGCAGCCACCGCAGTTCTACCAGTCACCACCAACCCAGGACACTCAGATGGTGGTCTACCAGCCGGATTAGCCCTGGCAGTACTCCCTCCATCCATCTACGAGCCGGAGCTGTTGATGGATGTCAACGAGATTTGGTATGACCGACCCCAGCCCGGTATCCTACGAGACCATCCCGGATTTCGCTGGTCGGCCGGAGGCACCAGTTCCCAACAGCAGCCTCCAGTTCAGGGTGACCAGTACGACCCGTAGCGTGAGCAGCACCAACAGCCCAAGCCCCCAGTACACCAGTAGCCATCCCAGAGAGATCAGTATGGTCCTCATCCCTATCAGTAGGGACAACCTTGAAGGCGAGATTAGGCTCAGCAGTATCATCAGCAGTATCCTTCTCACCCGCACCAGCCGCAGCAGCCTCACTACCAGTGAGGCCACCCGTCAGGTTCTCATGGGCCGACCTATGAGAACCAAGCCCTGGATGATCTAGCCTGCCTCACGACCGAGCAGCAGGCTACTTTTCAACGGGAGATGGACGAGTTCCGCCAGGAGATGCGGGAGATTGTGAGAGGGAAGGCCGCTATCCTTGCCCAGATTGAGATGAACCCAAACAACCTCAAGAGGAAGTCTAAGCAGGTAGAGTTCACTAAGATTACCACTCCTACTGCTTCACTTGGTCATATGTTTGCATACATGTTTGATGCTAATTTTGTTACACTTAGGAGCGGTAGGATGCAACAGGTGGTGCCTCGTCTGAGCGACGACCCCATGCCACTCCAGGAGCGCCAGATGAGGAGGAGCGCGGTACTGATGCCGTGAGAGATGATAACGGTGGTACTGATGCCACCACGGATGTTGATCCAGTCGACGGTACTGTGGCCATCGCTTCACCAGTTGGAGGAGGTGGTACTGACGCCACCATTGTAGTTGCTGAGCCAGAGCACGGTACTGATAACGCGAGTCCAGATGTCGAGGGTTGTACTGAGGCTACCATTTCCAATTCTGCTAGTCCTGTTGTTTTTCCTCCAGTACATGTATCTCAGGACATTTCTGCAAATAAAGGAAAGGGTTTATTGTTTTCATATCCGCATGTGTTGCTTAATGGTGTTTGTGTGGATTCTGCTGTCCATGAGCATGCCAGACCCTCTCCTAGTCCTTCATCTGAGAAGGACCCTATAGTCCCCTTTCCTAGAGCACTCCGTCTGGGAAAGGGGAAGAAAAAAGATAATCAAAAAAAGAATCATCAGATAGAGTTCAACCAGTAGATGATAGATAAATTCCACATACAACTGACTCTACAGAAGGCCTTGGAGCACATACCTCTACTCCAGAGATCATTGAGAGACAGGACCACAGTTAGGAGGAAGAGGCGGAACCATTAGTCAGAGATTCATGTGCTTACTCATGCCACTTGTTTGACGATTCAGAACCGTCTGCCAGCCAAGAGGCTAGATGCAGGAGCCACGTATGTCAGATGCCACATCCATGAGCAGAGGTTCGACCGCACTCTATTAGACAACGGTTCTTCGATCAACCTACTTCGAGATGGGCCCTCTCCGACAGAGCAGGACGGTCCTTCAGTTTGCTGATCGATCTGTCAAGAGGCCGAAGGGGTTGCTGAAGGACGTTGTCATCACGATTCAGGGCCTGAAATTGCCCGTGGACTTCATAGTGTTGTACATGGAGATCTCTGAGTCTGTGGCTGATACCCCGATTGTTCTAGGATGCCCTTTCTTGGCCACAACCAAGTTAGTGTCCGACCATGATAGCGGGAAGGTGTACTTTCGCGTCGAGGGTGAGAGTATACAAATAGAGATGGTCGAGGAGACGAGAGCCAGAGATTCATCTTTCTCAGAGTCGATTTCCGATTCAAAGCAGATGATAGAGGTAGGGCGAGACATCCACCAGGACTGTGATTTTGTGATTACAGATGACGAGGCAGTTTAAGTAGATCCAGTAGCACATGCCATCCTCTCACCTTTAGAGTTAGCTGATACAGAGATGCCAGCAAAGGAGAGCTTGGAGAGCGTATTCCTGGTCCAGGATATATCTCAGCAGCAGACCCAGTTCCCGACCGCGAGCCAGATTTTTGTGAGCCCGATACAGATCCCTCGGAGTCAGATACTGATTGGGCAGAGTTTGATGATTTGATACCATGTCTGACTCCTACTGAGCCTACAATTAGGGAGGAGGTTGATTTCGTGCAGAGAATAGACAATCCAGCAGAGCATGCTTCTCCAGATTCAGATTGTAAGCGAGAGTTCTCATTCTCCCATGCATATTTGGCAGCATTCGCTCAGACTTTTCAGAGGCCAGATCCGCCAGCACCTACTTGTCCAGAGTTGAAGCTGCTACCGTCGTCGATGAAGTATAGGTTCCTTGCGGGTGAGCATGAGATGTACCCAGTCATTATCTCCATTGATTTGACTGGAGAGCAGGAATCCCGTCTGATGGGGGTTCTTGAAAAGAACCGCAAGGCGATAGGATGGAGTGTAGCCGATCTCCAGGGGATAAGTCCGGCCCTGTGCTCTCACCATATCTATCTCGGGGAAGAGGCAAAGGCGTCGCGTGAGTTCCAGCAGTGGCTGAACCCGAAATTTTGAGAGGTTGTCATGAAGGAGATCTCGAAATGGTGGAGCACCGATTTTATCTACCCCATCTACGACTTCAAGTGGGTCAGTCCATTGTATGTGGTGCCCAAGAAGACGGACATCACCACATTTGTTAGTGAGTCTGGAGAGGAGATCGCTACCCGGGTACCCACTTCTTGGTGGGTCTGTGTGGACTACAGACGATTGAACCAGGCCACCAAGAAGGATCATTTCCCCCTGCCCTTTATTGATCAGATTATTGAGAGTCTGGCAGGGAAGAGCCATTATTGTTTCTTGGATGGGTGTTTTGGATATAATCAGGTGGGCATCGCGCCTGAGGACCAGGACAAGACTACCTTCACCTGTCCCTTCGGGACATATGCTTTCAGACACATGCCATTTGGATTGTGCAATGCTCCGGCGACATTCTAGAGATGCATGCTGTCCATCTTTTCGGACATGGTGGAGCAGTGCTTGGAGGTCTTCATGGATGATTTCTCGGTCTATGGTGACGGATTTGATTCTTGTCTTGACTGCCTAGACCGAGTCCTTTAGCGATGCATTGAGGTTCACCTTGTGTGTCTTGGGATAAGAGTCACTTCATGGTGACTCAGGGGACGATGCTTGGTCATATCATCTCCAGCAGGGGCATGGAAGTTGATCCGGCCAAGGTGGATGTAATTAGAAAACTCAATCCATCGTCCAACTTGCGGCAGTTTTGGTCTTTTCTGAGGCACGTCGGTTTCAACAGGCGCTTCATTCATGATTTTAGTAGGATTGCCCGACCGTTGACTGATCTGTTGACGAAAGACACCGAGTTCCTCGTAGATGATGTGTCTATCATCATTTGAGACTCTCAAGAGTCGTGTTGTAGAGGCTCCTGTTCTCCAGCCATCTGATTGGTCTCTCCCATTCAAGATCATGATGGACGCCTCCGATTTTGCCGTGGGGGCCGTGATGGGACAAAGGAGGGATGGAGTCCCATTTGCTATTCACTACGCTAGCCATACATTGGATGCCGCCCAGCGGAATTATATAGTCACTGAGAAGGAGATGCTAGTTGTAGTTTTCGCCCTAGATAAGTTCAGATCTTACATCATTGGATCTAGAGTGACCATCTATACTGATCATACCGCCATCAGGTACCTCATGGCAAAGAAGGATGCCAAAGCCAGATTGACCAGATGGATCCTTCTACTCCAGGAGTTTGATATAGAGATTAAGGATAAGCCTGGAGTCAAGAATGTGGTGGAGGATCATCTCTCCCGATTGGAGTATCTTGAGGATTGTGAGCAGATGGAGCCTATTTGTGAGACCTTCCCATATGACGCGATCCTCTCTATCACCTCTCTCCCATGGTATGCTTATATTGTGAACTATCTTGTCGCCAAGAATGTTTTACGAGATTGGCCTAGGTAGAAACTTGAGACTTTCCTCACTAAGGACAAGTTTTACCATCAGGAGGATCCCATCCTTTATCATGAGGGAGGGGATAGTATCTGGCGTCGGTGCATTCCTCAGGAGGAGCACCACAACGTCCTTACTTACTGCCACAAGCTTGATGCAGGAGGACATCACTATGGGAGGAGAACAACACCGAAAGTGCTCCAATCCGGTCTATGGTGGCCTACTCTCTTCAAGGACTCTGATGAGTTCGTGAAGAGGTGTACTGATTGTCAGAGGATGGGCACTTGTGGACAACGTGATATGATGCCGATGCAACCCATACACTTCTCTGAGGTTTTTGAAGCATGGGGCATCGATTTCATGGGTCCATTCCCTAAGAGTTAGGGATATGAGTACATTCTGTTGGTCGTAGATTATGTGAGTCGTTGGGTTGAGGCCATCCCCGCCCAAACCGCAGATGCTAGGACTGTTTGCAGATTTTTGAGGAAGAATATCATTTTATGGTTCGGGGTACCTCGAGTGTTGATATCTGATGGGGGTCTCATATCGTTAACGACAAGGGAAAGGCCCTTGCTAGCGAGTTCAACATAGACCATCGAGTTGCCACTCCATACCACCCTCAGATGAATGGTCTTGCTAAAGTGTCGAATAGGGAGATCAAGACTATATTGCACAAAGTCGTCCACCCTGACCGAAAGGATTGGTCACAGCTTTTGGACTCAGTCTTGTGGGCATATAGGACATTTTTCAAGACTCCTTTGGGTACATCTCCCTTTCGCCTCGTTTATGGCAAGCCCTGCCATTTACCTGTTGAGCTGAGACATAGGTCACTTTGGGCTGTTACTGATATACTTTTGGATCCAAAGAGTGTAGGAGATCAGAGGAGGGCAGAGTTAGCATCCCTGGAGGACCTTCGTGATAGGTCCTTTTCAAACAGCCTACATTATAAGGAGAGAGTGAAAGAGTGGCACGATTCTCATATCAGCCACAAGCAGTTTGAGCCAGGACAGAGAGTATGGCTGTTTGATGCTAGGCTTCGTCTATTTCCAAGGAAGCTACAAAGCAAATGGAAGGGACCCTATTTAGTTAGAAAGGTACATGACAGTGGGAGTATTGATATATCTAAGGTGTCTTCTGATGTTACCTTTCGTGTTAACGGCCTGCGGCTCAAGCCACATCTAGATCATGAGCCGCGCGTCGTTGACGTTGCCTCTATTCACATTGCGTGAGATGTGGTCTCTTGACTCACATATATTGCATCTCTCACTTGATTGTCACTATTCTATGACTTGTATAGATCCAGTTGTCCATATCACTCTATTCTTTAGTCCCACACTCCTTTTCTCATCTTATGATTATGCTATACTTAGGGTGTACTTTACCCTAAGTATAGGGGGGGGGGGATGAGGACTCTCGAGTATTCTATTGATTCTTTCTACCTCTGTTTGCTGCCTATACTTAGGGATATTTTACCCTAAGTATAGGGGAGGTAGACCCTGTACATCCTTCCACTCAGATTTCCCTTCATGTACAACTTGCTATACTTAGGATTACTTGATCCTAAATATAGGGGGAAACATCGAGTCCTCTTCATTTTACTCTTTGATTCGTCCTTATATATACCATTCCTTTTCACTTCCCTATACTAAGCACGCGTTATGTCTTCTTCATCGCTCTTGATCACTCTGAGGACATCGTTCGAGCTAAGTATAGGGGGGTGTCGTATATATTTCATATATACTTTAGCCATAACTCGTACTTTGTGTGAGTGTGTTAATAAATAAAAATGGCTAAAAACCCATAAATATTTAAAAATTCCCTTGTACATAAAATTCTTCTTGCACATACCTATTTATTTATAAAAATTATTTTTGTACAAATGTTTGTAAAAATGATTTATGTAAATAGCTCGTACATATTTTCATATCAAAATTATGTATATAGTACAAAAATTTTGTAAAATGTTTTGAAAAACAAAAAGTTTGCAAAAACCTTGTAAATATTTTGCAGAACTTTGCATTCATGCATACATCCATGTTTTCAAACATTTTTCAAAAATTTTGCACAATTGTAAAAATTTGTAAAATTTCATCTTTGTAAATACTTGCACAGTTTTTCCAAATCGTAGGTGACATTTAAACTGGCCTGGAATAAAATTGACAAATGGAGCTTGGTTAATACCTTAATCCACCTAATTATGAAAGGAACCTTATATGGCTTAGGATTTAGACTTTTCGAGTCCATTGGGACCTAATTTTTTGAGTCCACTAGGCTATGAGCATATGTCATCTTGATTAGCCTAAGTAGAACACTTAACAGCACACGCATGACTCTCAAAGACAATGGCTTTACTTGCACCAGCACTTTACACATAGCTCTCCACGGATGAGGTGGTGAGGAGGCAGTTTCCTTTGTCTTGGGGTAGCATATGAGGGTAGTACTTCTACGCGAAACCTTTCTTCTTCTTATAGTGAAGGAAGTGCATCTCAACTTGGTCTGGTGGTTATGAACTCTAAAGACAGGAGTTGTGGGTTGGAATAAAGCTTCAAAAGAGGGATAGTCTACTGGCTAAAGAGGAAAAACTCCTTATGTATATATGCTGCATCATGTAGATATGTTGTACAGATGCACATGAAAAAAAATTGCAAAGAAAGAAAAACTCCAAAAAAGTGGTGGGTCGGATTGAAAATTTAATAATCCCACCGGATTGTATATAGTCAAATAAAGAAAAGCTTATGTTACTCATGACCATCTCATGAAGCTTGCAGCGGGAGACTCAACTACATTGGTTAGAGCTCCCAAGGATACTTGGCTACACTGGTCATTGTCCATTCTCTTCTTCCCCCTACTTGAACTTAGAAGGGAATACCCCACTTATCGAGGAAAGAGTTGCTAGACTGAGGCATTAGAGTTACCAGGTTGAGGGAGGTTGTTTCTTTATTACTTCTGAGGTGGGGAGCTACATATCACTTACACAATACAAGGAAAGATTCATGGTCATTAGAGTTTGTGTATGTAGACTTGTTCTGATCTGGTTTATTGAGCAGTATTGACCATAGATTGGTGGAACTTAGAGGCTGTTAAGTTTTAAGCTTAAGTCTAAATAAGGTTCTGACAAATGAATAATCCAAAGGTCTGACTGAGCTCCATATTTCAATTTAATGAAGGAAAGTTTAATAATCAACCTTGATTTCTCCTCTTTTTGTTTTTCTTTTTCTTCTGCACCTCTTTTTCAAATAAGTGTTTGCTAAGGGACTAGCAAAAGTAAAGTATAGGGGGGTGATGAATCCCCATTCACCACTCTTTATTCCTTTATTTTAGCTAGAAACCTTGGCAAAATACCATGTAAATATCTGTAAATACAATAATTTTTCAAAATGCATGCATCATGTATTTACCCATAATTAGAATGTTTTTGCATAAAAATAAAGGAATAAAGAAATAAAGAAAAAGAGGGAAATATTTAGAATAAATATTGAGTGACCTAAACCCAAGGGAGGGCTCAGCATGGGCCTGATCGCAAAATAAAATAAGTAAAGAGAGATAGGGTAACTCAACATAGTGTAAATATCCCTCTATATGTAAATAATTTATTTTCTAAAAAAATTATTTACGTGTTCCCCACATTTTATATATATTTATAAAAATAAAATAAAAATAAGAAAAATAAATATAGAACAAAAATAAATTCTCTCTTCCTCTTGTATATACCATGTATATATATAAGATGTATTTATTTTATCTTTGTAAATAATGAATAAAAATCAAATAAAATTTATTTTTAATCCCATATTTTATGTTGAAAATAAATAAAATATAAAATAAGGTTAATTGTACAAAAGTAAATAATTAAAAATAAAAAAATACATATGTAAATATACCTGTATATAATAATAATATAATGTAAATACCTAATTTATTTTTCAAAAAAATAAATAAAAATCACTAAAAAATACTTTGAAAATAAATAAACATTTTTCATGTTGAAAATATTTTAAAATAAAATCATTTTCTATTTTAAAATGATTTTACAAATAATCAATCAATGGAATTTCTTGATTGGTCCCCAGCGATTATTGACCCCTGGTCAAGTCTCCCCCCTGGACCACTTTTGACCCAGACCTGACTTTCGACCCGACTTCGCCCAATTTTACTGAATCGGTTCGATCACCAATTAGCCAAACCCCGAGCTCCGATTGCAGCTCCCACATCCCTGATTCACGCCCGGGCATCTTCTTAGGGATCCGTGCATCGATCCGCGTTCTCCACTCCCATCTTATCAGACCTGCACCTATATATAATCTCCGCTCCAGTCGCATTCCTCTACATCTTTGGCCATTCCCTTCGGTTCCCAGGACCTCCCTTCCTCCTCCTTGAGTGACGCAAGCGAGAGGGATCGATTGCAGCGAGGACCAAGGTCAGTAGCCTCAGATCCGGTGGTCTTTGCCGCCATGCTCACCACCGGCGAGCTCGAGCCTCTGGAGGCGTCGCTCCATTGAGGCAATGACCCCAAGAGACGCAGCATCTCCCCCATAGACGCTCTCAATCATCAGGTAGCTTCGACATCCCTTAGATTAGCTTTTATTTCCGAATTTGTATTTTGCGCCACCGGCCGATTCCGACCAACCCACTCCACTCCGGCCATCCTTTCGACCATCCGACTGTCGCATCACCTTCATGAGACTCCTCTACATCTTCCACGCCCCTCCGATCATCCTGACTCGCCCCGGAGCAGGACCACCGCTCTCCTCCATTGTCGCCTCGTCGGAGAGCGCCACCCCACCTGTGCAGGTTTGCAGGTCAAAGGATCCCATCTGAGGGTCCAACTGGTCCAGGCACAGGAGCTCCAAGCCTTCTCGTCGCCGGAGCTCTCTTGACGCTCTCGACCCTATCGGAGCACACCATTCGCTGCGGAGCATCGCCAGCATCGATTTCCCCATCCTAGCAGCAACTGATGAGGTCTCCATGCACGCCACGACCGAGCGAAGTTCGCCGGTGAAGAGTTCTTCCAGGAGCCTCCCAAGCCATTCGATCGAGCTTCTCACCCTAGTTCATATCTTGTCCATCAATTCGCGAGGAGCAAGCAACCGTCTGATCGTCTGAGGACCTCATCTGGAGCATCCATCGACGAAGGGTACCACGCACCTCAGTCGTCCGATCACACATGGACACCCCTCGTCCGTCAGATCTTAATAAGAGGGTAATTTGCACTTAGGCCCTCCTTAGTTTTTATATTTCAGTTTTATCTTGTAAATATTTTTAGTAGTTGTTTTTATTTTGGAACATATGCATCTGGGACCTTGTGTTTACTTTATTTGCATTTTAGTCCCTATTTGAGTGAGGCATGTGCTGCGACACGTGATTCTTTTGGGCTATTTGCACTTTTATCTCCAAACTTTCTTGTTGTTATTGTTTACATCTTTATAAATAGGAATTACATTTTAGTCCCTCTAAGTGTGAATCACGTGTTTTCCTCGTGCTTGTCTGGGCTTTTCGCAACTTTGGCCCCAAGCTTTTTATATGTGTTATCTAGTTGGCCCTGGAACTATGTTTTCTTGCACTTAGGTCCTTGTATGCTGTGTATCTTGTTTGGATTGAATAAAATATCAAATCAAACCCAAATCCATTGAAATTTTGATATGTGGCTCCTGCCACTGTGTAAAAATTTCACTAAAGTTTTGAGACATTTTTGTGGCCTTTTGTTATTTTTAAAAAGTTAAAAACCTTGATTTTTGTTACTGTCTGAATTAGAAAATCAACTAAAAATATAAAAACTTCTCTAAAAATTACAAAAAAATTAGGATGTGTTTATTTTGTTGTCTTTGAGTTTCAATCCAATTTTTGTGTCATTTAGATTTATAAAACCCCTAAAAATCAAAAAACCTTAAAAATATCATAAAAATTATCTAAAAAAAATGCAAACTCTTTTTCTGTAGCTTACATTTTGTATCTTGTTTTCATAAAAATTGTCTCCGGATTTTTATATGCTAACTAGATATTTTTAATTACCCTTTCAAGTCTGGCTGCACATTGATCCACTGTTTTTCCACTTCTTGATTTTTATTAAATCAACTAAAAATTAGAAAATTCTGAAAAATTCAACAAAAACACTTAAAAATATAAAAAACACAAAAAAAATTTTATTTGAATTTTCTGAGCATTTTTGAGTATTTAATAATTGTTGGGTTTGCTCGTTTTTATCATTTTCTTATATTTCCTTTATAATAAAAAACAAAAAAAATTCTAAAACACATAAAATCCACCAAAAAGATTTTTATTCATTTTATTCATTTTGACTACTTCATAGGCCGATTCGCCCAATCCACGCTCCTTGAGTTTGACCCTAGTCGCTATATCAGGTTAAATAAATATCGAAGACCGCTATTCATGTTTGATTGTTTTATCTTTGATTTGGTGGTCTTATTTTTCTTGTTGAGTCCGATTTGCAAGATCCGAGTCGCAACGACCCTTGACTGATTTTATCCCTACTCGGGTCTTGTGGGGTTTTCGGCTCATCACCTAGTTCAGAGCTTTTTTTGCGGTCTGACACCAGAGCTGCATGGCCTGGTGAATGCTTCTTGTGGCGGTTCCTACTTCGCCAAGGATGGGGATCAGCTCTGGGCCATCTACGAGGAGATGGCCGAGAACTATACAGTGATGTCCCAGATCCACCTCTACACTCAGGGACACCCCCAGCCACAGACCGTGCAGTACGAGAGGATAGCACGGGTCGATGCCGGTCCTTCTACTTCATCTGCGGCAGTCGCACAAGACAAGTCTACAGCCGTAGACATGGGCATCATCATCGAGAAGATGGACCGGATCAAGCTGATCGAGAAGAAGCAGTGCCAGGGCATCACACAGATGGATCAGATGGCACAGACGCTGAGTGACCTGAAGACACAACTCATGTGTCTCCAGGAGGCACATACAGCTTTTTAGCCCCGTCTTCGATCACGAGGAGATCCGAGCAGCAGTGGTAGCTCATCCCAGCACTCCAGTTAGCCTAGACAAGATCACCTTGTACATGCGGAGTCGTACTAGAAGCCACCGCAGTTTTACCAGTCACCACCATCCTAGGACACTCAGATGGTGGTTTACTAGGCGGCTCAGCCCCCGGTAGTACTCCCTCCACCCACCTATGAGCCGGAGCCGTTGATGGATGTCAACGGGATTTGGTATGACCGACCCCAGCCCGACATTCGACAAGACCATCTCGGATTCCGCTAGTCGGCCGGAGGCACCAGTTCCCAGCAGTAGCCTCCACATCAGGGTGGCCAGTACGGCCCACAACGTGAGAAGCACCAGCAGCCGCAGCCCCCAGTACACCAATAACATCCATCCCAAAGACAGCAGTATGATCCTCGTCCCTATCAGCAGGGACAACCTTGGAGGCGAGAGCAGCCTCAACAGCAGCAATATCATCAGCAGTACCCCTCTCACCCACACCAGCAGCAACAACCTCACTACCAGCGAGGCCACCTGTCAGGTTCTCATAGGCCGACCTATGAGAACCCCGCCTTGGATGATCTAGCCCACCTCGTGACTGAGCAGCAGGCTACTTTTCGATGGGAGATGGATGAGTTCCACCATGAGATGCGGGAGATTGTGAGAGGGAAGGCCGCCATCCCTGCTCAGATCGATCCGAACCCGAACAACCTCAAGAGGAAATCTGAGCAGGTAGAGTTCACTGAGATTACCACTCCTAGTGCTTCACTTGGTGATATGTCTGCATACATGTTTGACGCTGATTTTGTTATACTTAGGAGCGGTAGGATGCAAGCAGGCGGCGCCTTGTCTGAGCGTCGATCCCACGCCACTTCAGGAGCGCCAGGCGAGGAGGAGCGCGACACTGATGCTGCGAGAGATGATGATGATGGTGCTGACGCCACCATGGATGTTGATCCCACAGACTGTATCGAGGACGTCACTTCACCAGTTGGAGGAGGTGGTACTGAGGCCACCATTTCCAGTTCTGTTAGTTCTGCTGTTCTTCCTTCCGTACATGTATCTCAGGACATTTCTGCAAATAAAGGAAAGGGTTTATTATTTTCGGATCCACATGTGTTGCTTGATGATGTTTATGTAGATTCTGCTGTTGATGAGCATGTCAGACCCTCTCCTAGTCCTTCATCTGAGAAGGACCCTGTAGTCCCCTTTCCCAGAGCACTCTATTTGGGTAAGGGGCAGAAAAAAGAAAATCCAAAAAAGAACCATCAGATAGAGTTCAGCCAGCAGATAATAGATAGATTCCACATACAACTGACTCTACAGGAGGCCTTGGAGTACATACCTCTACTCCAGATGTCACTCAGAGACTGGACTACATTTAGGACGAAGAGGCGGAACCATCAGTCAGAGATCCATGTGCTTACTCCTTCCACTTGTTTCGCGATTCAGAACCGTTTGCCAGCCAAGAGGCCAGATGTATGAGGCCCGTATGTCAGATGCCACATCCATGAGCAGAGGTTCGACTGCACTCTATTAGACATCAGTTCTTCAATCAACCTTCTTCCGACAGCCCTTCTCGACCGCTTCGAGTTGGGCCCTCTCCGACAGAGCAGGATGGTCCTTCAGTTTGCTGATCGATCTGTCAAGAGGCCGAAGGGGTTGCTAAAGGATGTTGTCATCACGATTCAGGGCCTGAAAATCCCCGTGGACTTCGTTGTGTTGTACATGGAGATCCCTGAGTCCGTGACCGATACCCCGATCATTCTAGGACGCCTGTTCTTGGCCACGGCCAAGGCAGTGTCTGACCATGATAGCGGGAAGGTATACTTTCGCATTGAGGGCGAGAGTATACAAATAGAGACGGTCAAGGAGACTAGAGCCAGAGATTTATCTTGCTCAGAGCTGACTTCCGATTCATAGCAGATGATAGAGGCTGGGCGAGACATCTACCAATACTGTGATTTCGTGATTACAGATGATGAGACTGTTTGGGCAAATCAAGTCGCACAGGCCATCCTCTCACCTTCAGAGTTCACTGACGCAGAGATGCTAGCATAGGAGAGCCTGGAGAGCGCATTCCTGGTCCAGGATACATCTCAGGAAGTAGAGCTAGTTCCCAACTGTGAGACAGGTTTTTGTGAGTCTGATATAGATCCCTTGGAGTCAGATATTGATTGGGCAGAGTTTGATGATTATTCCATGTCTGACTTCTACTGAGCCTACAACTAGGGAGGAGGCTGATTCCATGTAGAGCAGAGACACTCCAGCAGAGCAGCCTTTGCCAGATTCAGATTGTGAGCGGGATTTCTCATTCGCCCATGCAGATTTGGCAGCATTCACTCAGATTTTTCAGAGGGCAGATCCGCCAGCACCTACATGTCCAGAGCTGAAGTCGCTACCGTCGTCGCTGAAGTATAGGTTCTTTGCGGGTGAGCATGAGATGTACCCAGTCATTATCTCCGTTGATTTGACTAGAGAGCAGGAATCCCGTTTGATGGGGGTTCTTGAAAAGAACCACAAGGCGATTGGATGGAGTGTAGCTGATCTCTAGGGGATAAGTCCGGCCCTATGATCCCACCATATCTATCTCGAGGAGGAGGCAAAGCCGTCGCGTGAGTTCCAGGGGTGGCTGAATCCGAATCTTCGAGAGGTTTTCATGAAGGAGATCTTGAAATGGTGGAGCGTCAATTTTATCTACCCCATCTCTGACTCCAAGGCGGTCAGTCCATTGCATGTGGTGCCCAAGAAGATGAGAATCACTACAGTTGTCAGTGAGTCTGGAGAGGAGATCGCTACCCGGGTACCCACTTCTTAGCGGGTCTGTGTGGACTACATACGATTGAACCAAGCCACGAAGAAGGATCATTTCCCCCTGCCCTTTATTGATCAGATTATTGAGAGGCTGGCAGGGAAGAGCCATTATTGTTTCTTGGATGGGTACTCCGGCTATAATCAGGTGGCCATCGCGCCCGAGGACCAGGACAAGACTACCTTCACCTGTCCCTTCGAGATATATGCTTTCAAACGCATGCCATTTGGATTGTGCAACGCTCCGGCGACATTCCAGAGAGGCATGTTGTCCATCTTTTTGGACATGGTGGGGGAGTGCTTGGAGGTCTTCATGGATGATTTCTTAGTCTACAGCGATAGATTCGATTCTTGTCTTGACTGCCTAGACCGAGTCCTTCAGCGATGCATTGAGGTTCACCTAGTGTTGTCTTGGGAGAGGAGTCACTTCATGGTGACTTAGGGGACGGTGCTTGGTCATATCATCTCTAGCTGGGGCATGGTGGTTGATCCGACCAAGGTGGATGTCATTAGAAAACTCAATCCACCGTCCAACTTGCGGCAGTTACGGTCTTTCTGGGGCACGTCAGTTTTTGGGGCACGTCGGTTTCGTTGGGTTGGGCCGTCCCTGCCCGAACCGCAGATGCTAGGACTGTTTGCAAATTTTTGAGGAAGAATATCATTTCATGGTTCGGGGTACCTCAAGTGTTAATATCTGATGGGGGGTCTCATTTCGTCAATGACAAGGTAAAGGCCCATGCGAGCGAGTTCAGCATAGACCATCGAGTAGCCACTCCATACCACCCTCAGATGAATGATCTTGCTGAAGTGTCGAACAGGGAGATCAAGACTATACTGCAGAAAGTCGTCCACCCTGACCGAAAGGATTGGTCACAGCTTTTGGATTCGGTCTTGTGGGCATATGGGCGTCTTTCAAGACTCCCTTTGGGTACATCTCCCTTTCGCCTCATTTATGGCAAGCCTTGCCATTTACCTGTTGAGCTGAGACATACGTCACTTTGGGCTATTACTGATATACTCTTGGATCCATAGAGTGTAGGAGATCAGAGGAGGGTAGAGTTAGTAGCCCTGGAGGAGCTTTGTGATACAGCCTTTTCAAACATCCTACATTATAAGGAGACAATGAAGGAGTGACATGATTCTCATATCAACCACAAGCACTTTGAGCCAGAACAGAGAGTATGGTTGTTTGATGCTAGGCTTCGTTTGTTTCCAGGGAAGCTACAAAGCAAATGGAAGGGACCCTATTTGGTTAGAAAGGTACATGACAATGGGAGTATTGATATATCTGAGTTGTCTTCTGATGTTACCTTTCATGTTAACGGCCAACAACTCAAGCCATATCTAGATCATGAGCCGCGGGTCGTTGCCGTTGCCCCGATTCACTTTGCGTGAGATGTGGTCTCTTGACTCACATCTATTGCATCTCACACCTAATTATCACTGTTCTTCCGACTTGTATAGATCCAGTTGTCCATATCACACTATTCTTTAGTCCCACACTCCTTTCTCATCTTATGATTATGCTATACTTAGGGTGTACTTTACCCTAAGTATAGGGGGGTGTAGGACTGTCAGGAATTCTATTGATTCTTTCTACCTCTGTTTTGGTGCCTATACTTAGGGATATTTTACCCTAAGTATAGGGGGTGGAACCTGTACATCCTTCCACTCAGATTTCCCTTCATGTACAGCTTGCTATACTTAGGATTACTTGATCCTAAGTATAGGGGGAAACACCGAGTCCTCTTCATTCTATTCTTTGATTCATCTTTGTATATACCATTCCTTTTCACTTCCCTATACTAAGCACGAGTTATGTCTTCTTCATCACTCTTGATCACTTTGAGGACATCATTTGAGCTTAGTATAGGGGGGTGGTATATATGTCATATATACTTTAGCCATAAGGCATACTTTGTGTGAGTGTGTTAATAAATAAAATGGCTAAAAATCCATAAAAATTTAAAATTTCCCTTGTATATAAAATTCTTCTTGCACATACCTATTTATTAATAAAAAATATTTTTGTAAAAATGATTGTAAAAATGATTTGTGTAACTAGTTTGTAAATATTTTCCTACCAAAATTATGTATATAGTACAAAATATTTGTAAAATGTTTGGAAGAAAAAGTTTGCAAAAACCATGTGTAAATTTTTGTAAATATTTTGCAAAATTTCGCATTCATGCATACATCCATATTTCCAAACATTTTTCAAAATTTTTGCACATGTGTAGAAAATTGTAAAATTGCATCTTTGTAAATACTTGTACAGTTTTTCCAAATCATAGTTGACATTTAAACTGGCCTGGAATTAAATTGGAAAATGGAGCTTCGTTAAGACCTTAATCCACCTTATCATAAGAGGAACCTTATAGGTCTAAGGATTGAGAGTTTTCAGGTCCATTGGGACTTAATTCTTTGAGTCCACTAGGCTATAAGCACATGTCAACTTGATGAGCCTAAGTAGAGCACTTAACAACACATGCATGACTCTCAGAGACAATGGCTTTACTTGCACCAACACTTTACACATAGCTCTCCACGGATGAGGTGGTGAGGAGGCAACTTCCTTTGGCTTGGGGTAACATATGAGGGTAGTATTTCTAGGCAGAACCTCTCTTCTTCTTATAGTGAAGGAAGTGCGTCTCAACTTGGTCTGGTGGTTATGAAGTCTAAAGACAGGAGTTGTGGGTTGCAATAAAGCTTCAAAAGAGGGATAGTCTACTGGCACAAGAGGAAAAACACCTTATATATATATGCTGCACCATGTAGATATGTTGTACATATGCACATGAAAAAAATGTGCAAAAAGAAAAACTCCAAAAAAGTGGTGGGTCGGATTGAAAATTTAATAATCCCACCATAGTGTATATAGTCAAATAAAGCAAAGCTTATGTTATATATGACCATCTCATGAAGCTTGCAGCGGGAGACTCAACTACACTGGTTTGAGCTCCCAAGGATACATGGCTACACTGGTCATGGTCCATTCTCTTCTTCCCCCTCTTCTTGAGCTGATTGTACTTGAACGTAGAAGGGAATACCCCGCTCCTCGAGGAAAGAGTTGCTAGACCGAGGCATTAGAGTTAACTGGTTGAGGGAGGTTGTTTCTTTGTCACTTCTGAGGTGGGGAGATACATATCACTTACACAGTACAAGGAAAGATTCATGGTCATTAGAGTTTTTGTATGTACACTTGTTCTGATATGGTTTATTGAGGAGTCTTGACCATAGATTGGTGGAACTTAGAGGCTGTTAAGTTTAAAGCTTAAGTCCAAATAAGGTTCCGATAAATTAATAATCCAAAGGTCTGACTGAGCTCCATATTTCAATTTAATGAAGGAAAGTTTAATAATCAACCTTGATTTCTCCTCTTTTTCTTTTTCTTTCTCTTTTGCACACCTTTTTCAAACAAGTGTTTGTTAAGGGACTATCAAAATTAAAGTATAGGGGGTGATGAATCCCCATTCATCAATCTTTATTCCTTTATTTTAGATAGAAACCTTGGTAAAATACCATGTAAATGTTTGTAAATATAATAATTTGTCAAAATGCATGCATCATGTAAATAGCCCTAATTAGCATGTTTTTGCATAAAAATAAAGGAATAGAGAAATAAAGAAAAAGAGGGAAATATTTAGAATAAATATTGAGTGACCTGAACCCAAGGGAGGGCTCAGCATGGGCCTGACCGCAAAATAAAATAAGTAGAGAGAGATAGGGTAACTCAACATGGTGTAAATACCCCTCTTTGTGTAAATACCTTATTTTCTAAAAATAAAATATTTATGTGTTCTATTTATTTTGTATATGTTTATAAAAATAAAATATAAATGGGAAAAATAAAAGAAAAAGAAAAATAAAAATAAATAAATTCTCTCTCATCAGTGTATATATACCATGTATATAAAACTAACAATGTATTTATTTCACCCTTGTAAATACCTAATAAAAATAAACTAAAAATATTTTTATATTCCCTATTTTATGATGAAAATAAATAAAATATAAAATGGTAATAATTGTACATAAATAAAATAATAAAAATAAAATTCAAAAATACCTTGGTATACATACCTTTACATAATAATAAAATAATGTAAATACGTAATTTACATTTCAAAAAAATAAATAAAAATCACTAAAAAATACTTTGCAAATAAATAAGCATTTTTCATGTTTAACATATTTTCAAATAAAGTCATTTTCTATTTTAAAATGAATTTACAATTAATTAACAAAAGGAATAATCTGATTGGTCCACGGGGGATGTTGACCCCCGGTCAACTCCCCCCTAGACCACTTCTCCCGGATCCGCGTGACGACCCGATCTTCCCCAATTTTTCCTGACGCAATCCGATCATCATTAACCAAAACCCCGGGCTCCGAATATCGACGATTGATCCATGATCCACACCCGACATTCCTCCTAGGGATCTGTGCACCTAGAATCGATCCCTACTCCCATCTTATCGGACCCTTCTTCAGTATAAAGCTCTCCTCCGTCACACATTTTCACTATCTTTGGCCACCCCCCTCTCCACCAAGGAGCTCCTCATCTTCTCCTGAGTGACAGCAGCATGAGGAAGAGTTGCAGGGAGAACGCGAGCGCCGAGAACCACTGATCCGGCGGCCACACCGTCGTGCTCCACTACCAGGAGAGCAGAGCCTCTGGTCCCGTCGAATCATCGAGACGATGACTCCCGGAGGTGCCCAACCTTCAGCCCAGGACGACCTCAGCCACCCTTTAGGTCAGGTGCTCTCTAGTTTCTTCTAATTTTAGATTTTTTAAATTCGCTCCGTTGGCCTTTGCTGGCCATTTCGCTCCGCCCTGATCGCCCTTCTGTCCATCTGACCCTCGTATCATCTTTATGAGACTTCACCCCATCTTCTACACCCCTCCAATCACCTTGGTTTGCCCCGGAACCAAGAAGTAGGTCTCCTCCGCCGTCACCTCACCGGAGACCCCCGCTCTGCCTCACCAGACCACCCATTTCGTCCATAACTGGGTCGAGGCACTTTGCCCTCGAGCCAACGTTCTTTCTGTGCAGGTCCCATCGAAGAAGGACCCCATCTGGGGGTCCAACAGTTCAGGCACAACCACTTTGCTCCCCTCCGTCATCGGAGCTTCTCCGATATCGCCGGAGTCATCGGCGCATACCACCAGCTGCGGACAAGCTCTCTCGTTGATTCTCCCACCTCCGCAGCGCACGCCTTTGGCTGGCAAAACTCGCCGGTGACCTGTTCCTGGAGGATCTCCAACCACCATCCGATTGAGCTCCAGCTCCAGTTTTGATTGTTGCCATCTGTTCGCGAGAGATCTCCACCGTTAGATCCATCTGAGGGTTGCATCTGGAGCGTCGATCAAGCAAAGGAGCGTCCACTATTCTACACCATCCGATCATCCACGTGGCGCTACCTTCTTCCGTCAGATCAGTAATAAAGGGGTAAATTTCCTGTAGGCCCCTCTTCTTGTTTTTGTTATAGTTTAGTCCTGTAAATATTTTATTTAGTTGTTTTTAGATTGGGTAATTTGCATGTAGGACCCTAGTGTTTTTGGATATTGCTATTTAGTCCCTGTTTGTGTGGAACACGTGCTTAGACATGTGAGTAGCGGAACAATTGCATATCACACACTATAGTTTCTAGTTGTTATTGATTGGTATTTTATAAATAAGAGTTACAGAAATACCCCTCTGGGTGTTAATCACGTCGTTGGTCGTACTTGTTTGGGCTATTTGCATTTTAGGTCCTGGGTTTTTTAGGCTTGTTATATATTTAGCCCTGGAAATAACTTTCTTTGCACTTAGGTCCTTGTATGCTGTAGCTTTGTTGTTGTCGAATAAAATAGCAAATAAACTCCAAATCAAGTGAAATTTGGATATGTGGCTAGTGTAAAAATTTCACTAATTTTTTGGGACATTTTTGTTGCTTTTTGCTATTTTTAAAAAATCAAAAACCATCATTTTTGCTACTGTTTGAACTAGAAAAGCAACTAAAAATATAAAAACTTTTCTAAAAAATCTAAAAAAATTAGGAATTGTGTGTATTGTGATATTTGAGTTTTTATCCAATTTTTGTGTCATTTGGATTTATAAAACTCCTAAAAATCACAAAACTCTGAAAAGCTTATAAAAATTCATAAAAAATACATAAAATACAAAAAATGCAAACTCTCTTTCTGTATCTTAGTTTTTATATCTAGTTTTAATAAAAATCGTCTCCAGATTTTTAGAGCAAATTACATATTTTTAATTAGCCTTTCAATTCTGGCTGCTGATGAAGCCACATTTCATCATCTTTATTCTATCATTTTGGCATCAAACACCCTGGCAAATGCGTGTAAATACCCTTAATTCCCGCATCTTAGCATTTATGCATATACATGTAAATAGTGTATAAAATGCTGTAATTAAAGCCAAAATTATAGAATAAATAAAATAAAATAAAAAGAATAAAATACTGTAAATATTTTATGACTCGAAACCCCGAGATCTAGGCATCTCGATGACTAGGTCGACAAGGAATAAAGTAGGGGGAGATAAGGGCCAAAAACCAATAAAAATACATTTTATTTAATTCATTCTTTATTCATTTTGGGATCTATTTTTGGTTCCACTTTTTATACTTCAAATAAATAAACTTTGTTGTAGATAATTAAATAAAGAAAAATACAAAATTGATTTCACTTAAAAATAATGAACAGATAAAAAGTTATGATCCGAATAAAATTCCAGAATCCCAACTTCCCAGACCTATATCTCGCAAATAAAAAATCCAAATACACCAAACTCACTTTAATTGTATATAATTTAAAATAAGATATTTAATGGCGATGGTTTCGCATTTGGTGGAGCTACGATTTGAAAGTTGAGTTTTGGACCCCTATTCTATACTTGTACATATTAAAATATTCATTTTATTTATTACTCATTATTTTTAAAATAAGATATTTATAAATTTATAACATAATAAACAAAATAAATAAATTAAATATACAAAATAAAAAATAAAAGATTAAAATATATAGATGTATATACCTATAAAGGGTATAAAAGGTAACTTACATTTTTATACCTCCTAAAAATAATTAAAATTCATAATATAATTTATAAAATAATAAACATTTTTTATTTAATAACCCGAAATAAATAAAGTCGTCTACTATTTTAAATTGAATTAACAAAACATTTTGTGCGGGATTTTTCCTGGTTGGTCTACGTGGACCAACCAGGTCGGTCTGACAGTTGACCTCCGATTAACTGTCTGACCTCCTCCCATAGCCATGTCAGACCATAGTTTTTGTCCTCTTTCGTGGATTTATCGAGGCCACATCTTTCATCCTTTGGCGTCGATTCCTCCTGCAATGTTTCTCCTCGATCATCCATCATACTCGCCCAATGATTACCTTGGGGATTGTATCATCACAGCTCTCGTCGCCACCTCATTTTTCACGCCCAACCACCATTCTTTCAAAAGACCCCCAGCACCTTCATTCGACTTTTGAACCGCTTTTGGGTACCTCAGACCTCCGGGAGCGGGAGGGTAGAGACTCCGGTAACAGGGGAGACTCCCCAAACCCTCCCATTGAGGTGAGGCGAGGCTTGAGGTGCGCTGGAGCCACCTCCGGCCACCATGGCCGTGAAGTTTCACCTCGCCATTTTTGGCTCGAGGTATTGCCTTTTACTGTATTTTTCTAGCATATTTTCGCTTCCAGTAGTTGTAGGCCACTTTCGTTACCAGCCATTTCGATCCATCCCCATTCGATGACCTTCACTGATCATCTCGCCGGAGTTCGCTCTGGCGAGCTCAATCTCCACCTCTCCATCTCGCTTCCACCCTTCTGCGGGGTCGGAGCATTTTGCCCCCGACCTTTTCACTCTCCTCTGCAGGTCAGGAGCACAGAACCGCACCTGGGATCGATTTTGATTGCCTGCCGGAGCCACCTGGAGCCTCCAGCTCCTCCGCCTTAGCGGATGCGACACAACGCTCCGCCGGGAGTTTTAAGGTCCCAGCCTATCGAAATCACCTGTAGGAGCTTATCGGGCCACCTTGGAGCTACATAGCACGTCGGAGAAGCCCTAGATCGTCGGAAGAAAGTCGCCCCCGGCGCTGTTGTTCGATGTTCGTCGTCGCAGCCTCCCCGCCGTCTGATCTGAAGGCCACCCCCAATTTGAACCGGAGCCGTTGGATCGCATCCTCTATCAGCCATTGATCTCGCTTTGAAGATCTAATCAGGGCCGCAAAGCTGAACCGTCATCGGCTCCTGCGGACGCGACACGTGGCAAGTTAAGATATATCCGCCGTCCGATCCGCTTTGAAGGGGTATTTTGCGTAACAACCCCTCCTTCTTTTTCTATTTAATAAATAAGACACAAATATTCATCTGCCGTTATTTTATTTTGCAATATTTGCTCGTAAGCCCCTGAAATTTTTGTTATTGCCAGTGGGTCCTTGGCCACGTCACCTCACGTGACAAGCGCACGTGAGGTGGTCATTTTGCAGAGGAACCCTCGCTGGTTTGGGTATTTCGTTTTGATCCAAAAACTTTCAAAACTAGTGTAATATTTTTGGAATATTTGCATTAAAGCCCCCGTAGTTTCGGAAATTACATCCGTGCCCCTACCAAGTGCACGTGCTTGCGTACGTGGCTTTGGTGTTTTTGGCAAGCGTACCCCCAGGGGTTTTGATATTTATATTTGGTCCATTAAGTTGTTTATTCAGTAATATATTTTGTATAAAAATTTCACTTAGGCCCCTGTACTTCCTTCTATTTGCACTTATACCCCTCCTAGGCCTTGTATTTTTATGTGCTTTCCCTATTTATTTCACGCATCATCTTAACTCGAAAATTATCAAAAAAATACCATAGGATCCTGTTGCTTGTTCATTCATGCTATATTTTTGCATTGCATTTTTATTGCATTTTCATATTTATTAAAAATAAAAAACATGCATTTTTAACACTGTTTGCAGTAGAAAATCCATAAAAATTAGTAAAACGTTTAGAAAATTCCAAAAAATATATTTTGCTTGTCTTATCATATTTTAGTGTCAGTCCAAAAACCACTAAAAAATTCAAAGTAAAACTCCTAAAAATTAGAAAACCTCTAAAAACTTCAAAAAAATCTAGAAAATTCTAGAAAAATCCTAAAAATATAAACTCAGTTTCTGTAGTTTCCTTGTTTCCTTATTTTAATACCTTTATTTCAAAATTAATTTGCGGAATTTTGAATACTGTTTGGTAATTGTTCTCCTCATTTTAATTTCAACCAGTAGCATAGTTCACTGTGTTCTTGTATTTTTACTTTTAAAAATTCTAAAAACATTGAGAAAAATCTTTAAAAAATCACAAAACATCGTAAAAATATAAAAAGACCAAAAAAATTTATCTCCTTATTTTTAGCATTCTAGCTTATTTTTATAAATCCTTATTCTTCTCTTGTCTCATATTGTGTATATTTATTCTATTTCTAAAAATAAAAAAAATAATGTAAAATATAAAAGAAAATTTAAAATCAGAAAATTAAAAACCAAAATACAAAATTAAAAATAAAAATAAAAAAAATATAAAATTAAAAACCCACAAAAAATTTTGCATAATTGTAGACACTTAATCACATCACACTCTTAGCATTCTGCTTGATCTATCCTGCTTGCTCCCTGAGTTCGACACTCCACTCATACTTGCAAACTATACACATAATTGTAGAGTTGTAATAAATTTTAACTCTACTTTTGCTTGTCATTGTTTGATTTCATATTCTGGGTTAATTGTTGATTAAATCCGGATCTTGAGTGGTCAACACATCGACTGTGTTCCCGCCTTGTGTGGAATACACGACCGCTCGACTTTTGGGTTTATCAAATGGCACCGTTGCCGGGGAGCAACAACGTTTAGATCATTATTTTGTGATTGTGATTAATTGCTTACATTATTGCTCAGTTATCTCTCCATTTTTGATATACATTGTTGAATTATCTGACCACCTTTCTTTCTTGTCTTCTTGCGAGGGATCGCAGATCGAGGAGGATCCTAGGGGATCCTGTGCATCCTTGGGAGGTGGAGTCGGCTATTCCACCCTAGCCGACAGGAGAGAGCAGGCGGATTTGAGAGTGAGATAGTTAGTTAGTTTATCATTTTTTGTGAGAGAGAGATTTGATTAATTTGTAATAATACAGGTACCTTGGACACTTGGACACTCGGGCCTAATTTCCAAGTGATTGTTCACTTGGGGGCTCACCGTGACTTTTTACGGTTTTCTTCGCCTTTTTCATTTTATTTTCCGATTTTGTTTTCTTTATTTTGTGTGATTGAGCCCTTAGATTTAGGAGTTGTTTGTCGATAGCATTAGGTCCAAACACATTAATTACCATTGCATGTTCCTATAGAAAACATTTGGAATTAGTCAAATTTTAAACTGCTTTTCACTTAGTCCCGGAACCCCACGCCGGGAGGAGTCGTATACAGCGCGTGCATGATCCACTGTGGTGGACACCGATCGCCCCCCAAGACCGGACACTTCAGTTCTATTCTAAGTCATTAGCATCGGTTCTTCATGCTAATAGCAGCTTCTCACCCTAGGGCAATTTCATCGGCTTGCATTTGCATATAGATAGGTTTCAATTCTGCTGAGCATCTTTGCATGTAGAGTGCTGGAGGCAAGGTGAGCATTTCTTTTTAGCATGCATCATTGATTTGCCGCTTGCATTGCTTTTCCGTCTCTCTACCTCTGATTTTGATCACCTAGGTGCTTAAAGGAATTGACTCCCCGATAGGATCGTGCATTCTTATTAAAATTCAAGAAAAGTGATAATCAAATAAAATTGGGACTACTAAAATCACTCGACCCTAAAATCAGCCAAAAAGAAAAATTCTCTTGGGCGATCAATCCCCTCATTGTCTTCGCTTTTACTTGCTCGCGTACACACTAAGGATTAGTGCCCAAATCCCATTGAGCCCCTAAGTGTTTGTGCAACTTTTTGGACTTCTCACCTAACTCTAAAACAGACAAGATAAAAAGACCATTTTTTCGGTCTTCACAGAGTTGAGTAGGTGAATTGAAGGTTTGATTGATTCATTTTTGCTTGTGATTGTTTTGTGTGCATATTCGATCACTCCGCGCATTTAGCCTTTTTCTCACATCTCTTGACTTGACCGTCATGTTCTCTCGATCATTTTTTTTTCTTGTTTCAAGATGGATCCCTGGAGCGATTTTTATCCGAATTTTGTGGATTCCTCGTACCCTCCAGCCGGTCCACCTCCCTTTTATCAGGCAGATCCTCCTCCTATTTTTTCTGACTTTTGTATATATCTGCCTCAGCCACAGTATCAGGACTCGGATTTCTACCCACCTCCACCTCCACCTGTATATTACCCACCTCCACCTTCACATCCACCCGAGACTGATCTGTTGGAGTCACCTCCCTCGATCTCCACTCATGCTACCTTGAGGCTAATGATAGAGCACATTAACCTCATGCATGATAATCTTGCCATGTTGAGAGAATACCAGATTAATGCTCCTTTCATTAAGGTTACAGATTCACTTGTAGGTGATTATGGGAGCTTGCAATCGCCAAAAATACAAAAAAAAATGAGAAAACATAAAAGCACAAAAAGATTTTGGGAGTCACACGATCGAGCCACATTATGAGGAGAGGGGCCAATTGCCCAATCATTTGACCACACAGACACTTACCGCTTGTCCCATCTCCAACCCCAAGGATGCTTATGTATAGACTGCTCTGGGTACTCTTCATGTAGAAGTTGATTCTGACTTCCTTCCCTGTATGAAGGAGGTCCAAAAATTCAAAAAATGTTGACTGAACCCGAAGTGGTGGCTACTATTCATGAGATTATCCGTGCCCCACTTCAGCAGGCCATGACTGATTTATCTGCCCCTCTTCCCAAGAAGAGAAAGCGGAGGAGCAGATCTGAGCGTCATATCTTGACCATGGCCACTGCCCATGCCATCACACACCGTCCCATTCCAAGAAAGAAGAAAATAACTACTCCTTTCATCACTTGCACCATCTCTGACCATATATGTGATCACACTCTCCTGGACGGCGGTGCATCTATTAGCATATTACCCTTCTTGCTGGTACAATCTCTTCACTTAGGGCCTCTAAAGAAGACTAGGATGATTGTTCAGTTTGCTGATGGATCAATTAAGAGGCCGAAGGGTATCCTTGAAAACGTCGTCATCTCAATTCTGGGCACGAGCTACCATGTTGACTTTGTCGTGTTGCCCATGGAGACCTCCACAGGGGAGCCCTCTCCAATCATCCTGGGACGACCATTCCTCTCCTCTGCGAGGGTCGTTATTGACAATGGATCATGAGAGATTCATTTCCCTCTCGTTGACGAGAGCGAGGTGACCATCACCGCACCCACAGTTGACCAGAGACCTGCACCTGATGCACCTTCACCGATTCTAGCTAACTCCAAGGCTTGTGACCGATCTGATGATATTAGAGATGTTCGCTTAGAAACCGCTGATAAGACCCGAGGAATCCTCCGAAAGGAGGGGGACTCGGAAAGCATGGACCTTGAGTTTCCTCCTTCTGGTGTGTGGCGAGGTGTTGATGAGATCTAAGGGATATATGTGATTGATACCATAGAGGGGAGGGCAGATACCAAGACTAGACAGGACGGACCTAGTTTGACTACTTCCACTGATAAGTCCGTTCCTGGTCATTCGAATGTGATGTTGATCGAGGCCGGTTATGATGCTAGCCATTATTTTGATAGATTCGGCTATTTTGATGAAGACAATGATTCAGGTGAAACTCTTGAGGACGAAGAGACTTCGGATACTTCCACAGATGATTTCATTCCTTTTGGTTTTGACCTGGACGAGACCTCGTAGGACGACTCCGATTACACTTCTTCCGATGATGATGACTTCGTCCCATTCCACTTTGATATCAGCGAGACCCCCAAGGCCAGACCTAGTTGTACTTCTTCCACTCAACCGTTTGCGCCTTCACACCATAGGACCACCAAGGCCGAACCTAGCCATACTACTTCCACTGATCAGTTTGTGCCTTTTCAATTTGATTCCACTAAGGGCCGTCACCTTGTCGACCTTGATCGGCTTCCGTCCACTGTGGACCCCGATGTCGACCTGCACCACACTAGATCTATCCCTCAGCGGTCTCGCAAGAAGGTTAGCTTTCAACCTTCTTGATCCTGTGTATATCCAACTCTGTTGTATATTCCCTTGTGTACCTTTGTTCTCTCTCCCGTATTGCTCGTCCACCCATTCTCGTGTTTGCCTTGCTTAGGACTTACTTTGTCCTAAGTATAGGGGGTGGAAGAGTCGAGTGTTCATTCGTCGTTCTGTTTCACCACTCCTGTTGTTGCCTATACTTAGGGCTTCTTTTACCCTAAGTATAGGGGGAGTGATGTGTACATTCTTCCATATCATTCTTTCAGCTGTTGATATCTTTTCATCTTTTCTTCTTTTCTTCTTTTCCTTGTCTACCTTCCTTACCTACCAAAAAGGTGTCACCCATTGTAGACAGTTTTCCGTACTTAGGACGTACTTTGTCCTAAGTATAGGGGGTGTACACCCCGAGTTATTTCTATTCTTTGATCCTCTCCATTGTCTCCTCTTCTTGTCTATACTTAGGGATATCTGACCCTAAGTATAGGGGGAGACAGTCTGAGTATGATCTGTTCGTTCCCACCCTTGACCCTCCCTACCTTGTGTATAAGAGCGGCGGTCGACTTCTCATTCATTCATATCTTGTTCGTTTATTTTTTAGACATTTTCTATACTTAGTATGAGTTATGTCTTCGCTTTTCTCTCCTATCTATGAGGACATAGCTCATGCTAAGTATAGAGGGGGCGTATATACTATGTATATATTTTAGCCAAAACTTGTACTTTTGTATTTTTACTAATAAATATGGCTAATTATACTATTAAAATTCATTTAAAACCTTAATAAAAAGATGTGATTATTCATAAGATTCGTTTTGTACTTACTGATTAATAAATCAGGTGAAAATATTTTTTGCAAAATGTTTGAAAAAAATAGTTTGAAAATCTTTCTGAAAAATCTTTTGAAAACTATTTGAAAACATTTTGTTACATGTTTTCAACCTTTGTAAAATATTCTGATGGTAAAATTATTTTCTTGGTGTGAAATAAAATGTTTGAAAAATGATTTGCAAACGGTTTGAAAAATGGTTGCAAAAATATTTGAAAATCTATTTATACTATTTGGAAAACCTTTGCAAAATTATTTTCAAATGAGTGTACATGTTTGTAAAAAAACTGTTTGTAAAAATTATTTTGGACTATAGTTTTCAAAATTGTTTGAAAAACCTGTGTCAAATAAGTTTGAGGAATACATACATTAACCAAAAATACACTGTATATATACTTATAAAATTGACCACTTATCCTTGTAAATTCTTAAAATCCACTTCTTGTATATATAAGATGCACTCCGTGTAAATATTTGTACCTAATTTTTAGCCAAAACCTTTTGTTTTCAAAAATCCCAGAAACATTTGCAAAATTTAAATCCAAAAACATTTGAAAAACTCTTTGAAAAATAAAAAAAAGCGTATGCATCATCTTTTCAAAAATCCATAAAAGGTTCAAAATCTTTGAAATTTGCATCACAAAATACTTTCTGCATAGCATTTGCATGGCATTAGCATTTTTCGGATTGAGTTTGATAGTTGAACGAGTCTAAGTAAAATCCGAAGATTGGAGCTTGATTGGACCTTAAAATATACCTAATTAACATGAACCTTATAAGAGCCGGAATTGAGGTACTTCAGTTCTAGTTGACTTAATTCTTTGAGGATCACGAGACTTGGTTCAATGGATTCTTGACTGCCTAAGTAGAGTATTTCGGAGCACACGTACGACTCTTGTTGATAATGACCTAACTTGGACACCTGCACCTTTCACTTGGCTCAACCCAGTTGGAGTGGTGAGGAGGTTGGATTTGCCGGTATGAGACGCACACAGGTGGAAACACTTGTCCTCCTCTAGGGAGGGAAGTGCACCCCAACCTGTTCAGTGATGATGAGTTTCGAGGATAGGAGATAGTGGGTTGCAATAAAGCTTCAAAAGAGGGATAGTCTACTGGCTCAAGAGGAAAAACTCCCTATGTAAATGTTGTTGTATATAGTATTAAAAAAATGCAAAAGCAAAAACTCCAAAAAAGTGGAGAGGCCTGTACAAAAATAAAAATGCATGCCAGAGTGTACATATGTTGTATTAGTCAAATAAGCAAGCTTGAGCTTTAAAGTCAAATCATGTGATCCTGCAGCTGGATGACTTGACTACACTTGACTTGCATCCTAGGATAGGTAGGTACACTGGCTACCGTCCATTCTTCTCTTCACCCCCTCCTCTTGAGCTGGTTGCCACTTGAACTTATAAGGGAATACCCTGCTCCTTGAGGAATGAGTTGTTGGATTGGGGAATCATTGGGTTGTCATATTGGAGAAGTCAGTCTCTTTGTCATTTCAGTTGGGAAGAGCCACCATCACTTACACTGTATGAGTCAGCTTCATAGTCATAAGGGTTTGCGTATGAGTTGAAGTATTTCTGACCTGGCTATTGAGGAGACTTGAGCAGAGTCTTGGGATTCTCAGAAGCTATTGGATTTCAAGTTTGGTTCTCATTAAGGCTCCGCCCGCACTAAAATTCTAAAGGTCTGACTTAAGCTCCAAACTTTGATTTTATGAAGACAAGTTTGATAATCAAATTTAATCCAACTTCCTCTTTTTCTTTTCTTTCTGCACTTATTGCATAAGTGTTTGCTAGGGACTAGCAAAGGTAAAGTATAGGGGGATGATGAATCCACATTTCATCATCTTTATTCTATCATTTTGGCATCAAAAACCCTGGCAAATGCGTTTAAATACCCTTAATTCCCGCATATTAGCATTTATGCATGTGCATGTAAATAGTGTATAAAATACTGTATTTAAAGCCAAAATTATAGAATAAATAAAAGAAAAGAAAAAGAATAAAATATTGTAAATATTTTATGACCCGAAACCCCGAGACCTAGGCATCTCGATGACTAGGTCGACAAGAAATAAAGTAGGGCCAAAAACCAATGAGAATAGCTTTTATTTAATTCATTCTTTATTCATTTTTTATACATTAAATAAAGAAACTTTGTACATGAAAGTTGTAGATAATTAAATAAAGAAAATACAAAATTGATTTCACTTAAAAATAATGAACAGATAAAAAGTTATGATTTGAATAAAATTCCAGAATCCCAACTTCCCAGACCTGTATCCCGCAAATAAAAACTCCAAATGCACCAAACTCACCTTTAATTGTATATAAATTAAAATAAGCTATTTAATGGCGGTGGTTTCTCATTTGGTGGAGCTACGGTTTGAAAGTTGAGTTTTGGACCCCTATTCTATACTTGTACAGATTAAAATATTCATTTCATTTATTACTCATTATTTTTATAATTTTATATTTTTATAATTATGTAAATATTAATTATAATATATTTGGATATTAAAATCAGAATAAAAATGCAAAAGAAATACAAAATAAAATACTTGTTTATCACATACATATGTATAATACCTTTATACATACCTATAGTATTAATACTTTATTTTATAAATTCTATAAATTACATCAGAAAAATAAAATAAAAATATATTTAAGTGTATAAAAATACTTTATAAATTTATAACATCATAAACAAAAATAAATAAATTAAATATACAAAATAAAAAATAAAAGATTAAAATATATAGATGTATATACCTATAAAGGGTATAAAAGGTAACTTACATTTTTATACCTCCTAAAATAATTAAAATTCATAATAAAATAATTTATAAAATAATAAACAATTTTTATTTAATAATCCAAAATAAATAAAGTCGTCTACTATTTTAAATTGAATTAACAAAACATTTTGTGCGGGATTTTTCCTGGTTGGTCCACGTGGACCAACCAGGTTGGTCTAATAGTTGACCTCCGGTCAACTGTCTGACCTCCTCCCATAGCCATGTCAGACCGTAGTTTTTGTCCGCTTTCACGGATTTATCGAGGCCACATCTTTCATCCTTTGGCGTCGATTCCTCCTGCAATTTTTCTCCTCGATCATCCATCATACTCGCCCAGTGATTACCTTGGGGATTGGTTCATCACTGCTCTCGTCGCCACCTCGTTTTTCACGCCCAACCACCATTCTTTCATAAGACCCCCGCCACCTTCATTCGACTTTTGAACCGCTTTTGGGTACCTCAGACCTCCAGGAGCGGGAGGGTAGAGACTCCAGTGACAGGGGAGACTCCCCAAACCCTCCCGTTGAGGTGCGACGAGGCCTGAGGCGCGTTCCAGCCACCTCCGGCCACCTTGGCCGTGAGGTTTCACCTCGACAATTTTGGCTCGAGGTATTGCCTTTTACTGTATTTTTCTTGCATATTTTCGCTTCCAGTAGTTGTAGGACACTTTCGCTTCTAGCCATTTCGATCCATCCCCATTCGACGACCTTCACCGATCATCTCGTCGGAGTTCTCTCCGGCTAGCTCAATCTCTGTCTCTCCATCTCGTTTCCACCCTTCTGTGGGGTCGGGGCATTTTTCCCCTGACCCTTTCACTCTCCTCTGCAGGTCAGAATCACAGAACCGTGCCTGGGATCAATTTTGATTGCCCGTCGGAGCCACCTGGAGCCTTCCGCTCCTCCGCCTTAGCGGATACGACACAGCGCCCCACCGGGAGTTTTGAGGTACCAGCCTATCGAAAGCCCCTGCAAGAGCTTATTAGGCTGCCTTGGAGCTACACAGCACGTCGATGAAGCCCTAGATTACCGGAAGAAAGTCGCCCCCGACGCTGTTCTTCCCAGATCGTCCTCGCAGCCTCCCCACCGTCCGATCTGAAGGCCACCCCCAGTTTGAACCGGAGCCGTTGGGTCGCGCCCTCCATCAGCCGTCGATCTCGCTTTGAAGATCTAATCAGGGCCACACAGCTGAACCGTCATCAGCTCCTGCGGACGCAACACGTGGCAAGTCAAGATATATCCGCCGTCCGTTCCGCTTTGAAGGGGTATTTTGCGTAGCAACCCCTCAATCTTTTGTATTTAATAAATCAGACACAAACATTCATCTGTCGTTATTTTTTTTGCAATATTTTCTTGTAAGCCCCTGAAACTTTTTGTAATTGCCAACGGGTCCTTGGCCACGTCACCTCACGTGACAAGCGCACGTGAGGTGCGTGGTCATTTTGCAGAGGAACCCTCGCTGGTTTGGGTATTTCGTTTTGATCCAAAAACTTTCAGAACTAGTGTAATATTTTTGGAATATTTGCATTAAAGTCCCCACGGTTTCAGAAATTACATCCGTGCCCCTGCTAGGTGCGTGTGCTTGCGCACGTGGCTTTGGTGTTTTTGCAAGAGTACCCCCGGGGGTTTTGATATTTATATTTAGTTCAGTAAGTTGTTTATTCAGTAATATGTTTTGTGTAAAAATTGCACTTAGGCCCCTATACTTCCTGCTTTTTGCACTTATACCCCTGCGAGGCCTTGTATTTTTGTGTGCTTTCCCTATTTATTTCACGCATCATCTTAACTCAATAAAATATCAAAAAAATGTGATACACTCATGTTGCTTGATCATTCACTCTATATTTTTGCATTGCATTTTTATTGCATTTTCATATTTATTAAAAATCAAAAACATGCATTTTCAGCACTGTTTGCAGTAGAAAATCCATAAAAATTAGTAAAACGCTTAGAAAAATTCCAAAAAAGATTGTAGTTTACTTGTCTTATCGTATTTTAGTTTAAATCCAAAAATCACTAAAAATTTCAAAGCAAAACATCTAAAAATTAGAAAAAATCTAAAAACTTCAAAAAAATCTAAAAAATTCTAGAAAAATCCTAAAAATATAAACTCAGTTTCTATAGTTTCCTTATTTTAATATCTTTATTTTAAAATTAATTTGAGGAATTTTGGATACTGTTTGATAATTTTTTACCTCACTTTAATTTCGGCCAGTAGCATAGTTCACTGTTTTCTTGTATTTTCACTTTTAAAAATTCCAAAAACATTTAAAAAAATCTCCAAAAATCACAAAAAATCTTAAAAATGTAAAAAGACCAAAAACGTTTTATCTCCTTGTTTTTGAGCATTCTACCTTTTTTATAAATCCTTAATCTTCTCTTGTCTCATATTGTGTATATTTATTCTATTTGTAAAAAAATAAGATAAAATATAAAAAGAAAATATAAAATCAGAAAATTAAAAACCAAAATACAAAATTAAAAATAAAAAATAAAAAATATATATAATTAAAAACTCACAAAAAAATTCATAATTGTAGACACTTAATCACATCACACTCTTAGCATTCTGCTTGATCTATCATGCTTGCTCCCTGAGTTCGACACTCCACACATACTTGCACACTATACACATATTTGTAGAGTTATAATAAATTTTAACTCCACTTTTGCTTGTCATTGTTTGATTTCATATTCTGGGTTAATTGTTGATTAAATCCGGATCTTGAGTGGTCAACACATCGACTGTGTTCCCGCCTTGTGTGGAATACACGACCGCTCGACTTTTGGGTTTATCAGCTGCACACTGATTCATTGTTTTCCCCTTTTTCAATTTTTATAAAATCAACTAAAATTCAAAAAATCTTGAGAGAATTACCAAAAACATTTAAAAATATAAAAAACAAAAAAAACAATTTTATTTGTATTTTCTAAGCATTTTTTATGCGTTGAATAAATAATTGAATGTGTCCTTTTTAGATTTTTCTTATATTTTCTTTAGAATTAAAAATATAAAAAAATAAAAATAAATAAAAACCAGCAAAAATATTTTGTCTTTTTATTTTATCTTTAAACTACTTCGTAGGCTCTTTTGAGCCAATCCGTGCTCCTTGAGTTCGACCTTGGTTGCTATACCATGTTAAATAAATAGAGAAGACCGCTTATTCGGATTTCATTTCTGATTATTTTTTATTTGGTGGTCTCTTTTTCTTGTTGAGTCCGATCTGCGAGATCCGAGTAGCAACGGCGCTTGATTGATTTTATCCCTACTCGGATCTTGTGGGATTTTCGGCTCATCAGATACCCAAGGGAGATGTGATCTTAAACGATTGTATAACCTTGACGCTTCTATTCTGAGGGAGTGATGAGACATGTCTGGATTGTAGTGACTCCTCTCAGCTGAGAAGTAATATGATCTTGGTCCAAATGTTGTTCTTTGATCTGAATGAGATTCAGATGCAATGAGAAGATTAGATTTACGACCTTGATTAAATCAAATGTTGTTCTTTGATCTGAATGAGATTCAGATGCAATGAGAAGATTAGATTTACGACCTTGATTAAATCAAGCATCTGTGAGAGGTCTGCGGGACCTGGATTTCAGATGTGATCTCAATATCCAAGTCACTATACGTGGTACAATACAATTTCCCTGTCCTTATATCCAAGCATCTGCAGAGAAAGCGCATTATTCTTGAAAGAGTTCAAGAATAATTCCCAAGTTGAATTCTATCTAAGCAATGAGAAATGGATAAATAAATGTGATTTAATTATCATGAATAATGTGAACTTGATTCACATTATTTGAATTCTTGAGAATGATTATCCAATGTAATTAAATGAGATTTAATTATTAGAGATATGGATATTGTGGATAGTACTATCCAATTATTCAGGTATATTGTAAATGAGATGTATAATATATCAGAGAGAGACTTTTGTAATTTATATTTATTGATTAATTGTTAATATAGATTGGATTCACATTAAAGGATTAATTGAAAATATAATTACATTTTGTTTTGGGTTGTGAATGAGATTCACATAATTTCAATGGCATGGTTGATATTTCCCATAAGATAATTTGGAATTATTTTTTGGTGAAAATATTATCGACAAGAGATCATGTTATATCATAAGATAATGAGATCTCATGATAATTAGAAGATATAGACCAAGTCCACCCAAGAGAAGTGGACGGCTACAACTCTCCATGAAGAGAAGAGTAGCCATCCCCTCTTTTTAGGGGTTTTGTTTAATCTCTTCGTTATCTCTTCTCTAGTCAAAGATGATGTAATTTGAAATTAATTTTGTTGATTTATCAATGAAAATTAATTTAAATTAAATCATTTGTTGTTGTGTATTTACAACAACATCTTAGCCATTGAAATAAACACAAATCAATCTCATCTGTTGATTTTGTGTTACCCATGGATTGGGATCCATGGACTCCCAAAACCATATATAAGAAGAGGCAATCCTTGCTCTGCGAGTTACATGAAATCACACGAAGTCTCTCTCTCTCTCTCACTCTCCCTCTCTCATTCTCATGCATACCCTCTCTCTCTCTCATCTTGAGTTGTCGTCCACTCTTATAGAGAGAAGATCTTTTTCATCATCACCTTGCCATTGTACTCCGTCTCGATTACTATTGGCTCTCCGTCTTCATTGGTGCGTGACGCTTGTGAATAAGGCGTTCGATCTCGTGAGACGAGATCAGGAGATCCATTGCTTGGGACATCAACTTGGATTGCGAGTAGCACGCGACTCATCCCCGTGCTCGCAAGCATCTCCTCCGACGGATCAGACTTGAGATAGGAGGTCTCTTCCTTTAGAGGCTAGATCGCAACCACGCTCCAAGAGGTATTCCTATATCCTTGTTATGGTTAGACGAACCGATCCGAGAAATGTTCTTCGATCATGTGGTTTCATCCTTTTTAAATTTTTAAAATTCCGCTGCACTAAGAAACTAGTGCGACTAGTCGCTCATGATTATATGTGATACGATCATCACGCTCCCGTGTTGTGCTGGAGGATTTCCCCATATCCTTCAAGAAGGTCAAAACTTGGCATTACAAGCATATCTGTCGCAAATCCTTCGAGCCGGGTCAGAAGGTGTAGTTGTTTAATGTGAAATTGAAGATCTTTCCAGGTAAGCTGAAAAGCAAATGGACTGGGTCGTTCATAGTAAGGCATGCGCGTGATAATGGAAGCGTATTGATACCTAGTCTATCAGCTAATGAACAACCATTTGTAGTCAATGGATAGCTTCTGAAAACTTACCTTGAACATGATACATTTATGTCTGTCGTGGACTCCATTCAAGTGATATATGAGGATGAACTGAATACTTCTGAAATGATGGTCGAAGACAAAGCAAATCAAAACATTTTTAAATGACTCTTCTTCTATTCCACTCTTCCCTCCTCTCTTATTCTACCAACAAGGTGTCATCCCCTTCATGAGTACTACACTTAGGATGTACTTTATTCTAACTGTAGGGGGGATGAGCATCCCGAGATGTTCATATTCCTTCTTCTATCTCTTCTCTTCTTGTCTTCTTTTCCTTTTCTATTTTATTTTTCTATCGAAAAGATGTCACCCCTTCTTGTCAGTCTTTTATACTTAGGATGTACTTTGTCCTAAGTATAGGGGGTGTGCACCCCGAGTTCTTTCATTCTTTGACCCTCTCCATTGTCTCCTCTTCTTGTCTATACTTAGGGATATATTACCCTAAGTATAGGGGGAGACAGTCTGAGTACAATCTATTCATTTCCACCATTTACCCTCCCTGCTTTGTCTATAGTATGCTATACTTAGGATTATTTGATCCTAAATATAGGGGGATGGTCAACTTCCTATTCATTGATTCATACCTCCATTTGTTTATTCTTTAGACATTTCTATACTCAGTACGAGTTATGTATTCTCTTTCTCTCTGATCTATGGGGACATAGCTCGAGCTCAGTATAGGGGGGTCATATATACTTTGTATATACTTTAGCCATAAGTCGTACTTTCATATTTTATTAATAATAATTATGGATAATATACTATTAAAATTCATTAAAACCTTAACAAAAAGATGTCTATTATTCTTGAAATTCTTTTTGTATTTACGGATTAATAAATTAGGTGAAAATATTTTTTGCAAAATGCTTGAAAAATAGTTTGCAAATCCTTTTGAAAAATCTTTTGAAAACTATTTGGAAAATGGTTTGTTCAAAATTTTCAACCTTTGTAAAGATATTTTGTTTGAAAAATTTATTTTCTTTGTGTGAAATAAAATCATTTGAAAAACTATTTGCAAATGGTTTGAAAAATGGTTGCAAAAATATTTATTTGAAATCCTTTGAAAAATAATTTTCAAATATGTGTACATGTTTGTAAAATGTTTGTAAAAAATTATTATTTCGGACTATAGTTATCAAAAATTGTTTAAAAAACCTTTTCAAATAAGTTTGAGGAATATATACATCTCACCTTAAATTCTTTATTATATATATATATATCTATAAAAGTGAGTACTTACACTTTGTAAATTCTTAAAACCTAATTCTTATGATTACAAGATGCATCCCTATGTAAATATTTGTACCTAGTTTTGTCCAAAAACTTTTGCCTTCAAAAATCCCAAAAATATTTGCAAAACTAAAAATACCAAAAACTTTAAAAAAAATCTTTTGAAAAATACCAAAAAATTTGCATATGCATCATTTTTCAAAAAATACATAAAAAGTTCAAAACCTTGAAAATCGTATCATGAAAATATTTTCTGCATTCGGCATAGCATTTGCATAGCATTAGCATTTTTCGGATCGAGTTTGATAGTTGAACATGTCTAAGTATAATCCAAAGATTGGAGCTTGGTCGAATCTTAAATCTACCTAATAATAGGAACCTTACAGGAATTGGAATTGAGGTACTTCAGGTCTACTTGACTTAATTCTTTGTGGATCACGAGACTTGGTTCAATGGATTCTTGATTGCCTAAGTAGAGTATTTCGGAGCATACACACGACTCTTGTTGATAATGACCTAACTTGGACACCTGCACTTTTCACTTGGCTCAACTCAGTTGGAGTGGTGAGGGGGTTGGATTTGCCAGTATGAGATGCACACAAGTGGAAACATTTTCCTCCTCTAGGGAGGGATGTGCACCCCAACCCATCTAGTGATGATGAGTTATGAAGACAAGAGAGTGTGGATTGCAACAAAGCTTCAAAAGAGGGATAGTCTACTGGCTCTAGAGGAAAAACTCCTTATGTAAATGATGTTGTAAATAGTATTTGAAAAAAAAGGCAAAAAGCAAAAACCCCAAAAAAATGGACATGCCTGTACAAAAACAAAATGCCCGCCAGAGTGTACATATTTGTATAGTCAATAAATGAGCTTGAGCTTCAAAATCAAATCATGTGAGCCTACAACTGGATGACTTGACTACACTGGTCTTGCGTCCTAGGATAGGTAGCTACACTAGTTTCTGTCCATTCTTCTCTTCTCCCCCTCCTCTTGAGCTGGTTGGCACTTGAACTTAGAAGGGAATTCCCCGCTCCTCGAGGAATGAGTTATTGGATTGGGGAATCATTGGGTTGTCATGCTGGATAAGTTAGTCTCTTTTGTTGGAAATGCGAGCCCACGGCGAGCCATTATGCAATAAATGTTATTGCAATTCACTCCTTAATCTGAAATGAAGAATACATAATTTGCATAATAGGTCCCTTAGTACAATTAGGGTTATGTACCATGGCCATCTTGATGATCATACAGCTGTTGATTCAACTATTGAATCATAGAGGCTGGTGCTTGAATGAATATCTAAAGAGTTAGATTGAGGACTCATCAAGCACCGTCAGATGATTGTTAAGAGATGATCTCCAGCCTGAGTAGGAGATGGCAATCCTTATCTCTGAAGGCTGATATCTGACCGACCTCTTGATGCAGGTCCTCTGCATAGGAATAGAGATTCGGAGGTGTCAGATTAGTTAGGTCAAAGAGTTGACTTAACGAGATCGAGATAACCAAAGTCCTATATCATATGCTGTCATGATATAGGCACACATCCTCTGACCGGAGACAGATGTGTTACTATATGTCTGAGTATGTACATTTGGCAGACCAATAGGTTGATGATCTAATCAAGGTCTATACACCGGCGCGCTGGTGTGCATATAAGGGCCTATGAGTAATACGATCTCTCAAAGGGATCATACAGGTTCAGTTACTGAACCGGAAGACATGAGCTCACTCATGAGATATTGGGAAGAATCAAATTCCGTGCGCACGGTCGTCTCGCTTTGGAAGCTTGACTGAATTTGTAGGTTTGATACATACTTTTGGAAAGTATATGATCAAGACCTAGGTATGATATATGCTTTTGGAAAGTATATGATCGATACCGACTCCCAATGATCGAATGAGAAACTTACTGATAAAACCAAGAAGTAGACAGTATAAAGTTGATCGAATACTTCGGGTTTAGTCTGAGTCTTCCAGTATGCAGGATGTGCAGGTATTGGGAATACCTGAGGGTGATGTGATCATAAACGATTGTATAACCATGACGCTTCCATTCCTAGGGAGTGATGAAACGGGTCTGGATTTTAGTGACTCCTCTCAGTAGAGAAGTGATCTGATCTTGGTCCAAGTATTGGACATTGATCTGAATGTGATTCAGATACAATGAGAAGATTAGATTTACGGTCTTGATTTAATCAAGCATCTATGGGAGGCCCGCGATCTGGATTTGAGATACGATCTCAATATCCATGTCACTATACGTGGAACAATACAATCGCCCTGTCCTTATCTCCAAGTATCTGCGGAGAAAGCGCATTATCCTTGAAAGAGTTCATGGATAATTCTATTGTTGATATATGTATCCGAGCATTGAGAATATGGATAATTAAATGTGATTTAATTATCATGATTAATATGATTTTGATTCATATTATAAAGAGAGCTATCTTATATAATTAGATTATCAAAGATGTAAGTAATATGAATATGATTCGTATTATTTGGACACAAGAGAATAGAGATCCAAAATGATTAAATGTGATTTAATCATCATGGATATGAATAATGTGGATAGCAATATCCATATTAATCAAATATATTATAAATGTGATTTATAATATATAAGAGAGAGATGTTTGTAATTTACATTTGTTAATTAAATGTTAATGTGAATTGGATTCACATTGGACATTAAATTGAAAAAGTAATTTACATTTTGTTTTAGGTTGTGAATGTGATTCACAAATTTCCAATGGCATGATTGTAATGTTCACAAAATAAATTGGATTTATTTTTGTGAAATAATTTGCAACAAAAGTTGTTGCAAATATTGGAGAGAATCATGAGATAATATAATCTCATGCAATAGGAAAAGGAAGCTCCCTTCCTAAAAAGGAGAGGGGACGGCCACAATTCCCATGGGGAATTGGTGGCCGTCCACCCTCCTTATGGAAGGAGGCTTGCCTCCTTTCCTATTTCTCCATTGGAGATTAATTTGATATAAAATCAAATTATATTTATTGTATATTTGATTTTTTATTAAATTAATTGTTGTTGTATTTATAGCAACAAATCATGACCATTGAAAGAAACACAAATTAATGTGGACCATTGGATTTGTGTTGACACATGGATTGAGATCCATGGATCCCAAAATCCTATAAAAGGAGAGGCACCACATTGCTCTTCTAGAGACACATAAGTTGAGGCAACAAATCTCTCTCTCTCTCTCTCATTCTCTCTACACGTCCTCTCTCCATCTCTCTCATGTGGCCGTCCACCATGGATGCCCTAGAGAGGTTCTCCATCGCCGCAGCATCGTCGTTATGCTGCCCGATGGTTTGCTCGTGGATCTCCATCTCCTTCGGTGCGCCCCGCTCGTGAATAAGACATCGGATCTCGTGTGTCGAGATCAGGAGATCCGCCGCTTGGATCATCAACATGGATTGCGAGAAGCACGCGGTTCATCCCCGCGCTCGCAAGCGTCTCCTCCGACGGATCGGACTTGAGACAGGAGGTCTCTTCGTTTAGAGACTTGATCGCAACCACGCTTCAAGAGGTAAACCTAATACTTGGTTGTGGTTTAGACGAAACGATCCGAGAAGTGTTCTTGGATCATGTGGTTTCGTCACATGAAAATTTTTTAATTTCCGCTGCATAGAACAACTAGTGCGACTAGTCGTTCTTCGTCGTATTCGATACGACGATCACGCTTCCGTGATGCGCTTGAGGATCTAACCATATCCTTCAAGTGGTATCAGAGCCTTAGGTCGGTGGTTTTGGATACGATCCATAAACCGAAGACGACTTGGGTTCATTAGGGTTTGCGAAAGTTTTCTTGCATTTCATTTTCGCATCTCTGTTTTGATATTATTTTCGGCACTGTTTAAATTGTTTAAACACGAAAATAATAATTGGATTTTGTTCCTCATTAAATAAGGAAACCGTAGGATCTGAGTTTGCGTGATTTCGATTCCGTTTGCTCTAGATATGCTCATTTTAGTGAACATGTATCCACTGTTTCGGGGACTGCGGATCATGACGTAATTAAGATGTTAATTGCGGATTTGATACGCCTTGAAATGCGTGCAAATCTCTTGGGTTCTGTTGTAAATCAAGTTAGCAAACTTTAGAAATTTATTTTGCTTAATTTGGATTTAAATTGATTTAGATATGGTATTTTTAGTAAGTGAGGGTCACTGCTGAAAATACTTTCCTAATCAAGAACCTAGTGATTGTCATTTAACTAATTAGTGAAATTAAATTGTTTAATTTCCTGGAATAATTATGCATAAATATTTGTGAAATATTTAGTAATAATTATGTCCTTAAATGACTTTGCCCTAACCAACAAATGATTAGATGTGATCTAGATCAAGATTGGTTACATGATCTACATGATCAACATTCCAACAAACATGTTGCTTGAATAGGACTTGGGATTTGTTTAGCAAATCTCATTATAATGTTAATCAAAATTGTTTTGATTATTACTATATGGTATAATTTCGGTTGAAGAACCGATGATCATCTCAAGTACAAATTAATCAATTTGGCATTATCCTTTCCCGAGGCGGATATGGTGCCTAGTCGGAGAGCATTGGGGTTGCGGGTTGCAACGTATGTGGTCCGTCCCACTCTCGTCGGTACTGGCCATGACAGCAGGTAGGGCCGGGATAATGTCCGAGGGATTAAGATGTATTTTTCTAATTATTAAAATTCGAAATAATACGTATTTGAGATAATACCATTATTCAAGTAACTATTAAAATGTTTGTTGGATATTAATTGGATCATTAATTTAATATGATTAGATTAATTGGAATCCAATTAAGATTGAAATACTCTAATATTATTAGAGTTAATAATTCCCTTGGAAGAATTAATTATGTGAATGTGATTCACGATAATTAATTAAAATTTGAATATGAGGTGGAGGATCACATAAGTGACATCCATGGTCTCCCGTCAAGGCGAAGGGTTCCGTCGCCAGGGATTGTATGTGGGAGACGCCTGTCCGAAGTGACAGCTCCTGTATGCAAGCGCATCTGGATCGGACTCTTTGCTTCTCGAAAGAGTAAGGCCGCATACGTAGTGACCCCTGAAGGATATTGAGAATCCTTAAGCGCATCACGGAAGCGTGTCGATCGCATCGTATGCAATCGGAGCAACTAGTCGTACTAGATGCTAGATGCAGCGGAAATTAAAATTTTTTAACTTTAAAGATGAAACCACATGATCACGAGAACACTTCTCGGATCGTTTCATCAAACCACAAAGTACAAGGAATACCTCTTGAAGCGTGGTTGTGATCGCGAGATCCCAAAGTAGAGATCCTCCTATCTTAAGTCCGATCCACGAAGAACGCACTTGCGGGCGTGATGATGAGTCACGTTCCTTCCCGCAATCCTCGATGAAGATCCAAGCGATGGCTCCCCCGATTTCGTCAAACGAAATCCGTCGTCTTCCTTTAGAGTAAGCAACTCCAAAGAAGATGGAGATCCACGAGTCGTCGAAGAAGAAGCCGAGAGTCTCTCCTTTCTCAATACAAAGTGGACGGCCACTTAATGGAGAAGAGAAAGAGAGAGAGGGCGAGAATGAGAAAGAGAGAGAGAGAGTTGTCACCTTGTACAACTCTTAATGATGTACCATGGAAGGCTACCCTAGCCCTCTATTTATATTAGTTTAGGATCCAATGGATCTCAATCCATGGGACACATGGATCCAAAGGCTATGCTTGGTCCATGCTAAATCAATGGCTATGATTGTTGTTGGTTAAAACCAACAACATTAATTTAAATTAAAAAATGTTGCAACATTATCAACATAATTTAATTTAACATTAACTAATTAAGAGATAATGTGATAAATAAAAATGGAGTCAACAAACCTCCCTAAAAATGGGGGTTATTTTGTCTCCTTTTATTTTATCTTATTATTTCTTAATAAATTGCAATAACTATTATTGCAATAATATCCACCAAATTAATTCCAAATTAATTTGTGAATATTTCAATCATGCCATCGAAGATATGTGAATCACATTCACAACCCAAACTAATTTGTAAATTACATTTCCAATTAATTAATTAATGTGAATCCAATCCACACTATTAATTAACAAATGCTATTTACATAGATTCTCTCTCTTCAATATATATATTATAAATCATATTTATAATACACATATATCATGGATAGTATTATCCACATTCTCTAATCCTTGATAATTAAATCTCATTTAATTATCTTAGATAATCATTTTCACAATATGAATCATATTCATATTTAAGCTTGATAATTAAATCTCATTTAATCATCAAGTCCTTGCTTGGATATTTCATCAAAAGAATTATTCTTGAACTCTTTCAAGAATAATGTGCTTTCTCCGCAGATACTTGGAGATAAGGACAGGGTGATTGTATTATTCCATGTATAGTGACTTGGATATTGAGATATTATCTCAAATCCAGATCGAACGAACCTCCCATAGATGCTTGATTAAATCAAGACCGCAAATCCAATCTTCTCATTGAATCTGAATCCCATTCAGACCAATGTCCAACACTTGGACTAAAATCGGATTGCTTCTCTACTGAAAGGAGTCACTAAAATCCAGACCTGTTTCATCACTCCCTCGGAATGGAAGCGTCATAGATATACAATCGTTTATGATCACATCACCCTTCAGGTATTCCCAATACCTGTACATCCTGCATACTGGAAGACCCATGGTCAACCCGAAGATCAAGATCTATTTTATACTGTCTTCTTCAGGGTTTGATCACCAAGTTTCTCATTTGATCATTGGGATTTGGTATCGATCATATACTTTCCAAAAGCATATATCATACCTAGGTCTTGATCATATACTTTCCAAAAGTATATATCAAACCAACAAATTCAGTCAAGCTTCCAAACCGAGACGACCGTGCACGGAATTTGATTCCTCCCAATATCTCATGAGTGAGCTCATGTCTTCCGGTTCAGTATTGAACCTGTATGATCCCTTTGAGAGATCGTATTACTCATATGCCCTTATATGCACACCAACGCGCCGGTGTATAGACCTTGGTTAGGTCATCAACCTATTGGTCTGTCAAATGTACATACTCAGACATATAACAATACATCTGTCTCCGGTCAGAGGATGCGTGCCTATGCTGTGACAGCATTCAACATAGGACTTAGGTTATCTCGATCTCGTTAAGTCAACTCTTTGACCTAACTAATCTGACACCTCCGAATCTCTATTCCTATGCAGAGGACCTGCATCAAGAGGTCGGTCATATATCAGCCTATGTGAGAAAGGATTTCCATCTCCTACTCAGGCTGGAGATGACATCTTAATAATCATTTGACGGTGCTTGATGAGTCCTCAATCTAACCCTTTAGATATTCATCCAAGCACCAGCCTCTATGATTCATATATTGAATCAACAGCTGTATGATCATTAAGATAGCCATGGTACATAACCCTAATTGTACAGAAGGACCTATTATGCAAATTATTTATTCTTCATTTCAGATCAGGGAATGATATTTGCAATAACATTTATTGCATAATGGCTCGCCGTGGGCTCACATGTCCAACAATCTCCCACTAGCCCAAAGAGCCATTAATGGGCTAATAATTTAAACCCGCACTCATGTGACAATCATAGGCTATTTAGAAATAGCTAGGTAAGATGATCAGTCACTCTGTTCCCAAAAGACTATGCCAAGTCCTTTTACGGCACTTGCATATCCCTAGGTAACAGTGCTCGCATCCAATGCGAATGTTGCATCTAATGCAACCAATACTCAATCTAGTCAAAGAAATTATAGTGTCCTTGACACTATTTCTCAATAACTATTATAACCAGTATTTCCATAATCCTTATCAGAATACCCTTATTCCGGGAGATCACTATCTCTCAAGGTATCCACAGTTAAGACCTTTTAGATCTCTATCTATAAAGTCTTAACTTCTTGAAAATAAGACATAGAGATCACCATCTCTAAAGCCTTGTCATCTTTGAAGATATTGTTATTTCTGCAATCAAGTGTTTTATCTCCATAATAGGATTAGTAGCAGTTTACTACTCCCACTGCATGGCAGATATCTGGCTTTTATACACATTTAGTATACATTTAGCTTCTCGTAACTGATGCACAGGTGCAAACAGTTCTAGCATTCACTTCCTCAACTCTTTGAGGTGCTATCCCTTTAGATAGGTCAGTACCAAATCTCAAGGGAAGGAAGCCTTTCTTGGAATTTCCAAGAATGGAATATGTCCAAGGTTTACTACAAATGTGACAGTCCCAATACCCTCTTTTCTTTGCTTCTGAACTCCTTCAGAACTAAGATCTAAAAGGTATTCTTGAGATCATATCTCAAGGTATGGAATAGCCAGATCATAAAACACTTATTATCATCCTTATATCATTCCAAATGATTAGGATATTATCTACATTTAGCATGATGAACACAATGGCACTCCCACTAAGCTTTCACATGGTACATCAAGATTCTATTTGAAATCATAACATTTATAATTTCATCAAATCTTATGTTCCAACTTCAAGAAGCTTGTTTGAGTCCACAGATGGATTTCTTTAGCTTTCACACCTTACTTTCCTCAACCATGAAGCCCTGGGGCTACTTCATGTGAATATCCTCAGAGAGGTATTCTTAGAGGAATGCGATCTTGAATTACATCCTGAAGATGCAATAGTCAAGTTGTGTAGCTAAGGTTAGCAATATTCTGATGATTTTAAGAATGGTTACCGAAGAGCAAGTCTCATTGCAAGCAATGTCTTCTCTTCCGGTGTGTAGCTTATGGCTACGAACCGAGCTTTGAAGGTCTCTACCTTCTCATCAGGTTCCCTTTCTCTTGAAGATCCATTTACACCTTAATGGGTCAAACCCTTATAGGTGGATCCTCTAGGGTCCATATACAACACTTGTATATGAAGTCTACTTTAGACTTTATTGCTAGTATCCATCATTCCATGTCATGATCCTTAGGAGCTTCATCACATGAAGTCCGATCATTGTCAGACTTGGCTGATACATGGAATACATCCTCAAACTCATTTGAAGAGGTATTAATGTTTCATCTTTAATTGTCCTTCTAATTTCCGATTTCAGGAGCCTCATTATCTTCTCAAGATTAAATGAGTTCCTTTACTTCATTTTCATCTTGATTCTCAAGAGTCTCAATCCTCCAAGAATCACATTCTTAGAAATGAGATCTTTTAAGAATCTCAAGGTCATAAAGTAGGTATCGAATACCATCCTTTATTTTCCTAATGAAGTAGCACTCTCAAGTGCTAGATTCCAGCTTACATGCATGGAACCTCATTAAGGATATATATTGTAGTCTCTACCACACATACATATCTGGAAACTAAGAGGAAATTATGCTAAAATTCATCATTGACCATATCATGTCACACATGATCCAATTGTATCTCCCTACAACTCTATTGAGTTCAGGTTTACCAGGAGGAGTGAGATAGAAATGATATTCATATCTCTATAAGGTATTCTTTGAATTTTATCTAATAGGTACTTGCTACCTTGGTTAGATCAAATTCATTTATTCTTCCTTCAAATTTTGGTTCTAAACCAAAATTATGAAATCTTTGAACATTTCAAAGGTTTCTCAGGTGAAGAGAAGAAATCTCATATCATACATAATCATCACTAGATATCACATATCCATAATGTTTACTATGATATAGATGATCTACATACATCAATATGTATGAGATCTTGAATACCTCGACATCTAACAACAATCCCAGAGAAGGGTGTATTGGACATTTTACTTTGAATACAATGTTCACAAGTATGTAAGATTTGAAATTTTAGACATTCTAAAGTTTCATATCTTACTAGTCTATTGATCAAATCAACAACAAATGTCCAAGGCTTGATGCCAGATCATTGTCAAATGATCTTCATCCTCCTATTGATCTTATAAGGTTTGATTTTCAGTATTAGAAATCTTAATGAACTATTCATTAATTTTCTAATTTTGTGGAGTCCACTAGATGTTAGATTACTATCTGAAATATATCCATCATAACCTTTTATGATAGTTCTATCTCAGAATTTATGTTTATTTCCAACATTTAGAAACAAACAATGGGGTATTCTAATATCTAGGTCATAGAGACATTCTCTAAGACTAAGGGCTCTCCCACTGAGAATATGAAGTCCATCTATCCAACAGAGACTGCTGCAACAATTACAGCAATATCCATGTAGATGACTACTAAACCTTAAGATCAAATTTCTAATCTTCTAATATGTATATGCAACCAATTGCAATTGTCATTAGAAGATTGGGATACAATTGTTAGACTTTATCTTATGAAATAAGAAAGTCAGAGTCAATGATTTATGTAGATTATTCTGATGCTCTATCTGAGTCCTTCACTAAGGATTTTAGACAGACTTGATAGTCATACTATCAACACATCAACATATTGCAGTATTGGCATTCATCCAACTCTTTGGATGTCATATGGAAGTCACAGAAGTAGGTCAACTCTTTGACTTTCCTTCTTACTCGGGTCCGACCCATGCTTCCACTGCACTCTCTTAATCTATAAACAACCATTGCTTAAGACTAAGGATCTCTTATGTTGAATTCTAAGGATTTCAATACAAGAGCATTTCAACATTTATACATGCTTCATTAAATTCATTCAAAATGATTATTATGAAGCTTCATGAATGACTTGAGTATAGATAGTAGAATGATGACACTCATCATATCTACATACATCTTAACTCTTAGAGACTTAGGTTCAGGTAGGTATTCAAACATTTTTAATACATCATCTCTTTCGAGCCACCATTCTGCATAATGCAGAGAACCATGTCATTCATAATTAAATGTTTAGAGCACATACGTATGCCAAAATATCTTCATTTCTTTTATAAGGATTATTCGACAATTACGATCACCATCGACATGTCACTTCCAAAGTACACTCGATGAAAGGTCAAGACTATAGAGACATACAAACCCTAAGGTGATGTCTTATTGTCTTATTTAATTGTCATTCCTCATTATGTTGAGGAAACTTGCTCATTGCGACCACATACAATATGAGTCCAATTGCAAGTACAATATCTAGATCAAGAGTCAATCCATGATATTTTACTGGTTATTATTGAGTATAACATTGAGTGGGTTTAATGATGGATTATCTGAAATAAGAAATTTGCATAAGAGTATATATATTATATATACATGTTTTACTTTGATTTAGGAATTTTATATCAAAGTTGTCTTGCCTTGTCAACATTGAAAGTTCATTCCCTTAATCACTTTCAATGTAAGAGATATTCTTACCATTATATCTCTAGCATGATCTGGGATCTCCTTTCCTATCTTCGTTGCATCCCAATAATATGAGAACCTACAACTCGGATAAAAAGAAGCGGGAACACATTCCGCCTTGCAAGTCCAACTTGCATCTCCCAATTCGGTCTTTAACACCCGGGCCCACCACCCCTAAGATGATGTTGACCCGTCATTAATTGAACCAACCGTCAACAGGCTTAATACTCGCTATACGCAATCCAATATCGCCCCAATAATATGAGGACCCGATATTGGGGTCACTACGTATACGGCCTTACTCTTTCGAGAAGCAAAGAACACGATCCAATTAAATCATATATAGGATCTGTCACTTCGGACAGGCGTCTCCTATATACAACAACTGGCGACAGAATCCTTTGCCTTGACGGGAGACCATGGATGTCACTTATGTGATCCTCCACCTCATATTCAAATTGTAATTATTTATCGTGAATCATATTCACATAATTAATTCTTCCAAGGGAAATACACATCTATTCATAATAGAGTGTTTATTGGATATAATTAATTTAATCACATTAAATTAATCATCAATCCAATCATCAATCAACAAACATGTCTTTTACTTGAATAGTAGGTATATACTCAAAGTACGTATTATTCGAATTTTAATAATTAGAAAAATACACATTGTCTGTCTCCGGTATTATACAGTCCCTACCCGCTGTCATGGCCAGTACCGACGAGAGTGGGACGGACCACATACGTTGCAACCCGCAACCCCAATGCTCTCCGACTAGGCACCATATCCGCCTCGGGAAAGGATAATACCAGATAGACCATCATGTACTTTGAGATGTTCATCGGTTTTTCAACCGAAATTATACCATATAATATAAATCAAAACATTTTTGATTATAAGGAGATTTGCTAGACAAATCCCCAATCCTATTCAAGCAAAAAAGGGTTTTTCATGTAAAAGTTGTCCTACAACAATTGTAGGATAAACTATGGTTTTCATGAAAGCAATGTTTGTTGATGAACCAATGATCAAGATCTAATATCTCATCATTGTGGTTTAGGCAAGTGTCATTCAATGAAATAATTATCTCTTTAAATATTTCACAAATATTTATCCCTAATTATTCCAGAAAATTAACAATTAATTTTCATCATGATAATTGAATGACATATCACAAGGTTCAAGATCAAAATTGTTAATTTCCAGCAGTGACCCCCAATCACTAAAATTAACTTATCTTGATCAATTTAAATCCAAAAAATGCAAACTCAGTTTCCAAAGATTGCCTATTTGATTTATTAAAGAACCCAAGTGATAATTCACGCATTTCGAGGCGGATTAAAACCGTAATCATCTCATTAATTACGTTCAAATCCGCAGTTCCCGCAACAGTGAATATAGTCATATTCAAAAAGCCATATCTTGAGCAAATGAAGTCCAAATTTAGTAAACTCAAGTCCTATGGTTTCCTTGTTTAATGAGGAACAAAAGACAATTGAAAATTTCGTATTTAAACATTTTAAACAGTGCCGAAAAATTCAATTAGACAGAGGTGCGAAAATTGAAATGCAGTAAAAATTTCGCAACCCTTTCAAGAACCAAATCGTCTAAGGTCTATGGATCATATCCAAAACCATATTCAACCTGGCTCTGATACCACTTGAAGGATATTGAGAATCCTTAAGCGCATCACGGAAGCGTGTCGATCGCATCGTATGCAATCGGAGCAACTAGTCGTACTAGATGCTAGATGCAGCGGAAATTAAAATTTTTTAACTTTAAAGATGAAACCACATGATCACGAGAACACTTCTCGGATCGTTTCATCAAACCACAAAGTACAAGGAATACCTCTTGAAGCGTGGTTGTGATCGCGAGATCCCAAAGTAGAGATCCTCCTATCTTAAGTCCGATCCACGAAGAACGCACTTGCGGGCGTGATGATGAGTCACGTTCCTTCCCGCAATCCTCGATGAAGATCCAAGCGATGGCTCCCCCGATTTCGTCAAACGAAATCCGTCGTCTTCCTTTAGAGTAAGCAACTCCAAAGAAGATGGAGATCCACGAGTCGTCGAAGAAGAAGCCGAGAGTCTCTCCTTTCTCAATACAAAGTGGACGGCCACTTAATGGAGAAGAGAAAGAGAGAGGGGGCGAGAATGAGAAAGAGAGAGAGAGAGAGTTGTCACCTTGTACAACTCTTAATGATGTACCATGGAAGGCTACCCTAGCCCTCTATTTATATTAGTTTAGGATCCAATGGATCGCAATCCATGGGACACATGGATCCAAAGGCTATGCTTGGTCCATGCTAAATCAATGGCTATGATTGTTGTTGGTTAAAACCAACAACATTAATTTAAATTAAAAAATGTTGCAACATTATCAACATAATTTAATTTAACATTAACTAATTAAGAGATAATGTGATAAATAAAAATGGAGTCAACAAACCTCCCTAAAAATGGGGGTTATTTTGTCTCCTTTTATTTTATCTTATTATTTCTTAATAAATTGCAATAACTATTATTGCAATAATATCCACCAAATTAATTCCAAATTAATTTGTGAATATTTTAATCATGCCATCGAAGATATGTGAATCACATTCACAACCCAAACTAATTTGTAAATTACATTTCCAATTAATTAATTAATGTGAATCCAATCCACACTATTAATTAACAAATGCTATTTACATAGATTCTCTCTCTTCAATATATATATTATAAATCATATTTATAATACACATATATCATGGATAGTATTATCCACATTCTCTAATCCTTGATAATTAAATCTCATTTAATTATCTTAGATAATCATTTTCACAATATGAATCATATTCATATTTAAGCTTGATAATTAAATCTCATTTAATCATCAAGTCCTTGCTTGGATATTTCATCAAAAGAATTATTCTTGAACTCTTTCAAGAATAATGTGCTTTCTCCGCAGATACTTGGAGATAAGGACAAGGCGATTGTATTATTCCATGTATAGTGACTTGGATATTGAGATATTATCTCAAATCCAGATCGAACGAACTTCCCATAGATGCTTGATTAAATCAAGACCGCAAATCCAATCTTCTCATTGAACCTGAATCCCATTCAGACCAATGTCCAATACTTGGACTAAAATCGGATTGCTTCTCTACTGAAAGGAGTCACTAAAATCCAGACCTGTTTCATCACTCCCTCGGAATGGAAGCGTCATAGATATACAATCGTTTATGATCACATCACCCTTCAGGTATTCCCAATACCTGTACATCCTGCATACTGGAAGACCCATGGTCAACCCGAAGATCAAGATCTATTTTATACTGTCTTCTTCAGGGTTTGATCACCAAGTTTCTCATTTGATCATTGGGATTTGGTATCGATCATATACTTTCCAAAAGCATATATCATACCTAGGTCTTGATCATATACTTTCCAAAAGTATATATCAAACCAACAAATTCAGTCAAGCTTCCAAAGCGAGACGACCGTGCACGGAATTTGATTCCTCCCAATATCTCATGAGTGAGCTCATGTCTTCCGGTTCAGTATTGAACCTGTATGATCCCTTTTAGAGATCGTATTACTCATATGCCCTTATATGCACACCAACGCGCCGGTGTATAGACCTTGGTTAGGTCATCATCCTATTGGTCTGTCAAATGTACATACTCAGACATATAACAATACATCTGTCTCCGGTCAGAGGATGCGTGCCTATGCTGTGACAGCATTCAACATAGGACTTAGGTTATCTCGATCTCGTTAAGTCAACTCTTTGACCTAACTAATCTGACACCTCCGAATCTCTATTCCTATGCAGAGGACCTGCATCAAGAGGTCGGTCAGATATCAGCCTATGTGAGAAAGGATTTCCATCTCCTACTCAGGCCGGAGATCACATCTTAATAATCATTTGACGGTGCTTGATGAGTCCTCAATCTAACCCTTTAGATATTCATCCAAGCACCAGCCTCTATGATTCATATATTGAATCAACAGCTGTATGATCATTAAGATAGCCATGGTACATAACCCTAATTGTACAGAAGGACCTATTATGCAAATTATTTATTCTTCATTTCAGATCAGGGAATGATATTTGCAATAACATTTATTGCATAATGGCTCGCCGTGGGCTCACATGTCCAACAACCCCAATATCGGATCCTCGTATTATTGGGGTGATATTGGATTGCGTATAGCGAGTACTATTCCTGTTGACGGTTGGTTCAATTAACGACGGGTCAACATCGCCTTAGGGGTGGTGGGCTCGGGTGTTAAAGACCGAATTGGGAGATGCAAGTTGAACTTGCAAAGCGGAATGTGTTCCCGCTTCTTTTTATCCGAGTTGCAGATTCTCATATTATTGGGATGTAACAAAGATAAGGAAGGAGATCCCATATCTTGTTGAGATATAATGGTAAGTATATCTCTTACATTGAAAGTGATTAAGGGAATGAACTTTCAGTGTTGACAAGACAAGACAACTTTGATATAAAAATCCTAAATCAAAGTAAAATATATATATTTATATATTTATGCAAATTTCTTATTTCAGATAATCCTTCATTAAAACCCACTCAATGATATACTCAATAATAACCAGTAAAATATCTTGAATTGGACTCATGATCCAGATATTGTACTTGCAGTTGGACACATAATGTATGTGGTTGCAATGAGCAAGTTTCCTCATAATAATGAGGAATGACAATTAAATAGATAATAGGACTACAACCCTAGGGTTTGTGTGTCTCTATAGTCTTGATCTCTCATCGGATGTACTTTGGAAGTGACATGTCGATAATGATCGTAATTGTCAAATAATCCTTATAAAATTAATGAAGATATTCTGGCATACATATGTGCTCTTGACATTTAACATGAATGAGATGGTTCACTGCATCATGCAGAATGGTGGCTCTATAAGAGATGATGTATTCAAATTGTTTGAGTACCTACCTGAACCTATGTTTTAAGAGTTTAGATGGATGTAGATGATGAGTGTCATCATTCTACTATCTATACTCTGGTCATTCATGAAGCTTCATAATATTCATATTGTATGAATTTAATGAAGCATGTATAAATGTTGAAATGCTCTTGCATAAGAGATCCTTAGTCTTAAGCAATAGTTGCTTATAGATAAAGGGAGCGCAGTGGAAGCATGGGTTGGACCCGAGTAAGAAGTATAATCAAAGAGTTGACTATACATCTATGACTTCCATATGTCATCCGAAGAGTTGGATGAATGCCAATACTGCAATAAGTTGATGTGTTGATAGTATGACTATCAAGTCTATCTAGAATCCTTATAGAAGGACTCGGATGGAGCATCAGATTAATCTACATAAATCATTGATAAGATAAAGTCAAATAATTGTATCTCAATCTTCTGATGACATTTGCAATAGGTTGCATATGTTTTAGAAGACTGGAAAATTTGATCTTAAAGGTTTATAGTTATCCACATGGATATTGATGCAATTGTTGCAACAATCTCTGTTGGATTGATAGACTTGTTAATTTCAGTGGGAGAGTCCTTAGTCTTAGAGAATGTCTCTATGACCTAGATATAAGAATACACTCATTGTTTGTTTCTAAATGTTAGAAATAAACATGAATCTGAGATAGAACTATCATAAAGAGTTATGATGTATATATTTCAGATAGTAATCTAATAATCTAGTGGACTTCACTAAATTAGAAAATTAATGAATGGTTCATTAACATTTCTAAATACTGAAATTAAACCTTAAGATCAATAGGAGGATGAAGATCATTTGACAATGATCTAGCATCAAGCCTTGGACATTTGTCTATTGATTTGATCAATAGGCTAGTAAGAGATGAAACTTTAGAATGTCTAAAATTTCAAAGCTTACATGCTTATGAATATTGTATTCATAATAAAATGTCCAATACACCTTTCTTTGGGAATGGTGTAAGATGATAAGGTATTCGGGATCTCATACATATTGATGTATGCGGATCATCTATATCATAGTAAACATTATGGATATATGATATCTATTAATGATTATGTATGATATGAAATTTCTTCTCTTCACCTGAAGAAACCTTTGAAATGTTCAAAGATTTCATAATTTTGGTCTACAACCAAAGTTTGAAGGAAGATAAAATGAATTTGATCTAATCAAGGTAGCATGTACCTGTTAGATGAATTCAAAGGATACCTTATGGAGATATGAATATCATTTCTATCTCAATCCTCCTAACTCACCCTAACTCAATAGAGTTATATGCAGATACAATTGGATCATGTGTGACATGATCTTATCAATGATGAATTTTAGCATAATTATCCCTTAGTTTCCAGGTATATATGTGTAGTAGAGACTACAATGTATATCCTTAATAAGGTTCCATGCAAGATGGAATCTAGCACTTGAGAGTGCTGCTTCATTAGGAAAATAAAGGATGGTATTGGATACCTACTTTATGACCTTGAGATTCTTGAAATATCTCATCTCTGAGAATGTGATTCTTGGAGGTTGAGACTCTTGAGAATCAAGATAAAAATGAAGTGTAGGAACTCATTTAATCTTGAAAAGATAATGAGGCTCCTAAAATTGGAAACTAAAAGGATAATTGAAGATGAAACACTAAAACCTCTTCAAATAAGTTTGAGGATGGATTCCATGTGTCAGAGAAATCTGACAATGATCGAACTTCATGTGATGAAGCTTCTGAAGATCATAGCATGGATAGATGGATGTTAGCAATAAAAGTCTAATGTAGACTTCATGTACAAGTGTTGTATATGGACCCTCGAGGATCCACCTATATGGGTAAGACCCATAAAGGTGTAAATGGATCTTCAAGAGAAAGGGAACCTGATGAGAAGGTACATACCTTCAAAGCATAATTCGTAGCAATGAGCTACACATGGAAGAGAAGACATTGCTTGCAATGAGACTTGTTTTTCGGTGAACATGCTTAAAATCATCAGAATATTGCTAACCTTAGCTACACAACTTGACTATTGCATCTTCAAGATGTAAGTCCAGATTGCATTCCTCTATGAATATCTCTCTGAGGATATTCACATGAAGTAGCCCCAGGGCTTCATGGTTGAGGAAAGCAAGGTGTGCAAGATAAGGAATCCATCTAAGGACTCAAATAAGCTTCTTTGAGTTGGACAATAAGATTTGATGGAATTATAATTGTTATGATTTCAGATAGAATCTTGATGAGCCATGTGAAGCTTAGTGGGAGTGCCTTTGTGTTCATCTTGCTGAATGTAGATGATATCCTGATCATTTAAAATGATATAAGATTAATAATAAGTGTTTTATTCTCTGGTTATTACATATCTTGAAATATGATTTCAAAGATACCTCTTAGATCTTCGTTCTGAAGTTGTTCAGAAGCCAAGAGAAGAGGATAATTGGATTGTCACATTTGTAGCATACCTTGGACATATTCTATTCATAGAAATTCCAAGAAAGGCTTCTAACCCTTAAGATATGGTACTGACCTATCTTAAGGGATAGCATCTCAAAGAGTTGAGGAAGTAAATGCTACAACTACTTGCACTTGTGCATTAGTTACGAGAAGCTGAGTGTATGCTAGAGTGTACAAATACCAGATGTCTGTCATGCAGTGGGAGTAGTAAATTGTTACTAATCCTACTGTAGAGATAAAACACTTGATTGCAGTAATAACAAAATCTTCATAGATGAGGAGATTTTTGAGATAGTAATCTCAAAGTCTTATCTTCAAAAGTTTAAGACCATGTAGATAGTGATCTATAAAGGTCTAAACTTTAGATACCTTAGGAGATAGAGATCTCCGAGAATGAAGGTATTCTAATAAGGATTATGGGGATACTGGTTATGATGTCAGGGATACTGTAACCAACTAGATTGAGTATTGGTTGCATGAGATGCAACATTCGCATTAGATGCGAGCACTGTTACTGGGGATATGCAAGTGCCGTAAAAGGACTTGGCATAGTCTCGCGGGAACAGAGTGACTGATCAACTTACCTAGCTATTTTCTAAATAGCCTATGATTGTCACATGAGTGCGGGTTTAAATGATTAGCCCATTAATGGCTCTTTGGGCTAGTGGGAGATTGTTGGAAATGCGAGCCCACGGCGAGCCATTATGCAATAAATGTTATTGCAATTCACTCCTTAATCTGAAATGAAGAATACATAATTTGCATAATAGGTCCCTTAGTACAATTAGGGTTATGTACCATGGCCATCAACTATTGAATCATAGAGGCTGGTGCTTGAATGAATATCTAAAGAGTTAGATTGAGGACTCATCAAGCACCGTCAGATGATTGTTAAGAGATGATCTCCAGCCTGAGTAGGAGATGGCAATCCTTATCTCTGAAGGCTGATATCTGACCGACCTCTTGATGCAGGTCCTCTGCATAGGAATAAAGATTCGGAGGTGTCAGATTATTTAGGTCAAAGAGTTGACTTAACGAGATCGAGATAACCAAAGTCCTATATCATATGCTGTCATGATATAGGCACACATCCTCTGACCGGAGACAGATGTGTTACTATATGTCTGAGTATGTACATTTGGCAGACCAATAGGTTGATGATCTAATCAAGGTCTATACACCGGCGCGCTGGTGTGCATATAAGGGCCTATGAGTAATACGATCTCTCAAAGGGATCATACAGGTTCAGTTACTGAACCGGAAGACATGAGCTCACTCATGAGATATTGGGAAGAATCAAATTCCGTGCGCACGGTCGTCTCGCTTTGGAAGCTTGACTGAATTTGTAGGTTTGATACATACTTTTGGAAAGTATATGATCAAGACCTAGGTATGATATATGCTTTTGGAAAGTATATGATCGATACCGACTCCCAATGATCGAATGAGAAACTTACTGATAAAACCAAGAAGTAGACAGTATAAAGTTGATCGAATACTTCGGGTTTAGTCTGAGTCTTCCAGTATGCAGGATGTGCAGGTATTGGGAATACCTGAGGGTGATGTGATCATAAACGATTGTATAACTATGACGCTTCCATTCCTAGGGAGTGATGAAACTGGTCTGGATTTTAGTGACTCCTCTCAGTAGAGAAGTGATCTGATCTTGGTCCAAGTATTGGACATTGATCTGAATGTGATTCAGATACAATGAGAAGATTAGATTTACGGTCTTGATTTAATCAAGCATCTATGGGAGGCCCGCGATCTGGATTTGAGATACGATCTCAATATCCATGTCACTATACGTGGAACAATACAATCACCCTGTCCTTATCTCCAAGTATCTGCGGAGAAAGCGCATTATCCTTGAAAGAGTTCATGGATAATTCTATTGTTGATATATGTATCCGAGCATTGAGAATATGGATAATTAAATGTGATTTAATTATCATGATTAATATGATTTTGATTCATATTATAAAGAGAGCTATCTTAGATAATTAGATTATCAAAGATGTAAGTAATATGAATATGATTCATATTATTTGGACACAAGAGAATAGAGATCCAAAATGATTAAATGTGATTTAATCATCATGGATATGAATAATGTGGATAGCAATATCCATATTAATCAAATATATTATAAATGTGATTTATAATATATAAGAGAGAGATGTTTGTAATTTACATTTGTTAATTAAATGTTAATGTGAATTGGATTCACATTGGACATTAAATTGAAAAAGTAATTTACATTTTGTTTTGGGTTGTGAATGTGATTCACAAATTTCCAATGGCATGATTGTAATGTTCACAAAATAAATTGGATTTATTTTTGTGAAATAATTTGCAACAAAAGTTGTTGCAAATATTGGAGAGAATCATGAGATAATATAATCTCATGTAATAGGAAAAGGAAGCTCCCTTCCTAAAAAGGAGAGGGGACGGCCACAATTCCCATGGGGAATTGGTGGCCGTCCACCCTCCTTATGGAAGGAGGCTTGCCTCCTTTCCTATTTCTCCATTGGAGATTAATTTGATATAAAATCAAATTATATTTATTGTATATTTGATTTTTTATTAAATTAATTGTTGTTGTGTTTATAGCAACAAATCATGACCATTGAAAGAAACACAAATTAATGTGGACCATTGGATTTGTGTTGACACATGGATTGAGATCCATGGATCCCAAAACCCTATAAAAGGAGAGGCACCACATTGCTCTTCTAGAGACACATAAGTTGAGGCAACAAATCTCTCTCTCTCTCTCTCTCATTCTCTCTACACGTCCTCTCTCCATCTCTCTCATGTGGCCGTCCACCATGGATGCCCTAGAGAGGTTCTCCATCGCCGCAGCATCGTCGTTATGCTGCCCGATGGTTTGCTCGTGGATCTCCATCTCCTTCGGTGCGCCCCGCTCGTGAAGAAGACATCGGATCTCGTGTGTCGAGATCAGGAGATCCGCCGCTTGGATCATCAACATGGATTGCGAGAAGCACGCGGTTCATCCCCGCGCTCGCAAGCGTCTCCTCCGACGGATCGGACTTGAGACAGGAGGTCTCTTCGTTTAGAGACTTGATCGCAACCACGCTTCAAGAGGTAAACCTAATACTTGGTTGTGGTTTAGACGAAACGATCCGAGAAGTGTTCTTGGATCATGTGGTTTCGTCACATGAAATTTTTTTAATTTCCGCTGCATAGAACAACTAGTGCGACTAGTCGTTCTTCGTCGTATTCGATACGACGATCACGCTTCCGTGATGCGCTTGAAGATCTAACCATATCCTTCATCTTTGTCATTACAGTAGGGGAGATCCACCTTCGCTTACACTGTACGAGTCAGACTCATAGTCATAAGGGTTTGCGTATGAGTTGAAGTATCCTGACCTTGCTATTGAGGGGACTTGAGCAGAGTTTCGAGATTCTCGAAGGTTTTTGGATTTCAAATCCGATCCCCATTAAGGTTCCACACGCACCAAAATTTCAAAGGTCTGATTTAAGCTCCAAAATTTGATTTTGTGAATACAAGTTTGATAACTGAACTTAATCCAATTTTCTTCTTTTTCTTTTATTTGTTTTTCTTTTTCTGCACTTATTGAATAAGTTTTTGCTTGGGACTAGAAAAGGTAAGTATAGGGGGATGATGAATCTCCATTTCATCATCTTTATACTATCATTTTGGCCTTAAAAACCCTAGTAAATGCTTGTAAATATGCTTAACTCATGCATTTTATCATTCATGCATCACTGTGTAAATAGTGTATAAAATAGGGATTTTAAAGCCAAAATTATAGAATAAAGAACAAAATAAAGAACAAAATATTGAAGATATTTTATGATCCAAAACCTGAGACCTAGGCATCTCGATGACTAGATCGACAAGGAATAAAGTAGGGGGAGATAAGGGCCAAAATACCAATAAAAATCCCTTTTATTTAATTCATTCATTATTCATTTTTGAGACCTATTTTTAGTTACACTTTTTATACTTCAAAAAAACAAACTTTGAGCATGAAAGTTGTAGATAATTAAATATATAAAAATACAAAATTAATTTCATACAAAAATAATGTACAAATAAAAAGTTATGCTATGAATAAGATTCCAAAATCCGAACTTCTCAGACTCATATCTCTCAAATAAAAATTCAAAATATATCAAACTCATCTTAAATTGTATATAAATTTTAATAATCTATTTAAGAAGATGGTTTCATATTTTTTGGAGTTACGGTTTGAAAGTTAGGTTTTGGGCCCTTATTGTATACTCGTACCGTTTAAAATAATCATTTTATTTATTATTCATTATTTTTATAATTTTATATTTTATAATTTCGTAAGCATTATTTATAATATATGTGTATATTCAAACAAAAATAAAAATGTCAAGAAAATATAAAAATAAAACACTTGTATAAAAGATATAGATGAATTGTCTATAGCTATACCTATATAAATAATATATCTATACATTTAATTGTATATATTACTTCAAAAAAATAAAATAAAAATATATTTAAGTGTAAAAAAACAATATATAAATATAAAATAAAAAATTAATAAAATTAAATAGATAAAATCAAAATAAAATATTAAAATAGACAGATAAATATACCTATATATAACCCTTAAAGTATAACTTATAATTTTGAGCCTCAAAAAATATATACAAATCATAATAAGATACTTTAGAAAATAATAAATATTTTTTATCTAATAAACTACTATTAATCAAATCATTTACTATTTTTTAATTTTACAAATCTTTTTCCAATGCTTTTTACTGGTTCGTACACGTGGATCAACCGGGTGCGTCGAAGAGTTGACCGTGGGTCAACTCTCTGACCACTCCCCTGGCGCCTCTGACATCTGATTTTTGCCTCGATTTCGATCCTTTTTGGAGATCGATCCTTTCATCTTTTTGTGTCAACTCCTTGATGACTTTTGCTCCTCGATTGTCAGTGATACACGCCCAAGCATCACCTTGGGATGTGCATCACTGCATAGAGCAACACATCTTGTACTTTGGAGCCAGTCGTCAACGTGCATAAGAACCACCTCCGGCCTCCTATTGATTTTTTGTCACTTTTCCACCTTCAAACACTAATCTTAGGCATCCAAGGATCTTCCTGATGACAGCAGGAATCGACTCCTGCCTTCGAAGGCTGCCGTGGGTGTCGAATTGAGCTGATCTAGCTCGCCAAAGCTACGTCGTCGGAGCTCACTCTCGGCATAACCAGTGATCGTTCTTCCCTTTTTCTTCATGCTCATTTCATTCCTTAGACTCCCAGTAATCGTAATCTGCACACTTTTCTACTTGAGTTCATTCTAAATTGCGAGAATCTCAAGAAGTCTATCCGGTGGAGCTTCTTGCTCTGCTAGTTGATTCTGGCCGTACCCGACTCTCTCTGCCTCGCCAAACACCCTTGACTTCTTCCTTCTCGCGTTCTGATCACCTGATGCAACTCCATTCCCATTGCTATTGGAAAGATCAAGACTCTCGGAGCTCCACCTACTCTGCCTCGCCAAAGCTACCTCCACCCACATCCACCATCCATTCCATCCCCTGAACTTGCCTGGACCCTTTGTTTTCCTATATATGTGCTAACCCAGCAGGTATCAGCATGAGAAAGTTTCCTTCGAGGCTAATTTTGGCAAGAGCAAGGTATCTAGAGCCATCCTCCTTCTCCAACCTCGCGGCAGCGCTCCATTCAACCTCTTGCCATTTTGGCACCGCCTGCCACTCGAGGACCCAGCCAGGAACCTCTCCGACCACCTTAGAGCTCCTATAATCATCGGAATAGACGGATTTTTCCCAGAGAAATTCGCCCCAGCATTAGTTCCTCCCTGTTCTTCCAGAGGGCCTCTCCACCGCTCGATCTCCGTTGTTCTTCTAGCACATCCAGCCGTCGTCAGATCTTCGCGAGCCAGAGCCGTCCGTTTCCATAAGATCTTGTAATCGCGACCCTCCACCTCCGAAGCGGTATCAACCGTCCGCTGCGCGACACGTGTCCAAGTGAAGCAGATCCCACTGTCCGCCAACGCATATGCGTGGGTATTTTGCTTCTTAGACCTCACCATTTTGTGTATTTAATGGTCGAACCAGAAAACTTTCATCTGTCGGTCATTTATTTTGTATTATATGTCAAAATACCCCCTATATTTCACGTATTAACAATCGGGACCACGCTACGTCACCTCACGTGACGCATTACGTGTGGTGGTCTTTTTGCAGCAGGACCCCCTGCGGGTTTGTAGATTCATATTTGGCCCTGGAACTTCTTCATACAATGTAATAATTTTGGTGAATTTGCAAGTAGGCCCGTGGATTTTTGGAATATTACGTTTTAGTCCTCGTTAGGTGCATGCCTCTTCACGTGAGGTTTGGTGATTTTGTAGGGATACCCTTGCGGTTTTATGTATTACTATTTGGTCCATTAACCTTTTGCATGCATTATATATTTCTGTGAAATTTACACTTAGGCCCTCACACTTTTATCAAATTACAAAAATGCCCTTGCTAGTAGAATAGTTTCTCTTTGTTGTCTCTAATTATTTGATGCATTTATAATCCTCTAAAAAATCTCAAAAAATAGGCATACGCTTCTGTTGCATTGATACTTCATGTCATAATTTTATTTTGCATGTTTGAAGCATTTGACTATTTATAAAAATTCAAAAACATGCATTTTTGTTCCTGTTTGCATTATAAAATAGCTAAAAATTATAAAACCTTTTGAAAAATTCCCCCAAAAATAAATTTTGCGTATTTGCGTAAGTTTAGCCTTTTGACAAAAAACTACTAGAAAATTTAAAAGAAAACTCATAAAAATTGCAAAACTTTTAAAACCTTTATAAAAATATAAAAACTCCTATAACAATCACAAAAATATAATCTTTGTTTCTGAATTTTCTTCATCTTATTATCTTTATTTTCAAATTAACTTGGATAATTTTTGATATTGTTTATTATTTTTCATCTCCATTTTGATTTTGGCTATATATTTTATTCCCTATTTTGAGTATTATTGACTTTGAAAATACCAAAAAAATAGCAAAAATAAAGAAAAATCACAAAAACATTAGAAAAATATAAAAAGAACAAAAATATTTTATTTCCTATATTTTGGATATTTTTACTACTTTTATCTCTCTTTTACCTCTCTTATATATACTCTTTATATAATTTTATATAAATTATAAAGAAAAAGAATATATATATATAAAAGAAAAATACAAAATCAGAAAATTAAAAATAAAAATAAAAATATAAAATAAAAAATATAAGTGAAAACCCACAAAACTTGCAACTTGGCTAAGTGTTTGAGAAGATATTTGGTGCTTGACTTGTATCTTGCCAGCTCTACTCCGTTGCTTCTTATGATTGACCCCTACTTGGTTGCCACTATACAATCTTAGTAGGGTATAATAAATTTTAACTCTTGCTTTTAAATTGTTTAATTACTTGTGTGGGTTAATTGTTGAACAACGAGAGAATTCAAGTAGTTGTACCAATGACAGTGAGCCTGAATTGTTAGGCCAATACTTAGCGACTCCCATCTTTTCGTTTTTCAGTTATGCAATCGTTTATGATCACATCACCCTCAAGTATTCCTAATACTTGTACATCCAACATATTGGAAGACCAAGAACACACTCAAAGTTTTAGATCTATTTTACACTATCTACTTCAAGGTTTTATCATTAAGTTTCTCATTTGATCATTCGAAGTTAGTATCAATCTTATACTTTCCAAAAGAATATATCATACCCAGGTGTTGATTATATACTTTCCAAAATCATTTATCAAACCTAGAAATTAAGTCAAGCTTCCAAAGCTAGACGATCGTGCACATAATTGGGTTCTTCCCAATATCTCATGAGTGAGCTCATGTCTTCCAGTTCACAAGTGAACATGTATGATACTTTGATAGAACATATTACTCATATGCCTTTGCTTGCACACCAACGTGCCGATGTATAGATTTTGGTTAGGTCATCAACCTATTGGTTTTCTAAATGTACATACTCAAACATATAGTAACATATATGTCTCCAATAAGAGGATGCATGCCTATATCGTGACTGTATACGACATAGATCTTTGGTTATCTCGATCTCGTTAAGTCAAATATTTGACCTAACTAATCTAACACCTTCGAATATATATTCTTATGCAGAGGACTTGCATCAAGAGGTCAGTCAGATATCAGCCTTTAGAGAAAGGATTGTCATCTTCTTCTCAGGCTGGAGATCCTATCTTAATAATAATTTGATAATGCTTGATGAGTCCTGAATCTAACTCTTTAGACACTCATCCAAATAGCAGCCTCTATGATTCAACAATTGAATCAACAATTATATGATCATTAAGATGGTCATGGTACATAACTCTAATTGTATTAAGGTACCTATTATGAAAATTAGCTATTCTTCATTTTAGATTAGGGAATGATATTTGCAATAATGTTTAATGTATAATGGCTCGCCGTAGGCTCGTCTCCAACAATCTCCGACTAGACCAAAGAGCCATTAATGGGCTAATCTTTAAACCCACATTCATGTGACAATCATAGGCTTTTTATAAAAAATATCTAGGTAAGATGATCAATCACTCTGTTTTTAAGAGACTACGCCAGGTTCTTTTATGACACTTGCTTATCCCCCAGTAACAGGGCTCGCATCCAATGCGAATGTTGCATTGTATGCAACCAATACTCAATCTTATTTGTTCTAGTGTACTTGACACTACAACTCAATAATTATTATAATTAATATGCATTTTTCATTATCCTTGTCAGAGTACCCTTATTCCCAAATATCTATATCTCCTAAGGTATACGTAGTTAAGACCTTTGAGTTCACTATCTATAAAATCTTAGGTTCTCGAAGATAAGACTCAGAGATCACTATCTCTAAAGTCTTGTTATCTTTGAAGATACTGTTATTACTGCAATCAAGTATTTTATCTCCATACTAGGATTAGCGACAGTTTACTACTCCCGCTGCATGGTAGACATCTGGCTTTTGTACACATCTAGCATACACTCGACTTCTCGTAACTGATGCACAAGGGAAAGCAGTTCTAGCATTCACTTCCACAAGTCTTTGAGGTGCTATCCCTTCAGATAGGTCAGTATCATATTTTAAGGGAAGCAAGCCTTCCTTTCGGTTTTCTAAGAATGGAATATGTCCAAGGTGTACCACTTATGTGACATTCCCATTACCCTCTTTTCTTTACTTCTGAACAAATTCAGAACTAATATCTAAGAGGTGTCCTTGAGATCATATCACAGGGTATGGAATAACCAGATTATAAAACACTTATTATTATCCTTATATCATTCCAAATTATTAGGATATCATCTACATTTAGCATGATGAACACATTGGCACTCCCACTATGCTTCACATGGTTAATAAAGATTCTATCTGAAGTTGCAACATTTATGATTTCATCAAATATGATGTTCCAAATACAATAAGCTTATTTGAGTCCATAGATGGAGTTCTTTAGCTTACACACCTTGCTTTCCTCAACCATGAAGCCCTAGGGCCACTTCATGTGAATATCCTTAGAGAGGTATTCATAGAGGAATGCAATATTGACTTCCATCATGAAGATATCAAAGTAAAGTTGTGTAGCTATAGTTATCAATATTCTGATGGGTTTAATCTAGGTTGTTAAAGAGCAAGTCTCATTGCAAACGATGTCTTCTCTCCGTGTGTATGTTGTGGATACTAACCGTGCTTTGAAGGTCTCTTCATTCTCATCAGGTTTCCTCTTTCTCTTAAAGATCCATTTACACCTTAACATGTCTTACCCATATAGTTGGATCCTCCAGGGTACATATATAACACTTGTATATGAAGTCTACTTCAGATTTTATTGCTAACATCCATCTTTCCATGTCATGATCCTTACAAGCTTCATCACATGAACCCATATCATTGTCATATTTCTCTAACACATGGAATCCATCCTCAAACTCATTTGAAGAGGTATTAGTGTTTCATCTTTAATTGTCCTTTTAGTTTCCAATTCCAGGAGCCTCATTATCTTCTCAAGATTAAATGAGTTCCTTCATTTCAATTTCATCTGACTCTCAAGAAAGTCATCCTCTAAGAAACACATTCTTAGATATGAAATCTTTTAAGAATCTCAAGGTCATAAAGTAGGTATCCAATACCATCTTTTATATTCCTAATGAAGCAATACTTTATGGTGCTAGATTCCATCTTACTCACATCCATGGCAATGTTATGGACCAAGCAACCTTTAATACTCAAGTGTCCAACACAAGGCTAGTTTCCAAACCATAGCTTATAAGGATGTTCAGGTTTAGATTTGCATGGAATCTTATTAAAGATATATATTGTAGTCTCTACTACATATATACTTGGAAAGTAAGATATAATTATGCTAAATTAATCATTGATTAAATCACGTCACATATGATCCAATTGTATCTCCCTACACTCTATTGAGTTTAGGTGCATTAGGAGGAGTGAGATAAAAATGATATTCATTTCTCCATAAGGTATTCCATGAATTCATCTACCAATATTAGATCAAATTTATTTTCATCTTCCTTCAAATTATTGTACTAAACCAAAATTGTGAAATTTTTGAACATGTCAATGGTTCTAAGGTATAGGGAAGAAATCTCATATCACAAATAATCATCGAATGATATCACTTATCATCAATGTTTACTATGATATAGACGATCCACATACATAAATATGTATGAGATTTTGAATACCTTGAAGTCTTACACTATTCCTAGAGAAGGGTGAATTGGACATTTTTATTTTTCTTAGAATACAATATTTTCAAGTATGTAAAATTTTAAATTTTAGACATTCTAAAGCTTCATCTCTTACTAGTCCATTAATCTCATCAACAGACAAATGTCCAAGACTTGATGCCAGGTCATTGTTAAATGATCTTCATCCTCTTATTGATCTTTAAAGGTTTAAATTTTTAGTATTAGAAATGTTAATGAACCATTCATTAATTTTCAAATTTAGTAGAGACCTCCAGATGCTAGATTACTATATAAAATATATCCATCATATTATGATATGCCTATTCCAAAATTAATGTTTATTTCCAACATTTAGAAAGAAACAATGAGTGTATTCTAGTATCTAGGTCAAGAGACATTCTCTAAGACTAAAAGGCGCTCCCACTGAAATTATAAAGTTTATCTTTCCAATTGAGATTGTTGCAACAATTGCAATAATATTCATGTGGATGAATATTAAACCTTAATATCAAATTTTCCAATCTTCTAAAGCATACGCAACAATTGCATGTGTTATGAGATACAATGAATGGGCTTTGATCTTATCTAAAAGTCAATATCAATGATCCAATGTAGATATATATTATTCTGATGCACTATCTGAGCCCTTCTCCAAGGATCTAGATAGTTAAGACAGTCACACTATCAATACATAGGCTTATTTTAGTATTGACATTTATCCAACTCTTTGGATGTCATATGGAAATTACAAAAGTACAATCAACTTCTTGACTTTTTTTCTCGCTTGGGTCAGACCCATGCTTCCACTACGCTCCCTTCATCTATAAACAACCATTTCTTAAGATAAAGGATATCATATGTTGAACTCAAAATAATTCAATATAAGAGTATTTCAACATTTATACAAGCTTCATTCAATTCATACAATATGAATATTATGAAGCTTCATGAATGACTTGAGTACATACAGTAGAATGATGACACTGATCGTATCTACATCCATCTAAACTCTAAAAGACTTAGTTCTGGTAGGTACTCAAAATTTTTATGTACATCATCCCTTATCGAGCCACCATTCTGCATAATGTAGAGAACCATGTCATTCATAATTAAATGTCGAGAGCATATATGTATGCCAAAAACATCTTCTTAGATTTTTTAAGGATTATTTGATAATTACGATCATCATCAACAAGTCACTTCCAAAGTACATTCGATGAGAGATCAAGACTATAGAGACACACAAACCCTAGGTTGTTGTCCTATCATCTATATAATTGTCATTCCTCATTATTATGAGGAAACTTGCACATTGCAACCACAAACATTATTTGTACAACTACAAGTAAAATATATTGATCATGGATCAAATCCATGATAATTTATTGGTTATTATTGGGTATAGTTTTGAGTGGGCTTAATGCAAATTATCTGAAATAAGATAATTTGCATAATATATAAATTTATATTTTACTTTGATTTAGGAATTTTTATATCAAAGTTGTCTCGCCTTGTCAACACTGAAAGTTCATTCCCTTAATCACTTTCAATGTAAGAGATATACTTACCATTATATCTCCACAAGATCTGGGATCTTCTTCCTTATCTTAGTCACATCCCAATAATATGAGAACGTCCAACTTGGATAAAAAGAAGCAAGAACACATTTCTCCTTGAAAGTCCAACTTGCATTTCCAATTCGATCTTTAACACCCAAGCCCACCACTCCTAAGATGATGTTGACACTTCATTAATTGAACAAACCATTAACAAGATTAGTACTTGTTATACACAATCCAATATCACCCCAATAATATGAGGAGATGATATTGGGGTCACTATGCATACGATCTTACTCTTTCAAGAATCAAAGAGCCCGATCCAAATGCTCTTATATGCAGGATCTTTCACTTTGGACAGGCGCCTACATATAATCCCTAGCGATGGAACTCTTCGCCTTGATGGGAGACCATGGATGTCACTTATGTATCTTCCACCTCATATTCAAATTCTAATTAATTATCATGAATTAAATTCATATAATTAATTCTTCCAAGGGAAAACACATCTATTCATAATAGAGTGTTTTAATTGGATATAATTCATTTAATTACATTAAATCAATTATCATTCCAATTCAATCAACAAACTTGATTGTTACTTGAAATGATGGTATTATCTCAAAGTACATATCATTCGAATTTTGATAATTAGAAAAATACATCATGATCCCTCATGCATTATCTCTTCCCTACCTGTTGTCATGGCCAGTACCGACGGGAGTGAGATAGATCGCTCACGGAGCAACCTGCTACCCTAACGCTCACCGACTAGACACCATATCCACCTAGGTTAGGATAATGATGATCGATCACTATGTACTTGAGATGATAATCGTTTTTTCAACCGAAGTTATACCAGAAAATAATAATCAAGATAATTTTGATTTATGTTGTAAGGAATTTTACTAAATAAATTCCCAATCCTATTCAAGCAAGTTTGTTTGTTGAAAAGAAGATCATGTAACCATTTTTTGATCTAGATCATATCTAATAAATTATTAGTGAAGCTAATGTCATTTAAAGAAATAATTATCAATAAATATTTATCCATAATTATTCTAGGAAATTAGCCATTAATTTCACTGATTCATTAAATGAAAATCACAAGGTTATTGATTAGGAATATAATTTTGAGCAATGACCTCCTCTTACTAAATTAGTATATTTCAATTAATTTAAATCATAATCATGCAAAATAAGTTTCCGAAGTTTTTTAATTTTATTTACAACAGAACTCAAGTGATTTGCATGCATTTCTAAGCATTTTAAATCCTTAATTAACTCTTTAATTACGTCAAGATTCGCCATCCCCGAAACAGTGGATACATGTTCATTAAAATGAGCATAACTTGAGCAACCTGATTACGAACCATGCAAACAAAAATCCCACGATTTACTTATTTAATGGGTAACATAATTCAAATTATAGTTTTGTATTTAAGCAATTTAAATAGGGGTGAAAATATTCACAAAACAAGGCCTCAGGAACCAAAGGCGATAAAATTTTCACAAACCCTAATGAACCCACGTCGTCATAGGTTTATGGATCGTATCCGAAACCTAGGACTTAAGGATCTGATACCACATGAAGGATATGGGAAAATCGCATCATGAAAGCATGAGGATCGCATCTTATGGGATCGGGAGGGACTAGTCGTACTAGTTGCTCGAGTCATCGGAATTTAAAAATTTTAATCCGATGAAACAACATGATCCAAGAACACTTCTTAGATCATTTCATCTAAACCACAAATAAGTATTAGGGTTATCTCTTAAAGCGTGGTTGCGATCGAGTATCTAAACCAAGAGACCTCTTGTCTCAAGTCTGATCCGACGGAGGAGATGCTTGCGAGCTCATTGATGAATCGTGTGCTTCTCGCAATCCAAGTTGATGATCCAGGCGACGAATCTCCTGATCTCGTCACATGAGATTCAACGTCTTCTTCACAAGCGAGGCATACTGATGGAGATAGAGATTCATGAGCAAACAATCAGGCAACATAACGACGATGCTACGGTGATGACGCTCTTTCCAGGTCTATGGTGGACGACCACAATGAGAGAGAGAATGAGAGAGAGAGAGAGAGAGCATATGTTGTTGTGACTTGAAGAGCAAGGGGTGCCTCTTCTTATATAGTATTTTAGGAGTCCATGGATCACAATCCATGGACTACACAAAATCAATGGACGAGATTGATTTGTGCTTCTTTCAATGGCCAAGATTTTGTTGTAAAACACAACAATAATTAATTTAATTTAGACTAAATATATATATAAATCAATATAAATTAATCCTAAAATTAAATCAATCAAGCATGAGATTATGGAATGGAGATTGCATCCTTCTAAGTAATAAAGTGGTCGACCACCCTTTCCTAATGAGATTGGGGGGTTGTCCACCCTTCCATTAAGGAAGGGTGCAATCTCATGTAATCTCATGAGAATACATTATTCTTTGGAAATCTCCAAGATTTACAAGAACACTTGTTGTAAATTATTCTACAAAATAATTCTGAATTATTTTTTGAATATTGCTATCTTGCCATTGGAAAATTGTGAATCACATTCACAACCCAAAATAAAAAGTGATTTACAATTTTTAATTAACTGTCAAATGTGAATCCAATTCACATCAATAATTAATCAACAAACATAAATCATAACATGCTCTCTCTTATACATTACAAATCACGTATATATAAGAATAATTTCGATAGTGATATCCACATTATTCATATCTGTGATAATTAAATAACATGTAATCATCTTTGATCTTTATTCTCATGTGCCCAAATAATATGAATCACATTCATATTATTCAATATTTTATAATTAAATCATATTCTATTATTCAAGATAACTCTCTTTATAACATGAATCAAATTCATATTATTCATGATAATTAAATCACATTTAATTATCAATTTTCTCAATGCTCAGATACATATATCAACAATGAAATTATCCTCGAACTCTTTCAAGGATAATGGCTTTCTCCGCGGATACTTAGAGATAAGGACATGGTGATCGTATTATTCCACATATAATGACTTGGATATTGAGATCATATCTCAAATCCAAATCTTACGGAACTCTCATAGATGCTTGATTAAATCAAGACCGTAAATCTAACCTCCTTATTTCATCTAAACGGCATTTAGACTAATGTCCAACATTTAGACCAATATCAGATCACATCTCTATTGAGATGAGTAACTAAAATCCAGATCCATTAATCACTCCCTAAGAATGGAAGTGTCATTATGCAATTGTTTATGATCACATCACCCTCATGTATTCCTAATACCTATACATCCTACATATTGGAAGACTAAGAAAACCCAAAGTTTTAGATCCATTTTACACTGTCTACTTCACAGTTTTATCATTAAATTTCTCATTTGATCATTGGGAGTCGGTATCGATTGTATACTTTCCGAAATCATATATCATACTCGTGTATTGATCATATACTTTCCAAAAGCATATATCAAACCTACAAATTTAGTCAAGATTCCAAGGCTATATGATCGTGTATGGAATTTGATTCTTCCCAATATCTCATGAGTGAGCTCATGTCTTATGATTCACAAGTGAACCTATATGATCCCTTTGAGAGATTGTATTACTCCTATGCCCTTGCACGCATTCCAGCATGCCGGTGTATAGACCTTGGTTAGGTAATTAACCTATTGTTCTACCAAATGTACATACTCAAACATATAATAAGACATTTGTCTCCGGTCAGAGATGCGCACCTATATCGTGACGGTATATGACATATGTCATCTCGATTTCATTAAGTCAACTCTTTAACATAACTAATCTGACACCTCCAAATCTCTATTCCTATGTAGAGGACTTGCATCAATAGATCGTTGAGATATCAACCTTTAGAGAGAGGATTGCCATGTTCTTCTCAAGCCGGAGGTACTCTTTTTATAATCATTTGGTGGTGCTTGATGAGTCCTCAATCTAACTCTTTAGATATTCATGCAAGCACCAACCTCTTTGATTTAATAATTGAATCTATGCATATATCATCATTAAAATGGCCATGGTACATAAACCTAACTGTACTAAGGTACCTATTATGCAAATTAGTTATGCTTCATTTCGGATCAGGGAATGATGTTTACAATAACATTTATTGCATAATGGATCACCGTGGGCTCGCATGTCCAACAACACAATTATTATTCCAAAAACGAGAGGTGCATAACTTATATTGTAATATCTTAGGGAGGCATAAGTGATAAAAATCCATATATACATATGCGAAAAAAGGAAAATGTGCCCATGACCCCACATAGTTGCGTATTTCCATTTGTAAAAATGAATATTTTTAAATACAAATAAAAATTAAATACGTTTATCTTGATTTATACTATAAAATGAAAATCGTATTAAAATTTTAGGTAATCTGGAGTTATGTACCCATCCATCAAGCGATACTGGATTCATTTCATCGTAGCCATTGATTAATTATTATTGATGAATTTTGTTCACACTAGGGCTTGGGTATTGATAACCGAGATTTTGTGAGGGTCAAATATGTCCCACATAAGGAAGAGATAAAGTCACTGTGGTGACCACTCACGAAACCCCAATTAATCAACAATTAACCCGCAATGATGATTAAGCAATAAAAAGAAATGCAGAAATGCAGAGTTAAAATTTATTATAATCTGCAATGGATGTGTATAATGTGCAAGCATGTAGACTTCGAACACATGGAACAAGCAGGATAAATCGGGTAAGTGAATGCAAACTGTGATTGTGAAGTATATATCTATATGTACTCATTTTGTGGGTTTTTAATTTTTAGTTATTTTATTTTTGTTTTATATTTTTTTATTTTGTTTTTTAATTTTCTATTTTTGTATTCCTTCTTATATTTTCATTTTTTTTATATTTTCGTATTATTTTAAATAGATATATAAATCTATATATCGGATATATAAATACAATATAGGCTTGGATAGGTATAGAAGTTAATAAAAATAATCAAAAATAAGAAAAGAAAATATTTTTGGCTTTTATATAACATTTTATATTTTATGATATTTTACGATTTTTTGATATATTTTTATATTTATTTGAAGAAAAAACCTTAAAATAAGGATTAAAATAATAAGGCAAATTAAAATGGAGGGGAAAATACCAAACAATATAAAAATTACTCCAAACTATTTTTTATATATTAATAATAATATAGAGAAAAATATGAAAAAAAATCAAATTTTGGAGTTTTTGGAGATTTTATATATTTTTATAGAGGTTTTTAGGGTTTTTCTTTTTTAGTTTTTTAAAATTTTTAATGATTTTTGATCTAAAATTGTAAAATACCCAATAAATAATAATATTATTATTATTTGGGAATTTTCAAAAGGTTTTATATTTTTTATGTATTTTCTAGTGTAGACATGGATAAAAAGGATTATTTTTGTTTTTCAATAAATATTGAGAAGTCCTAAAATTGCAAGATAAAATCATGGTGTGAAAGTACAATGCAACATGAGTCTACAACTATTTTTTGAGATTTTTTCGATTTTAATTTCTATTTAAAATAAATACAAACAACAAAGAGATACTACAATGCTGGTAGAGGCTATTATGTAAATACATTAAAGTTCAATGGCCAACATGAAATTTTATAATAAATTTATAACATGGACAAGAAGTTACAATATTAATGTGAAATAACCAAAGCCTCAAGGGCACTCTTCAAAAAATGCCAAGCTTATGTGTATAGACACGCAAGCCACATTTGCGAGGACCAAAAAGTAATTACCATAAACGGAGGGGCTTATCCATAACTTTACCAAAAATATTAAACATTCTCAAAAAGTATCTGAACTAAAATGAAATCTACAAACTATGGGCCCCTGCCTACAAAATGCCCACCTCACGTGGGTTGCACGTGAGGTGATCTAGCAAGGACTAAAGTGTAATTCCAGAAAGATAAGGGGCATTGTTTCAATTATTAAAAAATATAATACGCTGCAGACGAAAGTTTCTATACTACGTGATAAATACAAAGATCGCTTGGATGAAAGTGCAAAATACCCAGGGTGTGGCGCGGATGGAACGGTGGAGAATTATTCACTTAACACGTGACACTCCCACGAAAGGCAGTGCACGTCAACGTCGGATGGATGAGATTAAATCATAGCGTCTGATCAAGCGGTTGAGGCAAAAGGCATCGAATGACGGCTGCAGCGTCTAGCGACTGTTCTTGATCCGACGGTGGAGAGAAAAGGTGGACGAACAGGGAAAGGCCTCTAGCAAGGCGAGCTTCTTCGACCCGTCTTCCACTCCTCCGACGACCATTGAAGCTCCAAAAGGATAGTAGCACTCCTGGGGTGGTCCTCTATGTGTTGGCGGCTCAAAAAATCTCCGACGATGGTCGGAGGATGTGCACGAGGAAGTCGGAGCAATGAAGCTATAGGAACCTAGAATGGCCTCCAAAATGAGCTCCAACTGCTAATCGGGACTTCAGGACATGCAAAAAGGATTAAGGGTGTCTAGGGAAAAGTGCCTTGACCCTTTATCGATATGGATGGGAGCGGTGGATGTGAGATGGAGGTTCGCTAGAGCGAAGCTTCAACGAACTACAGACGAGGTGAAAGAGAGAACAAAGTGCAAAAAAGGGGCTATAAATGAACCTAGGGATATGGCTAAGATAGAATTGCAATAAAAAGTGGGTACCTCATTAGTGGAATCAGGGAATCAGACCTCATTGGTGGTGGCTCGTCGGAGGTGGTGGTGGAAGACCCTAGATGCTTGCCAGAGCCCGTTTCAAGATGCTGGAGGAAAGTTGTCACCTCCTCGGTCTAGAGCATGGTGAAAGGATGGACAAGGACATGTCAAAATGTGTTCAAAAGATCAAGGGAAGTAGTTTTTGTACAAGTGATGAGATGGAGAGAAGATCGAAGGGATGCGACCAAGTCAGTGATGCGAAGACCTAGGTGACACTTGGGCGTGTAGGTGGAAGGAACGAGGATCAACTTTGGAGAAGAAATCATCTCAAAAGGAGGAGCGAATCTTTGGGGAAAAATCGAGAAATAGGTCAAAAACTAGTTCTGACACAGGCTAGGGCGATGGGCAGAGAGTTAACTGCGGGTCAACTTCTAACCCAACATGGTTGGTTGATGAAGCCACATTTCATCATATTTATTCTATCATTTTGGCATCAAAAACCCTAGCAAATGCGTGTAAATACCCTTAATTCCACCATCTTAGCATTCATGCATGTGCATGTAAATAGTGTATAAAATATTGTATTTAAAGCCCAAATTATAGAATAAATAAAAGAAAAGAAAAAGAATAAAATATTGTAAATATTTTATGACCCTAAACCTCGAGACCTAGGCATCTCGATGACTAGGTCGACAAGGAATAAAGTAGGGGCAGATAAGGGTCAAAATACAATAAAAATCGCCTTTTATTTAATTCATTCTTTATTTATTTTGGGACCTATTTTTGGTTCCACTTTTTATACCTCGAATAAAGAAACTTTGTACATGAAAATTGTAGATAATTAAATAAAGAAAAATACAAAATTGATTTCATACAAAAATAATGTACAAATAAAAAGATGTGATCTGAATAAGATTCCAGAATCCCAACTTCCCAGACCTGTATCTTGCAAATAAGAACTCAAAATGTACGAACTCACCTTTAATTTTATATAATTGTTCATAAGCTATTTAATGGAGGTGGTTTCGTATTTTTCGGAGTTACGGTTTGGAAGTTGAGTTTTGGACCCCACTAGTATACTTGTACAGATTAAAATATTCATTTTATTACTTATTTATTATTTTTATAATTTTATATTTTTATAATTTTTTAAATATTATTTATAATACATATGAACATTAAAACAGGAAGAAAAACCTAATAAAAATACAAAATAAAATACCTGTATATACTACACCTAGGTATATTACCTATATACAAACCTATACAATTGCTCTTTCTATTTTATTAAGTGTACAAAATACATCAGAAAAATAAAATAAAAATATTTTTGAGTGTATCAAAATACTTTATAAATTTATAAAATAATAAATAAAAATAGATAAATCAAATACATAATGTAAAAATAAAATAATAAAATATATAGAAGAATGTACCTATATAGGTATAAAAAGACAACTTGTAAAATTATACCTCATAAAAATAATTAAAAATCATAGTAAAATAGTTCATAAAATTATAAACAATTTTTATTTCATAACCTAAAAATAATAAAATCATTAACTATTTTAAATTGATTTTACAAGGCATTTTCTAGGGATTTTTCCCGGTTGGTCCACGTGGACCAACCAGGTGCCATCCCTAGTTGACCTCGGTCAACTGGTCGTCCTCCCCCATTTGCCTCTGTCAGACCTGTGTTTTCGGCCATGTTTGACGATTTTTCAAGGCCGCTTCTAGCATCATTCTAGGTCGCACTCTTCACAACTTTTTCTCCTCGATCATCAGACCTACTCGCCCAACGTTTATCTCGAGGATTGGATGATTGCATCGCCCGATATACCTCGATCTTTGGTGCACCAGAACCTCATGGTCAAACCCTTTATAGTGCACCCCCGACTTCCATTTGAATTTCGAGTCCCTTTGGTCCACCTCTCTTCGTCCCTCTCGAGCTCCACCGGATCTTGGAGGTGACAACTCCACCCTGGTGTCGTCAGCCAAGGCGAAGGAGGTCTGAGGCGTCTCCAATCACCTCCGCCATTCTCACCGGTGTTGAGGTATTACCCTCTGGCTCAGGCCATCGAGGCAGTTCTTTTTCCCTTTATTTCTTTTGCTTTTTCTTCCCCTTAGTCTTAGGATCAAACACCCCCACGAATCGTCCATTTTCATCCGTCGAATCACGCTCCACGCATACCTCGCCGGAGTGCACCTCCGGCCGATCACCTTCACGCCACCTTATGCCGCCATTTAGCCTCCACGGAGTCCAGGCATTTTGCCCTGGACTATCTCACTTTTTCTTGCAGGTACTTTGACCATAACGAACACCTGGGGACCATTTTGGCCTTTGTCGGAGACGCCCGAAGCCCCTCCAGCTCCGCCGTCATCTCCAGCGAACCTCGGCCATTGCCGAGGCTTTTGGGCCCTCCAGCATCTAGAGGAAGCTCCCAGGAGCTTGCAGCCCCATTTGAGCACTCCAGATCACCGGAGCACGGAGGTCAGGCTCGGGGAAGTTCGCCTCGCCGGCGTTCTTCCCCGTTCTTCCTCCGCGCCTCTCCACCGTTGGATTAGGCAGCAGCTCCAGGCGCACGTCGACCGTTCGATCATCAGTGCCTCTCCACCGTTGGATCTCGATCTGAGATCTAATCTCAGGCGCCGGCTGCGAAGCATCATCCGCCGTTCATTGTCCGCCACGTGTCAAGTGAATCATCCCCGACCGTTGGATCGCGCGCATAAGGGGTATTTTGCATATGACCCCCGTGCCATTTTTGTATTTTGATTTAGTCCTTAAACTTTTATCTGCAATTAAATATTTTTGTAATAATTGCATATAGGCCCCTGAACTTTGGTTATTTACATTTGAGTCCAGTCTACGGCACCTCACGTGATTTGTGCACGTGGGGTGGTGGTGATTTTGCACTGGACCCCTCGCGGGTTTTGCTATTTAGATTTAGTCCAGGAACTTTTAGTTCACGTGTATTATTTTTGGACAATTTGCATTTAAGCCCCTGGGGATTTTGGATATTGCAGTTGGGTCCTTCCAAAGCGCGTGCCAGTCACGCGCTCGGGTGGGTATTTTGCAGTTGGGCCCTTGCGGCTTTGGGTATTTGTAATAAATCCAGGAACTTTGTTTAATAGTTATATATTTTGCGTGAAAATTGCACTTTGGCCTCTGGATGTTTGCTTATTTGCACTTATGCACTTGCTAGTAGTGTAGTTTCTTGATGTTGTATCTATTTATTTCATGCATCCATAACTTGCTAAAAATCCACAAAAATTAGTTTAAGCTCATGTTTTCTTGCTCTTTCACGCCATATTTTGTATTGCATTTTTATTTTATTTTCATATTTATTAAAAATCAAAAACATGCATTTTCAACACTGTTTGCATTAGCAAATCCTTAAAAATTATAAAAACGTTTTGAAAATTTCCAAAAAAATTATATTTTTCTTGTCTTATCATATTTTAGTGTCAGTCCAAAAATCATTAAAAATTTCAAAACAAAAACATTAAAAATTAGAAGACTTAAAAACATCATAAAATCTAAAAAAAATCTAGAAAAAATCCTAAAAAATGTAAACTAAGTTTCTGTAGTTTCCTTATCTTATTCCTTGTGATTTAAACTTAATTTGAGGAATTTTGGATACTGCTTGATAATTTTTATCCTCATTTTAATTTCGGTCAGTAGCATAGCTCACTGTTTTCTTGTATTTTTCACTTTTAAAAATACCAAAAACATTTAGAAAAATCTCCAAAAATCAAAAAAACATCTCAAAAGTATAAAAAGACCAAAAACATTTTATCTCTAGATTTTTGAGTATTTTTACTTATTTTTATAAATACTTTATCCCTCTTTTCTCTTTCTTTATTTATATTCCTTTTAAAGAAAAAGAAAATGTAAAAAATATATAAAATATAAAAAGAGAATACAAAATCGGAAAATCAAAATACAAAATTATAAAATTGAAAATTAAATAAAAAAATGAAAAATAAAAACCCACAAAAATTTGCATACTTGTAGACACTTAATCACATCACACTCTTTGCATTCTTGCTTGATCTATCCTGTCTTGCTCCCAATGTTCGACCTCTACATACTTACACCTATACATCTTTTATGTATAGTTATAATAAATTTGAACTCCACATCTATTTTCATTGCTTGAATTATTTGATTGTGGGATTAATTGTTGATTAAATCCGGATCTTGAGTGGTCAGCACATCGATTGTGTTCCCGCCTTGTGTGGAATACACGACTGCTAGACTCTCGGGTTTATCAAATGGCGCCATTGCCAGGGAGCAACAACGTATAGGTCATATTTTTGTCTGATTGTGATTGTCTACGTCATTGCTTGTTTGATCTCTCTACTTTTGATATATCTTATTGAGCTATCTGACCATTCTTCTTTCTTGTCTTCTTGTGAGGGACCGCAGATTGAGGAGGATCGCCTAGGGGATCTGGTGCATCCTTGGGAGGTGGAGTCGGCTATTCTAATCTAGCCGGTAAGAGAGAGAAGGAAGATTTGAGAGAGAGAGAGAGGCTAGATAGTGATTTATTTTTAGTGAGGGAGAGATCATTATTAATTTGTAATAATACAAGTACTTTGGACTTGGGCACTCGGGCCTAATTTCCCAAGTGATTGTTCACTTGGGGGGCTCACCGTGGTTTTTGTCGGCTTTCTACCGCTTGTCATTTTCCAGTTTTGTTTTATTTTTCCTTTCTTTTGTGGAATAAGCCCTTAGCTTTTAGGCTTGCTTGATCGAGTAAATTAGGTCCAAACACCCTAATAACCATTGCATGTACCTATAGTGCATTTTGGACTTAGTTTAAATTAAACAGTCGCCTCATCATCTTCAAGCCTACGTGCCACGAGCCCACCCAGTTAAGCCCTGCTCCTGAACTCGATGTGTCGAGAAGAGGAGGGGTAAGCCTAGACCGGACTCCTGGATTGAAGATCGGTAAATGACTTGTGGTGCTTCACGCTAGCAATTGTCTGCTTAGGACGATTTCCGTGTGCATATCGGCATATAGTTTAGGTTTAAAAATTCCTATTTTGCATCCCGCATGGAGAGAGCTTGGAATCACTGTAAGTCTTCTATCTTAGCATCCATCATTTAGACACTAAGGTGAGATTTCCATCTTAGTGCCACTTGCATTGGCTTTTCCGACTCTTCTCCCTCTATTTTTGGAACAAATAGGAATCAAGGAAAAATACAAAAATGTTAGGCGCTTGTATTGAATCTACTCAAAACAAGTGATAACACCAAAAAATTAAAAAAGGGATTGCTAAAGAAAACTTGACCAAAATAAAATTGGTTAATTGAATTCATTGCTTGGGGTGAGTAATACCCTCACTTGTATTCAGGTTGCATGGGAAGGTCCCCTTCCAAGTGAGAGAGCGGCTTCGTAAGGATTAGAGCCAAAAACTCACTCTGAGGCTGCCTTGTGTATCGCCTGGATTATCGAAGTATTGGCGCTTCTATCGTACGTGGACGAGTAGGGCTTGGTCACCATTGATGACTCTATTGTGTAGAGCATGGACCTTGTCCGAAGTATCGAGCCTAGGCCATGCCTTCACGGGGGTGTCTATCTCATCGTCTTGCGTCTGAGTAGGTTCTTGCACGCTCACGGGTGATTCCGTTGCGAGCGAGTTCCGAAGTATTGGTTTCGTCTATTGGCTTCCTTTCTCTATTTCTTTCGCTGAGTAGGGATCCAGGAAGGGTTACAAGGACCTCAAAAAGTGCAGACTACAGGTTACACAAGAGGAGGACAAGTACGGGATACTCTTCCGACAGTACTCTCGCTCCTATAGGCGTAGCGCTCTAAGGACTCGTTCAAAGATAAATTCCTGAATTCATCTAAAAACTACAAAGATAATAGTCGAACCCTTACGGCTTCACATGTTGAGTTCGTGAACCCCGTGCATTGTGTTTGATTGATTAGTTGGATCTAGGTCAAGATAAAAAAAATACTGCACAATTGTGCACAATTTTGCACCCCCCCCTCTTCTTCATTTCTCAACCTTTCTCCTCTCAATAATCACGATGATGGGAAGGAGGTCTCCTAGGCCGTCTCTGTCGGCACCGCTATCCAACACTCCTCCCTATTCATCTAGGACGGTTTCGGGGAGTCTAGTCCCACTCTCTGAACCTGAGTTCACTTCCACCCTGTTCCCCCTCGACCACCCTTCTTCCTCCATCAGTCCAGCAGTTTCAGAATTTAGTGCAACATAGAGTTCAGATCATTTGATGGCACCTGAGATGGGTTCTTTTGCCTTTTCAGAGAACCCAGCCATGGCAGACATAGGGGAGCACCCAGATGAGCAGGAGCACCCTCCTTTCCTTTATGACCAAGCTACCATCAACAATTCACTTCTAGCACCCCTAGAGACAATGCAGAGGCAGATCAAAGACTAGGGAGCCTTCATGGGTAACGTCATGCGAGAGCTGACGCAAATGAGAGCCGATAGAGAGAACAGAGTTGCAGGTGGTGGAGGAGATATACCTGATGCAGTAGGAGGAGATCTTGACGCTGAGAGACCGCCACAGACAATCATGAGGGAATTACACAATCCCGAAGCATCCCTCACTCATCAATGAATCTGACTTCCTCCCATTCATGGAGACTTCGATCTTCGGCCCCACACTATTCAACTACTGCCTAAATTCCATGGGCTGGCGACCGAAGAGCCACACCTCCATCTGCAGGAATTTGAGATGATCTGCAGCACAATCCATGACAGGCTGGTGACTGAGGACACCATCAAGATGATAGCATTCCCGTTCTCTTTGGTTGATAGAGTCGCTTACTGGCTGAAACATTTGGGAAAGTTCGTCGACACTTGGGGACAACTCCAGACCGCATACCTCAACAAGTATTATCCTCTCGGCCGGACCAAAGCAGCACAAGCCATGATCAGCAATTTCATAATGATCCCTAATGAACAATTCCATGAAGCCTGGGATCGATTCAGAGAGCTCATTGACCGGTGTCCACACCATGATATATCCAAGCCCAATCTGGTTCAGAGTTTCTTCTGTGGGCTGACACCGGAGTTACAGAGGCTTGTAAATGCCTCTTGTGGTGGGTCATATTTTTCCAAGGGTGAAGACAACATTTGGGCCATTTATGAAGGAATGGCAGAGAACTCAACGGTCATGACCCAAGTCAGAGTCTACACACAGTAGAAGCCACCCCAAGGAGCAGGATCATTTCAGAGGATCGCCAGCATCGATGCCGGTCCCCACACTCCGTTGGCAGCCGCAGCTCAAGCTGAATCCACCGCAGCCGACATGGGCATTATTAGCGAAAAGTTGGACCGCCTCGAGATCCTCGATAAGAAGCAGAGTCAAAGTCTTGCATAGATGGAACTGATTACAAAGAACATGAGTGACCTGAAGATTCAAATTCTCTGCATTTAGGAGGCACAAACATACACTCAGCATCCTCCCAGGTCACAGGCTAATCCCAGCAGTAGCAGCTCAACCCAGACTTTTGCCCCCTACTGCTAGGTTAACCACATCCAGGAAGAGCCGGTGCCGCAGCTACAGTATCACCCGTCGCAGCCACTGTCTTAGGACACTCAGATGGTGGTCTATCAACCTAATTAGCCATTGGCCGTTATACCCCCACCATCCTTCGAGCAGGAACCATTGATGGAAGTCAATGGGATTTGGTACGACCCAACAGCCCGGGATTCGTCGCAATCACCCCGGATTCCGTTGGACCACTGGTGGCACCTCTTCCCAGCAGCAGCCCCCAGCTCTGGGACAGCAGAACAGCCAACAACAGAACCAGCCCTAGTATGCCCAGCAGCAATACCAGTAAAGTCCTCGTCCCTCCTATCAGAGACAACAGTGGAGGCAGCGACAGCAACCTCACCAGTCATACCCCCAGCCTCGTGAGCACTTCTCCTCCCAGCAGCAACCTCATTTCCAGCAAGGGAATACTTCCGGTTCTCAGGCACCTGCCTTCGAGAACCCATCATTAGATGACCTCGCCCGATTGCTTTCTGAACATCGAGCATCCATCCGGCAGGAAATGGATGAGTTTCGGCAGGAAATGAGGGATATCATCAAAGGCAAGGCTACCATACCTGCATAGATCGAACCTAATCCGAACAGTCTGAAAAGAAAGTCTGAGCAGGTACAGTTTACAGAGGATACTTCTCCTAGTGATTATTTGAGTGACATGTCTTCTTTGTATGATGTTGATTTTGTGACTACTAGGAGCGGTAGGATACCCGCCGGCGGCGCCTCATCTGAGCGACGACAGAATGAAGAATCCGGAGCGTCGAATGAGTAGAGTAGCGGTGTTGATGTCGCTGATGATGTTGATGACGGTGGTGCTGAGGCCACCAAGGATGGAGATTTAGATGACGGTACTGAGGCTGTCGTGATACCAGATGAAGACGGTGGTGCTGATACCACCATTTTTGATGCAGAGCCAGAGTGCGGTGCCGATGCCACAAAGTCATATGCCGTTGCTGGTACTGAAGCCACCACTTCCACTTTTGTTGAGCTCCCACATGTAGTGTTGCCACCTTTTGTATCTCAGGACTATGGTAACAAAAAGAAGAAAAAAATGAATAAAGGAAAGATTTTTGTTTATACTTCAGATCCATATGTGTTGAATGATGATCATGGTATGGATTCTATTCCTTCACAAGCAGAGGGACCTGTTCCTAGTCCTCCATCTGCGGAGGCCCCTACTATCCCCTTCCCCGAAGCACTCCTCTTGGCAAAGGGGAATAAAAAAGAAAATCCAAAAAAAGACACAATAGATAGAGTTCAGCAACCAGATGATTGATAGATTCCAGATTCAGCTGACTCTACGAGAGGTACTTGAGCACATCCCCCTCTTCCAAAAGAGCTTGAAAGAAAAGACTACAGTCCGCAGGAAGAAGAGGAACCACAGAGATCAGATCCATGTGCTCACCCATGATACTTGTTGCACCATTCAGAGCCAAATGCCAACCAAGAGATCTGATGCAGGAGCTCCCTATGTCAGATGCAAGATTCAAGAGTAGCGGTTCGATCATACGTTATTAGACAGCGGATCTTCTATCAACCTCCTTCCGGCAGCCTTACTCGACCAATTCGAGTTTAGTCCTCTTCTTCGGAGCCGGACGGCCCTTCAGTTTGCTGATAGGTCCACTAAGAGGCCGAAGCGGTTGTTGAGAGACGTGGTCGTTACCATTCAGGGCCTGAAATTCCCCGTGGACTTTGTTGTACTGGACATGGAGATCCCTGAGTCGGTAACAGATGCCCCTATTAAACTTGGACGCCCATTCTTGGCCACAGCCAAGGCGGTGACCGATCATGATAATGGGACGGTGTGCTTTCGCGTAGAGGGCGAGAGCATACAAATAGAGACGATCGACGAGACCAGAACGAGAGAATTAGCATGCTCAGAGCAGTCCAGTGATATTGAGAAGATAATAGAGGCCGAGCTAGACATCCACCAGGAGTGTGATTTTGTGATGATAGATGATGAATCCATTTGGACAGATCCCGTAGCACAGACCCTCGCCTTGCTTGCAGATTCACCTTATTTACAATTGATGGCAGTTGAGAGCCTAGAGAGTACACCCCTGGACGAGGATACCTTTGAGGCTGACAGTTCGATGACGAGTGGTACGGCAGAATTTCATTCATGTTCTTCTAGTTATGATCCCTCGGATTCAGACATCGATTGGGATGATTTTGATGACTATTTGCCGTGTCTGATTCCTTCTGAGCCAACAACCATGATGGAGTGCGAGCTAGTACAATTTATTGATGTTCAGCAGAGTTCCCTTCGTCAGTTTCTCATGCGCAGCGAGAGTTCTCACATGCAGACCTGGTAGCCTTTACACAGACATATCAGAAGCTAGATCTGCCACCTCCCAGTTGTCCAGAGTTGAAACCCTTGCCGCAGTCGTTGAAGTATAGATTCCTTGCGGGTGAGCCAGATATGTACCTAGTCATTATCTCAGCAGGTTTGACTGGAGAACAAGAATTTCGTCTGACGGAGGTTCTTGAAAGAAACCGCAAGGGTATAGGACGGAGTATAGCTGATCTCCGGTGGATTAGTCCAGCTCTGTGCTCCCACCACATCTATCTTGAGGAGGACGCTAGGCCTTCGCGTGAGTTCCAGCGACGGCTGAACCCGAATCTTCGAGATGTGGTCATGAAAGAAATATCAAAGTGGTGGAGCGCCAATTTTATCTACCCCATCTCCGACTCCAAGTGGGTTAGTCCATTACATGTGGTGCCCAAGAAAACGGGCATCACTACAGTTGTGAATGAGTCTAGAGAGGAGATAGCTACCCGGGTACCAACTTCTTGGAGGGTATGTGTGGACTATAGACGATTGAATCAAGCCACCAAGAAGGATCACTTCCCACTGCCATTCATTGATCAGATTATCGAGAGCCTAGCTGGGAAGAGTCATTACTGCTTTCTTGACGGATACTCCGGTTACAATCAAGTGACCATTGCGCCCGAAGACCAGGAGAAAACGACATTTACCTGTCCGTTTGGGGACTTATGCTTTCAGACGGATGCCCTTTGGTCTATGTAACGCCCCCGTGACATTCCAAAGGTGCATGTTGTCCATTTTCTCGAATATGGTGGGTGATTGCTTAGAGATCTTCATGGATGACTTCTTGGTCTATGGTGATGGGTTTGATGCTTGTCTTGACTGTGTGCTTTAGCACTGCATTGAAGTCAATCTTGTCTTGTCTTGGTAGAAGAGTCACTTCATGGTGACTCAAGTAACGATCCTTGGTCATATCATCTCCAACAGGGGCATGGAGGTTGATCCTGCCAAGGTGGATATCATTGGAAAACTCAATCCACCGTCCAATCTGCATCAATTGCAGTCTTTTCTTGGGCATGTCGATTTCTACCGACGGTTTATTCATGACTTCAGTCAAATTTCCCGACCGCTCACTGATTTGCTGACAAAAGACACCGAGTTCATTATAGATGATAAGTGTCTTACGTCTTTTGAGACTCTCAAGAGTATGTTTGTCACGGCTCCGGTCCTTCAGCCACCCGATTGGTCTCTCCCATTCGAGATCATGATGGACACTTCTGATTTTGCCGTAGGGGCTGTGCTTGGACAGAGGAGGGATGGATTGTCTTTTGCCATTCACTACACCATCCGAACTTTGGATGCCGCTCAGCGGAATTATACTGTGACAGAGAAGGAGATGCTGACCGTAGTCTTTGATTTGGACAAGTATCGATCGTATATTCTCGGATCTAGAGTGACTATTTTTACAGATCACACCGCCATCCGGTACTTAATGGCCAATAATGATGCCAAAGCTCACCTTACCAGATGGATCCTTCTGCTCCAGGAGTTTGATATTTAAATTAAGGATAAGCCTGGAGTTAAGAATGTGGTGGCGGATCACCTCTCCCGCTTAGAGAACCTTGAGGAATCTGAGCCCAGCGTACCTATTACAGAGACACTTCCAGACGAGGCGATCTTGGTTGTCGCCTCACTCCCATGGTACGACGACATTGTGAACTATCTTGTCGTCAAGACAGTTACACAGGGTTGGCCCAGGCAGAAACTTGAGACCTTCCTAGCGAAGGCCAAGTTTTATCATTGGGAGGATCCTATCCTTTATCATGAAGGAGGGGATAGCATCTGGAGAAGGTGCATTCTTCAAGATAAACAGCATAGCGTCCTCACATACTGCCACAAGCTTGAGGCAGGAGGACATCATTCTGGGAGACGAATAGCACATAAGGTGCTTCAATCCAAGCTTTGGTGTCCTACTCTCTTCAAAGATTCAGATGAATTCGTGAAGAGGTGTACTGACTATCAGAAGATGCCTTGCGGACAGAGAGACATGATGCCCATGCAACCCATTCACTTTTGTGAGGTTTTTTATGCATGGGGGATTGATTTCATGGCCCATTTCCTAAGAGTCAGGGGTTTGAGCACATTTTGCTCGTTGTGGATTATGTTAGCCGATGGGTTGAGGCCATCCCCGCCCGAGCCGCAGATGCTAAGACTATGTGTCGCTTTTTGAGGAAAAATATCATTTCACGGTTCGGGGTGCCTAGAGTTCTGATTTCAGACGGGGGTCTCATTTCATTAATGATAAAGTTAGGGCCCTTGTAGATGAGTTCGACATTGACCATCGTGTTTCCACGACGTATCACCCTCAGACAAATGGTCTTGCCGAAGTATCGAATAGGGAGATCAAGACGATCTTACAGAAGGTTGTCTGCCCAAACCGAAAGGATTGGTCACAGCTTTTGGACTCGATCTTGTGGGCCTACCGGACCTCCTTCAAAAATCCATTAGGGACATCTCCCTTTCGCCTCGTCTATGGCAAGTCGTGCCATCTGCCAATGGAAATCAAGCATAAGTCATTATAGGCAGTTACCGAGTTACTGTTAGATCCCGAGAGTATAGGAGAACAGAGGAGAGCAGAGTTGGCAGCCCTGGAGGAGTTGAGAGGTACAGCCTTTTCTAGCAGCCTACATTATAAGGAGAAAGTGAAGACATGGCATGATTCTCATATCAGCCATAAACAATTTGAGCCCGATCAGCGTGTATGGTTGTTTGATTCCATGCTAAAGTTATTTCCAAGGAAATTACAAAGTAAATGGAAAGGTCTGTATGTGGTTAGGAAGGTACATGACAATGGTAGCATTGATATATCCGAGCCGTCATCTTCCTCTACCTTTCGTGTTAACGGTCAGCGCCTGAAGTTATATCTAGATCATGATCCGCCGACCGTTGACGTTGCCCCCATTCTTCTGGTATGAGATGTGTTCTTTGACTCAGATCATTTGCATCTCATACATGGTCATCACTTCCATCTTTCGTTGTACATATCCATATGTCTATATCATTCTCTCATATGTTGATATCTTTTCTTCTTTTCTACTTTTCCTCTTCTATCTTCTGTATCTATCGAAAAAGTGTCGCCCCTTGTAGATAGTTTTCTATACTTAGAACGTACTTTGCCCTAAGTATAAGGGGGTGTGCACCCCGAGTTGTTCTATTCTTTGATCCTCTCCATTGTCTCACCTGCATGTCTATACTTAGGGATATCTTACCCTAAGTATAGGGGAGACAGTCTGAGTACGATAGGTTCATTCCCACCCTTGACCCTCCCTACTTTGTGTACATTCTGCTATACTTAGGATTATTTGATCCTAAGTATAGGGGGGACGGTCAACTTCTCATTGGTTCATTCACTCATCTCTTATCCCTTTATTCTTTAGACTTTTCAATACTCAGTACGAGTTATGTCTTCTCTTTTCTCTCCGATCTATTAGGACATAGCTCTATCTCAGTATAGGGGGGTCGTATATACTGTGTATATACTTTAGCCATAACTCGTACTTTCATATTTTTACTAATAAATATGGCTAATTATACTTATATAATTCATTAAGAACCCTAATGAAAAGATGTGATTATTCCTCAAATTCTTTGCGTATCTACTTATTAATAAATCAGGTGAAAATATTTTTTGCAAAATGTCTGAAAAATAGTTTGAAAATCTTTTTGAAAAACCTTTTGAAAACTATTTGGAAAACGTTTTGTTACATGTTTTCAACCTTTGTAAAAACATTTTGATTGTAAAATTATTTTCTTTCTGTGAAATAAAATGTTTGAAAAATGATCAGCAAATGGTTTGAAAAATAGTTGCAAAAATATTTGAAAAATCTATTTATACTGTTTGGAAAACCTTTGCAAAATGATTTTCAAATGTGTGTACATGTTTGTAAAAACTGTTTGTAAAAATTATTTTGGACTATAGTTTTCAAAGTTGTTTGAAAAAACTGTATCAAATAAGTTCGAGGAATACAAACATCACACCAAAAATCCACTATATATATACTTATAAAATTAAGCACTTACCCTTGTAAATTCTTAAAATCCACTTCTTGTATACATAAGAAACATTCCCGTGTAAATATTTGTACCTAACTTTTTAGCCAAAACCTTTTGTTTTCAAAAATCCCAAAAACATTTGCAAAATTAAAATCCAAAAACATTTGAAAAATCTTTTTGAAAAATATAAAAAATGCATATGCATCATCTTTTCAAAAACCCATAAAAAGTTCAAAATCTTTGAAAATTGCATCACAAAAATATTTTCTGCATTCTTCATAGCATTTGCATGGCATTCACATTTTTCGGATTGAGTTTGATAATTGAACAAGTCTAAGTAAAATCCGAAGATTGGAGCTTGGTTGGACCTTAAATCTACCTAACTAACAGGAACCTTATAGGAACTGGGATTGAGGTACTTCAGGTCTAGTTGACTTAATTCTTTGAGGATTATGAAACTTGGTTCAATGGATTCTTGATTGCCTAAGTAGAGTATTTCGGAGCACACGCACGACTCTTGTTGATAATGACCTAACTTGGACACCTGCACCTTTCACATGGCTCAACATAGTTGGAGTGGTGAGGGGGTTGGATTTGCCAGTATGAGACTCACATAGGTGGAAACACTTGTCCTCTTCTAGGGAGGGAAGTGCACCCCAACCTGTCCAGTGATGATGAGTTTCGAGGATAAGAGATCGTGGGTTGCAATAAAGCATCAAAAGAGGGATAGTCTACTGGCTCAAGAGGAAAAACTCCCTATGTAAATGTTGTTGTATAGTATTCAAAAAAATGCAAAAAGTAAAATCTCCAAAAAAATGGACAGGCCTGTACAAAAATAAAAATGTGTGCTCGAGTGTACATATGTTGTCTAGTCAAATAAGCAAGCTTGTGTTTCAAAGTCAAATCATGTGAGCCAGCAGCTGGATGACTTGACTACACTGGTCTGGCATCCTAGGATAGGTAGCTACACTGGCTACTGTCCATTATTCTCTTCACCCCCTCCTCTTGAGCTGGTTGCCACTTGAACTTAGAAGGGAATACCCTGCTCCTTTAGGAATGAGTTGTTGGATTGGGGAATCATTGGGTTGTCATATTGGAGAATTCAGTTCCCTTGTCATTTCAGTTGGGAAGAGCCACAATCACTTACACTGTACGAGTCAGATTCATAGTCGTAAGGATTTGTGTATGAGTTGAAGTATTTCTGACCTGGCTATTGAGGAGACTTGAGCAGAGTTTTGGGATTCTCAAGGACTGTTGGATTTCAAATCTGGTTCTCATTAAGGTTCCACCCGCACTAAAATTCCAAAGGTCCGACTTAAGCTCCAAACTTTGATTTTGTGAAGACAAGTTTGATAGTTAAACTTAATCCATCTTTCTTCTTTTTCTTTTCTTTATTTTTCTTCTGCACTTATTACATAAGTGTTTGCTAGGGACTAGCAAAGGTAAAGTATAGGGGGATGATGAAGCTACATTTCGTCATCTTTATTATATCATTTTGGCATCAAAAACCCTAGCAAATGCGTGTAAATACCCTTAATTCCACCATCTTAGCATTCATGCATGTGCATGTATATAGTGTATAAAATACTGTATTTAAAGCTAAAATTGTAGAATAAATAAAAGAAAAGAAAAAGAATAAAATATTGTAAATATTTTATGACCCGAAACCCCGAGACCTAGGCATCTTGATGACTAGGTCGACAAGGAATAAAGTAGGTGGAGATAAGGGTCAAAATACAATAAAAATCGCCTTTTATTTAATTCATTCTTTATTTATTTTGGGACCTATTTTTTATTTCACTTTTTATATCTCAAATAAAGAAACTTTGTACATGAAAATTTTAGATAATTAAATAAAGAAAAATACAAAATTGATTTCATACAAAAATAATGTACAGATAAAAAGATGTGATCTAAATAAGATTCCAGAATCCCAACTTCCCAGACCTGTATCTTACAAATAAAAACTCAAAATCTACTGAACTCGCTTTAATTGTATATAATTTTTCATATGCTATTTAATGGAGGTGGTTTCGTATTTATCGGAGTTACGGTTTGGAAGTTGAGTTTTGGACCCCACTAGTATACTTCTACAGATTAAAATATTCATTTTATTATTTATTCATTATTTTATAATTTTATATTTTATAATTTTTTAAATATTATTTATAATACATATGTGCATTAAAATAGGAAGAAAAATCTAAATAAAATACAAAAAAAATACATGTATATACTATACCTAGGTATATTACCTATATACAAACCTATATAATTACTTTTTCTATTTTATTAAGTGTACAAACTACATCAGAAAATTAAAATAAAAATATTTTTGAGTGTATAAAAATACTTTATAAATTTATAAATTAATAAATAAAAATAAATAAATCAAATACATAAAGTAAAAATAAAATAATAAAATATATAGAAGAATGTACCTATATAGGTCTGAAAAGACAACTTGTAAAATTATACCTCATAAAAATAATTAAAAATCATAGTAAAATAGTTCATAAAATTATAAACATTTTTTATTTTATAACCTAAAAATAATAAAATCATTAACTATTTTAAATTGATTTTACAAGGCATTTTCCAGGGATTTTTCCTAGTTGGTCCACATGGACCAACCAGGTGCCAACCCCAATTGACCTCGGTCAACTGGTCGTCCTCTCCCATGTGCCTCTGTCAGACCTTAGTTTTCGGCCATGTTTGATGATTTTTCAAGGCTGCTTCTTGCATCATTCTAGGTCGCACTCTTCACAACTTTTTCTCCTCGATCATCAGACCTACTCGCCCAACATTTATCTCGAGTATTGGATAATTGCGTTGCCCAATATACCTCGATCTTTGGTGCACCAGAACCTCATGGTCAAACCCTTTATAACCCCCGACTTCCATTTGAATTTCGAGTCATTTGGTCCACCTCTCTTCGTCACTTTCGAGCTCCACCGGATCCTGGAGGTGACAGCTCCACCCTGGTGTCGTCAGCCAAGGCGAAGGAGGTCCGAGGCATCTCAAATCACCTCCACCATTCTCGCCGGCATTGAGGTATTACCCTCTGGCTCCGGCCATCGAGGCAGTTCTTTTTCCCTTTATTTCTTTTGCTTTTTCTTCCACGTAGTCTTAGGATCAAACATCCCCATGAATCGTCCATTTTCATCCGTCGAATCACGCTCCACACATACCTCGCCGGAGTGCATCTCCGGCCGATCACCTTCGCACCACTTTAGCCGCCATTTAGCCTCCGCGGAGTCCAGGCATTTTGCCCTGGACTCTCTCACTTTTTCTTGCAGGTACTTGGACCTTAACGAACACCTGGGGGCCATTTTGGCCTTCGCCGGAGACACCTGAAGCCCCTCCAGCTCTGTCGTCATCTTCAGCGAACCTCGGCCATCGTCGAGGGTTTTTGGGCCCGCTAGCATCTATAGGAATCTCCCAGGAGCTTGCAGCTCCATTTTGAGCACTCCGGATCACCGGAACACGGAGGTCAGGCTCGGGGAAGTTCGCCTCGCCGGCGTTCTTCCCCGTTCTTCCTCCGCGCCTCTCCACCGTTGTATCGGGCAGCAGCTCCAAGCATACGTCGACCATCCGATAATCAGCGCCTCTCCACCGTTGGATCTCGATCTGAAATCTAATCTCAGGCGTCGGCTGCGAAGCGTCATCCGCCGTCCATTGTCCGCAACGTGTCAAGTGAATCATCCCCGGCCGTTGGATCCCGCGCATAAGGGGTATTTTGCATCTGACCCCTGTGCCATTTTTGTATTTTGATTTAGTCCTTAAACTTTTATCTGCAGTTTAAATATTTTTGTAATAATTGCATCTAGGCCCCTGAACATTGGTTATTTACATTTGAGTCCAGTCTACGTCACCTCACGTGATCTGTGCACGTGGGGTGGTGGTGATTTTGCACTGGACTCCTCGCAAGTTTTGCTCTTTAGATTTAGTCCAGGAACTTTTGGTTCATGTGTATTATTTTTGGACAATTTCCATTTAAGCCCTTGGGGATTTTGGATATTGTAGTTGGGTCCTTCCCAAGCGCATGCCAGTCACGCGCTCGGGTGGGTATTTTATAATTGGGCCCTTGCAGCTTTGGATATTTGTAATCAATACATGAACTTTGTTTACTAGTTATATATTTTGCGTGAAAATTGCACTTTGGCCTCTGGATCTTTGCTTATTTGCACTTATGCCCTTGTTAGTAGTATAGTTTCTTGATGTTGTATCTATTTATTTCATGCATCATAACTTGCTAAAAAATCCACAAAAATTAGTTTAAGCTCATTTTTGCTTGCTCTTTCACGCCATATTTTGTATTGTATTTTTATTGCATTTGCATATTTATTAAAAATCAAAAACATGCATTTTCAACACTGTTTGCATTAGAAAATTCATAAAAATTATAAAAACGTTTTGAAAAGTTCCAAAAAAAATTATATTTTTCTTGTCTTATCACATTTTAGTGTCAATCCAAAAATCATTAAAAATTTCAAAACAAAAACCTTAAAAACTAGAAAACTCTTAAAAACTTCATAAAAATCTAAAAAAATTCTAGAAAAATCCTAAAAATGTAAACTATGTTTTTGTAGTTTCCTTATCTTATTCCCTGTGATTTAAAATTAATTTGAGGAATTTTGGATACTATTTGATAATTTTTATCCTCATTTTACTTTCAGCCAGTAGCATAGCTCACTGTTTTCTTGTATTTTTCACTTTTAAAAATACCAAAAACAATTAGAAAAATCTCCAAAAATCACGAAAACATCTCAAAAATATAAAAAGACCAAAAGCATTTTATCTCCTGAATTTTGAGTATTTTTACTTATTTTTATAAATACTTTATCCCTCTTTTCTCTTTCTTTTTTTATATTTATTTTAAAGAAAAAGAAAATATAAAAAAAATATATAAAATATTAAAATAAAATATAAAATCAGAAAATAAAAAATCAAAATAAAAAATTATAAAATTAAAAATTAAATAAGAAAATTAAAAAACCCACAAAAATTTGAATACTTGTAGACACTTAATCACATCACACTCTTTGCATTCTTGCTTGATCTATCCTGTCTTGCTCCCTGTGTTCGACCTCTACATACTTACACCTATACATCTTTTATGTAGAGTTATAATAAATTTTAACTCCACGGTTATTTTCATTGCTTGAATTATTTGATTGTGGGATTAATTGTTGATTAAATCCGGATCTTGAGTGGTCAACACATCGACTGTGTTCCCGCCTTGTGTGGAATACACGGCCGCTAGAATCCCGAGTTTATCATTGGTCCACGTGGACCAACCAGGAAAAACCACCCTAGAAACATATTGGAAATTTGTTATTAAATAATAAACATTTTTATTAATTTAAGATTATAAAATAAAAAAATGTTTCTTATTTTCTATATTATTTTATTATGATTTTATTTATGTTTCAGAGTTTTCTAATTACATGTTACTTTTTATGGGTACATTATAGGTATATTCATCTATATATTTCTATCTTTTATTTTTATTTTGTATTTTCAATCTTATTAATTTAATTTTTTATTTTATAAAATTATAAATTATGTTTATATACATAAATATATTGTTATTATATTTTTCTGATTTAATATATACACTTAAGTAAATATGTCTATTTATTATATATGTATGAATAGGTAATTCATCTATGTTTTTTCTTTATATATTTTATTTTAATGTTTCCTTTATGTTTTTATTCTAGTTTTAACATGTATACATATTATAAATAATACTTATAAAAATATAAAAATATAAAATTACAAAAATAATGAATAATAAATAAATTGAATATTTTAATAGGGTAAACTATATAATAGGGGTCCAAAAGATAACCTTCAAACCTTAACTCCAAAAAATATGAAACCACTTTCATTAAATAGATTATTAAAATTTATATAGAATTGACATGATTTTAATATATTTTGAGTTTTTATTTGAGAGATATAGGTCTGGAGAATTGGGATTTTAGAATCTTATTTAGACTGTATCTTTTTTCACTATGTGTTATTTATGTGTAAACTCAATTTTGTATTTTTTTTCAATATTTTATTATCTATAACTTTTATTTCAAAGTTTATTTATTTGAGGTATAAAAAGTTTAATGAAAAATAGACCCCAAATGAATAAAGAGTGAATAAATAAATGGGAATTTTATTATATTTTGGACCCTTATCTTCCCCAAATTTATTCCTTGTCGAGCTAGTCATCGAGATGCCTAGGTCTCAGGTTTAGGGTCATATAATATCTACGATATTTTATTCTTTTTAATTTCTTTTCTTTATTCTATTATTTTGGCATTAAAAATAATATTTTATACAACATTTACACTATGATGCATGAATGCTAAAATGCATGAATGAAGGGTATTTACATGTTTACTAGGGTTTTTAAGGCCAACATGATAGAATAAAGGTGATGAAATGGAGACTCATCACCCCATATACTTGCCTTTGCTAGTCCCTAGCAAACACCTATGCTTTAAGTGCAGAAAAAGAGAAAAAAAGAAAAGAAAAAGAAAATATGGATTAAATTTTATTATTAAACTTATCTTCATAAGATCGAAGTTAGGAGCTGACAACCCAGTGATTCCGCAATCCAACAACTCCTTCCTTGAGGAGCAGGGTATTCCATTCTAAGTTCAAGTGACAACCCCTCAAGGGAGGGGGAGAAGAGAAGAATGGACAGTAGACAACGTAGCTATTGACGAGCAAGAAATCGAAATTGACCAAGGGAGGAAAATATGTGAAGTGTCGTTGTGCTCAATCAATACGATCACTCATCAAGAAAATAAAAACCACTCAACGTAGAATCAAGCAATCAAGAATGTAAGCGGTTCTCTATTTTTTATTTATGTGGTATAGCTACCAAAGTTGAAAACAAGTAGCATGATTAAAGAACTAAGTCGTTAAATTTCAGATAAATAAAAAATATTTTTTAATAGTTTAATTTTTAGATTTTCAATTTTTAATAAAACACAAGCACAAGAATGAAAAAAAACAAAAAACAATGATCTTTTTGGATTTTTATACACTAAATATGCTCGAAAAATTAAGCTAAAAATATTTTCGAGTTTAAAGGTTTTCAAGTGTTTTTGATAATTTTTATAAGTTTTTCAGATGTTTTTGTGAATTTATAAAAATCAATCAGTGCTAAAAAATCAAAACACTACATAATCAGGGAAAAATTGCAAATTAAAAATATCTAAAATATCCTAAGGTCTTGATCAACAATTTTATGCTAAAATAGAGAGAAAAAGCTACAAACAGGAACTGGAAATGGAATTTTTGGAATTTTATATGATTTTTATAAGTTTTTAAATGTTTCGTAATTTTTAGGATTTTTGTGACTAATTTGTAAATAAAATTAACAAAGTAATTAAAATATAATAAAAGGTATGCATAGCAATTTTTATGGAAACTTTTTATAATTTTATAAGGCAAAAAAGGACATTTTTAAGTATTTTTGAATTTTTAAAAATAGAAAATGCAAATAAATAATCCCAACAAAATTACAATAAATACTACACACTAACTAGAGGTAATAGTAATTTTTATGTAGTTTTCCGAATTAATTTAATACTTATTGAGTCCAAAATAAAGCCTACAATTAAGCACAGTTCACAAAGACCTCTTTGTAAATACTTTAAGTTCCTGGACCCACTGGATACATAATATATAACTTCAGGGCTCAATCCACAAATATTCCAATAAATTCACACACATGCTCAATATAAGACACATGGATATAAATGCAAATTCTAAAAACTCAACATTCACTAACTAAAAGCATCATAGTTCAGGTCAGAACATGCAAATAACCTAAAATCGTGTGATCACACACATGTTCCAGATTTAGAGGGGATTAAATGCAAATAACATAAACTACAAGGTCAAAACTTTAAATGTACTTAACTAAATTTTTTATTTAATGGATTAACATGAAAACACATACATGCATGGGTGAAAACGGAAATATACCCAGACATGGGTACATGGCGCGTGTGGAGTCAATCGCTATCATACGACTCTGATGATCCCTAGTTACAGATCTGACGACTCAGGTGTTGTTTCGAACGTGGGCATCAGATGCATCAGATCCAATGGTCCAAAATCTGCTATTGTGTGGCAGTTTAGATGCTATCTGGTAGGAGCAGGATGATCCAACAACAGAGAAAGGGTCTGTAAGAACAAGACCCCAATGAACTTCAACCGAGCATCAGAGGGGATCCGATGCTTGATGATCGAAAAAAACCAACTTAATTTGGGTAAAGGTAAAAACAAGGGTTGTTGTGTCCCGGATCTCAAAGCTCAATCAATCAAGAAAACTAGAAGACCGCCAAAATAGAATAATCAATCAAAAAGTCGAATAGCGGTCTCGCTATTTTATTTAACTTGTTATAACGATCAGGGTCGAACTCAAGGAGCACGGGTTGGCTTAAGAAGCCTACAAAGTAGTCGAAAAAAATCAAATAAAGGGAAGAAAATGTTTTTGGTGGTTTCATAATTTTTATTTTTTTGTGATTTTTAATTATTAATAAAATATAGAAAAAGGCAAAAAAAGCTCAATCAACAAATTACTTAACAAGACAAATCAAGCCAGAAAATTATAATAAAAATATTTTTGGGTTTTATATTTTTTAAGTGTTTTTAGTAATTTTCTCAGATTTTTATAATTTTTGGTTGATTTTATAAAAATGAAAAAAAGCCAAGAAATAGAAGCTACTGTGAAGCCAGATCTGAAAGCCTAATATAAAATATCAAAATAGCTCTAAAAATCTGGAAACAATTTTATGAAAAACTTCAAATAAAATCCTAACTACAGAAGAAGAAAGTGCATTTTTCTTAATTTTTTAGATTTTTTAATGATTTTTATAAAGTTTTTAGGGGTTTTCAATTTTTAAGTTTTTATATATCCAAATTAAGCAAAAATTGGACTGAATTAACAAAACACAAAAACACACTCACCGGAATGTTTTTAGAATTTTTGAAGGATTTTTAATATTTTTAATTGATTTTATAATGTAGACAGGAGTAAAAATAGAGATTTTTGAATTTTTAAAAATAGAAAATCAAAGCAAAAATGTCCCAAAAACTTATTGAAATTTTTACACAGTGGCAGGAGCCAAGTATCCAAATTTCAGGAGATTTAGAGTTTATTTGATATTTTATTCCACCAATGAAAGAGGCATAGCACACAGGGACCTAAGTGAAAGGAAAACAAGTTTCAGGGGCTTAAATGAAACACGTGCGTAAAGTATAGGAGGCTCAATGTAAATTTCACATCAAATCCAACACATGTTCTAATTCATCACGTACAGGGGCATAAATGCAAATATGTAAACTAAACTTTCATTTCATAACATTCAGAAACCCTAGCCCAATACATGCAAATAGCCCAAAATCTCACGTGACAAAGCATGTGTACCACACACAGAGGGACTAAAATGTAATATCTGAAACTCAAAGGTCCAAAGTGAAAATTATCAAAAATAAAAACAACTATGACAAATATTTACAGGACTGAACTATAAAAGCTAAAGAAAGAAGGACCTAAGTGATATTTACCCTTTCATTATGATCCAACGGCTGCAAGGGGCTCCACTTCAGATCGGACGGTGGAGAATGGTCGGTACCCCTTCGCTAATCGACACCTCGGATCTGATCCACGGATGGATTGAACAACAGCAAGCTCTCCATAAATGGATGGCTCGGATGGACCTGGAGAAGGAGCTCTATCGGAAGGCTATGGAAGGTCGCGGAAGAACAGTTCGCCGATGAATTTTACCCGGCCAATACACACCCTCGGGATGTCCTCCGATGCTGCTGGAATGGGAAAAAGAAGGGCCTCGATCGCCCGCAGCTGGTGGAGTGCTCCAATGAGGCTGGAGGTCCTGCAGGACCCCAGCGACGTGAAGGTCAGGGAGCAGTTGTGCTTCAATGTTAAGACCTCCAGATGAGGTCTACATGCCTTCATACCTGCACAGGAAGAACGTTGGGTCGAGGGCAAACTGCTTCGAGTCGGTGATGGGCGAAATGGGTAAATGGGCGATCGGGTGAAGAACCGAGTTCCCTGTTCTGTGGCGAACCAAGGGGAGCGACTGGGTGAAGAAGGTGCGGAGGGGTCTCGTGAAGGTGTAGGTGTGGTCGGATGGGCAAATGGGCGATCGGAGCATCGGGAAATGGTCAGCGACGGGCGGTGGTCGGAAATCAAGAAGTTGGAAATCAGACAAGGTTAAGGGGCTAAAGAGGCTACCTGATGGTCGAGATCGTCTGGGATGGAGGTCTGCTACCTCCTAGGGTCCTCATCTCAATGTAGCAACGCCTCCAGATACTCGAGCTCGCCGGTGGCGGAGCACGGCAAGGTTGATCGTCGGATCTGAGGCTAACGGCCTTAGTCCTCGCTGCAATCGATCCCTCTCGCTTGCTGTCACTCAAGGAGAAGGAAGGGAGGTCCTGGGAGCCGAAGGGGATGGCCAAAGATGAGTGGAATTGCAGCTGGAGGTGAAGCTATATACGAGTAGGGGTCCGAGAAGATTGGAGTCGGGTGAGCAAATCGAGGCGCCTACCCCAAAAAAGAAGATCGAGCGTGCGTCATGGATCTTAGCTCGACAATCGGAGCCCAGGGTTTGATCAAATGGTGATCGGATCACGACGCTAAAAATCGATGAAATCAGGTCGGCGTAAAGATCTGCGAGAGATGTGGTCCAAGGGCGGAGTTGACCTGGGGTCAACAATCCCCCGTGGACCAATCAGAATTCGCCATTTCGAAATTATTTATAAATTAACTTAAAAGAAGCAAATGATTTTATTTTAAAATCATTTCAAAATAAAAAATGTTTATTATTTTTCAAAGTATTTTTTAATGATTTTTATTTTTTTGAAAAATAAATTAATGTATATACATAATATAATATTATATACAAGTATTAATACATATTTATTTTACATTTTTTTATTATTTTATTTTTGTAAAATTATTCCAATTTTATATTTTATTTATTTACAACATAAAATTTGATATATCAAATAATTTTTATTTCATTTTTATTATTTATTTTATTATTTATTTTCGAGGGTAAAATAAATAGAGATATGTACATATATACGTGGCATATACAAGGGTAGGAGAGAGAAATTTTATTTTCTTTTTCTTTTTATTTTTCTAATTTTTATTTTATTTTTAGAAATATATACAACATGTGAGAAACACACACACAAACACACACACACACACACACACACACATATATATTATAAAAATAAAATAAATACATGAAGGGGGGTATATGTATAATGATGAATGGCCCTATCTCTCTCTACTTGTTTTATTTTGCGATCAGGCCGATGATTGGCCCTCCCTTGGGTTTGGGTCACTCAATAGTTATTCTAAATATTTCCCTCTTTTTCTTTATTTCTTTATTCTTTTATTTTTCCACATAAACATGCTAATTATTGTTATTTACACAAAGCATGGAATTTGAAAATTTATATTATATTTACAAGGATTTACATGGTGTTTTACAAAGATTTTTAGCTAAAATAAAAGAATAAAGAGTGATGAATGGGGATTCATCACCCCCTATACTTTACTTTTGCTAGTCCCTTAGCAAACACCTAGTTGAAAAAGAAGTGCAAAAGAGAAAGAAAAAGACGGGAAATCAAGGTTGATTATTAAACTTTCCTTCATTAAATTGAAATATGGAGCTCAGTCAGACCTTTGGATTATTAATTTGTCGGAACCTTGTCTGGACGTAAGCTTAAAACTCAACAGCCTCTAAGTTCCACCAATCTATGGTCAAGACTCCTCAATAAACCAGATCAGAACAAGTCTACATACACAAACTCTAATTAACATGAATCTTTCCTTGTACTGTGTAAGTGATATGTAGGTCCCCACCTCAGAAATGATAAAGAAACAACCCCCCTTGTCAAGGTAACTCTAATGCCTCATTCTAGCAACTCTTTCCTCGAGGAGCGGGGTATTCCCTTCTAAGTTCAAGTACAACTAGCTCAAGAAGAGGGGGGAGAAGAGAATGGACCATGACCAGTGTAACCATGTATCCTTGGGAGCTCTAACCAGTGTAGCCGAGTCTCCCGCTACAAGCCTCATGAGATGGTCATGTGTAACATAAGATTTTCTTTATTTGGCTATATACACTGAAGGATATGGAGAAATCCTCAAGCGCATCACGGAAGCGTGATCGTCGTATCGGATACGACGGAGAACGACTAGTCGTACTAGTTGTTCGGTGCAGGGGAATTTAAAAAATTTTATTCGATGAAACCAGATGATCCGAGAACCATTCTCAGATCGTTTCATCTATAACCACGACAAGTATAATGCAATACCTCTTGAAGCGTGGTTGATCAAGTCTCTAAGAGAAGAGACCTCCTGTCTCAAGTCCGATCGTCGGAGTAACGGCTTGCGAGCGCGGGGATGAGTCGCGGTGTCCTCGTAATCCAAGAAGATGATCCAAGCACGGTTTCTCATGATCTCGTCGCACGAGATCAAACGTCTCCTTCGTGAGTGAAGCACTCCAAGTAGACGAAGAATCGTAGAGCGTCGAAGCGGCAACACGATGGCGTGGGCGTCGACGATTCTCTCCACCAAGGTATGGTGGACGACCACCAAGAAGAGAGGGAGAGAGGGCTGTCGAGTATGGAGAAAGAGAGAGAGAGAGAGAGAGATGTGTGCTTCAATAACATGTAAAGAGAGAGCATGGTATTCCTCTCTATTTATAGGGTTTTGGGATCCATGGATCTCAATCCATGGGACATATAAAATCAATGGATGAGATTGGTTTATGTCAATCCAATGGTCAAGATTGTTGTTGGTAAAACCAACAACTTGTGATTTAATTTAGATTAAATATATTTGATAAATCAAATATATATTAATACCAAAAATAAATCAATCAAATAAGGAGTGAAAACACAAAGGAGTTTTTCCTCCCCATAAAGAAGAGGGGACGGCTACCAATTCCACAAGGGAATTGGGTGCCGCCCCTTCTTTTCCTAATGGGGAGAGCAATCTCATGGATTCCCAGGAGATTGCACATCTCCTTGATTTTCTCTCAACTTATTTATCCAACAATTTTATTGGGATTTTATTCACCAAAAATAATTCTCAATTAATTTTGGGAATAGTGCAATCTTGACATTGGAAAATTGTGAATCATATTCACAACCCAAAACTAAATGTAATTTACATTTTCAATTAATTAGACAATGTGTATCCAATACACATTAATAATTAATCTACAAATATAAATTATAATTAGCTCTCTCTAATATATTATAAATCACATTTATAACATATTATGAATAATTGGATATTTCTATCCATATTATTCTTATCCATAATAATTAAATCGCATTTAATTATATTGGATAATTTCTCATACATCATGATAATTAAATCACATTTAATTATCAATTTCTCATTGCTTAGATCTTATGGAATTACTGTTAAACCATTTAAGAACAATGCTATTTCTCCACAGATACTTGGAGATAAGGACAGGGCGATTGTATTGTTCCACGTATAGTGACTTGGATAATGAGATCACATCTCAAATCCAGATCTCATGGACCTCTCATAGATGCTTGATTAAATGAAGACCGTAAACCTAATCTTCTCATTGCATTGGAATCTCATTCAGATCAATGTCCAGTATATGGACTAAGATTAGGTCACTTCTCTAATGAGAGGAGTCACTAAAATCCAGACCTGTTTCATCACTCCCTCGGAATGGAAGCATCATGGTTATACAATCGTTTATGATCAAATCACCCTTCAGGTATTCCCAATACCTGTACATCCTGCATACTGGAAGACATATGATCATTATGAAGATATAGATCACTTTTACACTGTCATCTTCATAGTATGATCATCAAGTTTCTCAATCTTGGTCCTTGGGATATGGTACAGATCATATGCTTTCACAAAGCATATATCTTACCTTCGAATTCATATGATGCTTCTAAAGCATGATGACCATGCATGGAATTTGGTCAATCCCAATACCTCATGAGTGAGCTCATGTCTCTCTGTTCACAAGTGAACCTGTATGATCCCTTTGATAGATCATATTACTCATATGCCCTTACATGCACACCAGCTCGCCGGTATATAGACCTTGGTTAGGTCATCAACCTATTGGTCTGCCAAATGTACATACTCAGACATATAGCAATACATCTGTCTCTGGTCAGAGGATGTTTTCCTGTGATGTGACAGTATTCATCATAGGTCTTTGTTTATCCCGATCTCGTTAAGTCAACTCATTGACTCAACTAATCTGATACCTCCGAATCAATATTCCCATGCAGAGGACCTTTATCAAGAGGTCGATCAGATATTAGTCTAATGAGATAGGATTGCCATCTCCCACTCAGACTGGAGATCACTACTTGTCAATCATTGATGATGCTTGATGAGTCATCTATCTAACTCCTTATATATTCATCCAAGCATCAGCCTCTATGATTCAATTAATGAATCAACAACTGTATGATCATCAAGTTGGCCACGGTACATAACCCATATTGTATAGAGGGACCCTATAGTGCATTCATTCATTCAATCTCAGAAAGGGAGTGAAAAAATAATCAATAACTTTCATTGATAATTTATTCATTACAATAACATTTATTGTAGAAATGGTTCGCCCGGGGCTCACATTGCTAACAATCTCCCACTAGCCCTCAGAACCATTCAGGTACAATCTTTAAACCCATTCAGGTACAATGATAAGGATGTCATCGACATAAAGCACGATGAACACAATGGAGCTCCCACTAAGCTTCTTGTATACACAAGGTTCATCAGGATTCTGCACAAAATCATAACTCTTTATGGTTTCGTCAAATTTGATGTTCCAGCTACAAGAAGCTTGCTTGAGCCCGTAGATGGATTTCTTCAACTTGCATACTCTGCCATCCTCAGTCATGAAGCCCTGGGGCTGCTCCATGTAGATATCCTCCTCGAGGTATCCATTGAGGAAAGCCGTCTTGACGTCCATCTGCCAGATGTCGTAGTCAAGATATGCAGCTATATCCAGCAATGCCCTGATGGATTTAAGCATAGCCACAGGAGAGAATGTCACATCGTAGTCGATGCCTTCTCTCTGTGTGTAGACCTTAGCTATGAGCCGTGCCTTGAAAGTCTCTACTTTCCCATCAGGTCCCCTTTTTCTCTTGAAGATCCATTTACACCCAATGGGCTTTACCCCTTTAGGTGGATCCTCTAGGGTCCATACATCATTCTTATGCATGGAGTCAATTTCTGACTTCATTGCTAGCATCCATCTATCCATGTCTTGATCCGCGAGTGCTTCATCAAATGAAGTAGGATCAATGTCAGTCTCACCTGAAACATGGAATCCATACCTTTCAGGTGGTGCAACCACCCTCGAACTCCTTCGAAGAGGTATGGGTGTTTCATCTTTATTTATCTCCTCAGTTTCTGGTCTAGGAAGCTTAGAATCCTCAGGGGATTCAATGAGTTCCTCTACTTCATTATTGTCTTGACCTTTAAGGAAATCATTCTCCAGAAACTTCACATCTCTAGAAACAAAAAACTTTTGGGTCTGAGGGTCATAAAGCTGGTACCAATACCATCTTTAACATACCCAATGAAGTAACACTCACAAGAGAGAGATTCTAGCTTACTTCTGTCCACGTTCTTTGCATGGACCAAGCAACCCCAAACCCTCAAGTGCTTAACACTAGGTTTGGTTCCATACCAGAGCTCATGAAGAGTCTTAGGTACAGATTTGCTAGGAATCTTATTCAGAATATATATTGCAGTCTCTACTTCATATCCCCAGAAACTAAGTGGAAAATGTGCTTTACTCATCATTGAATGGATCATATCCATGATGCTCCCGTTGCGTCTTTCAGCAACACCATTAAGTTGGGGAGTTCCAGGAGTAGTGAGATTGGAGACAATTCCATTCTCTTTGAGGTATTCCTTGAATTCATCAGAGAGCTACTCGCCACCTCGATCAGATCGAATTTGTTTAATCTTCCTACCAGTTTGGTTCTCAACCAAAGCCTTGAATTCTTTGAACTTTTCAAAGGTTTCAGACTTATGATGTAATAGGAAGATAAACCCGTATCGCGAATGGTCATCAATAAACGTCAAATAATATCGATGTCCATTTTGAGTTGCGGTACTGAAGGGACTACATACATCGGTATGAATTAGGTCAATAATACCTTCGCATCTTGTAACCTTGTTACGTAAAGGCGTCCTAGTCATTTTTCCCTGAATGCAATGTTTCCAAGTGGGCAAAGGTTGAACCTGTAGAAAATCTAGATGTCCATCCTTTATCAATCTATTTATCCTATCAAAAGATAAATGACCAACCCTTTGATGCCAAATCTCATTTGAGATGTTTTTATCCTCTCTGGATCTTTTAGGGTTTTTATAAGTGGTTGTCACATTCATGATACATTTATCAATGCACAACTCATAGAGTCCACTAGAAGTCAAAACACCATCCGCAATATATTTATCGTAACGGTTTATGACTAATTTATTACAGAACAGGAATGAATATCCACTTCTAACTAGCTTAGATACAGATATTAAGTTTCTCCTGTCTTCAGGTACATAAAGACACTCTTTAAGTACTAGGACTCTACCACTAGTAGCCGACAAGTCCCGACGGCGACTACTGCAACACTTGCATCAGATCCCATCTGGATGACTATCTCCCTTTCTTCAAGTTTTCTAGTTTCCCGAAACAAATGCAACAAATTGCATACATGAACAGAAGCACCAGAATCAACAACCCAACTTCCTTCTCATCCTACGAGAAAGCTGGTTTCAATGATAAAAGTAGATTTTATACCTGCTGGGGCTTTACCTTTGTCGACCGACTTCAGGTAATCCGGGCAATTACGCCTCCAGTGCCCCAGCCTTTTGCAGTGGTGACAGACGTCGGTTTTCTTCGACGCCATTAAAGTGGATGCATTGGAAGAAGAGCCAACACTTTATCCCTTCTTCTTTCTCTTCTGGGTCGGTCCCTTCCGAGAACCATGCTTCCGACCGCGCTTCCCTTTGACCTGTGCAACCATTGCACTGCCAGTGGGACCATCCTTCTTCATCGCGTCTTCTGCAGACTTTAATGCAGCAAGGAGAGCAGCACTTGTCAATTCCAGCTTGTTCATGTGGAATGACACCACAAAGTTATTGAAAGACTTGGGCAACGACAGCAGAATGAAGTCAGCTTGCATGTCTGCATCCATCGTTGCCCCAAGAGTCTCCAGCTCTGACAAGTACCCAAACATTTTGAGTACATGTTCACGGACCGAAGTCCCTTCCTACATCCTGCAGCGAATGAGGTCTTTCATAACATTGTACCGCTGAGTGCGGTTAATGTCACCAAACATATCCTTCAGGTTCTGCATGATTTCCTGGCAGGTACTCATCTCCACATGTTGCTTCTACAGAACATTGGAGAGAGAACCTAGGATATAGAATCTAGCCAAGACATGATCTTCATCATACTTGTCATTGAATGCTTTTTCTTCCTTGGATTTAGGGTTCTCATGCTTGTCCTCGGAGAGCACATAACTTATGCGCTCAGCAGAGAGAACAAGCTCCAAATTACGGATCCAATCCAAGTAATTTGGGCCGGTCAATTTGTTTACCTCTAGAAGCCTACTAAGTGGGTTCAAAGACTTCATTTTCTGAAATTAAGAATGCACTATATTAGAATATAAAAAAATATTCAAATTTATAACATTTTATTAAGGGATTTTAAATCAAATTATTCTTGCATTGTCAACTTTGAAAGTTCATTCCCTTAATCACTTTCAAAGTAAGAGATATACTTACCGATATATCTCTAGCAAGAATTGGGATCTCCTCTTTATCATTGTCACATCCCAATAATATGAGAATCTACGACTCCTATAAAGAGAAGCGGGAACACATTCCGCCTTGCAAGTCCAACTTGCATTTCCCAATTTGGTCTTCAACACTCGGGCACACTGCCCCTAAGGCGATGTTGACACGTCGTTAATTGAACCAACCGTCAACAGGAATAGTACTCACTATGCGCAATCCAATATCGCCCCAATAATATGAGGATCCGATATTGGGGTCACTATGCATACGGCCTTACTCTTTCGAGAAGCAAAGAGCCCGATCCAGATGCGCTTGCATACAGGAGCTGTCACTTCAGACAGGCGTCTCCCACATGCAATCCCTGGCGACGAAACCCTTCGCCTTGACGGGAGACCATGGATGTCACTTATGTGATCCTCCACCTCATATTCAAATTTTAATTAATTATCATGAATCACATTCACATAATTAATTCTTCCAAGGGAATTATTAACTCTAATCATATTAGAGTATTCTAATTGTACATAATTAATTCAATCGTATTAAATTAATTATCAATCCAATTTAATCAATCAAACTTGAATATATATGGTATTATTCTCAAAGTACGTATTAATTCGTATTTTAATAATTAGAAAAAAATACATCTTAATCCCTCGGATATTATCCCGACCCTACCCGCTGTCATGGCCAATACCGACTGGAGTGGGATGGACCGCATACGTTGCAACCCTCTACCCCAGCGATCCCCGACTAGACACCATATCCGCCTCGGGAAAGGATAATGCCAAATTGATTAATTTGTAATTGAGATGATCATCGGTTCTTCAACGAAATTGTACCATATAGTAATTATCAAAACATTTTTTATTATAAGGAAATTTGCTACACAATTTCCCAAATCCTATTCAAGCATCAAATTTGAAGATTGTGGTTTCTAATTATGATTTAGATCACATTTAATCAATTAATTGGTTGAGGCCATGTCAATTAGGTAAATAATCATCTACAATATTTCACAAATATTTTTCAAGATTATTTCACGAAACTAACAATTAATTTCACTAATGGACAATCACTTGGTTCTAGATTAGGACTGTAATTTCAGCAGTGACCCCTACTTACTAAAATTAACATATCTCAATCAATTTAAACTCAAATTAGACAAAATTAATTTTCATAGATTGCTAACTTGATTTAGGACAGAAACTAATGATGTTTCACGCATTTCGAGGCAGATGATAACAGTAATTAACTCTTTAATCATGTTAAAATCTACTGTACCCGCAACAGTGCATACATGTTCATTAAAACAACCATATCTAGAGCATACGAAATCCGATTTACGCAAACTCAGATCCTATGGTTTCCTTATTTAATGGGGAACAAAAACTAAGAAATACTTCGTGCTTAAACAATTTAAATATGGCCGAAATTATTTACTAAACAGATCTGCGAAATCAAATGCGATAAAAACTTTCACGACCTTAACAATCCCAAGTCGTCCTCGGTTTTTCGAATCATATTCAAAACCGTCAACCTGGCCCTGATTCTACTTGAAGGATATGGAGAAATCCTCAAGCGCATCACGGAAGCGTAATCGTCGTATCGAATACGACGGAGAACGACTAGTCGTACTAGTTGTTCGGTGCAGCGGAATTTAAAAAATTTTATTCGATGAAACCACATGATCCGAGAACCATTCTCAGATCATTTCATCTATAACCACAGCAAGTATAATGCAATACCTCTTGAAGCATGGTTGATCAAGTCTCTAAGACAATAGACCTCCTGTCTCAAGTCCGATCGTCGGAGTAACGGCTTGCGAGCGCGGGGATGAGTCACGGTGTCCTCGCAATCCAAGAAGATGATCCAAGCACGGTTTCTCCTGATCTCGTCGTACGAGATCAAATGTCTCCTTCGTGAGTGAAGCACTCCAAGTAGACGAAGAACCATAGAGCGTCGAAGCGGCAGCACGATGGCGTGGGCGTCGACGATTCTCTCTCCACCAAGGTATGGTGGACGGTCACCAAGAAGAGAGGGAGAGAGGGCTGTCGAGTATGGAGAAAGAGAGAGAGATGTGTGCTACAATAGCATGTAAAGAGAGAGAATGGTATGCCTCTCTATTTATAGGATTTTGGGATCCATGGATCTCAATCCATGGGACATATAAAATCAATGGATGAGATTGATTTATGTCAATCCAATGGGCAATATTGTTGTTGGTAAAACCAACAACTTGTGATTTAATTTAGATTAAATATATTTGATAAATCAAATATATATTAATACCAAAAATAAATCAATCAAATAAGGAGTGAAAACACAAAGGAGATTTTCCTCCCCATAAAGAAGAGGGGACGGCTACCAATTCCACAAGGGAATTAAGTGTCGCCCCTTCTTTTCCTAATGGGGAGAGCAATCTCATGGATTCCCATGAGATTGCACATCTCCTTGATTTTCTCTCAACTTATTTATCCAAAAATTTTATTGGGATTTTATTCACCAAAAATAATTCTCAATTAATTTTGGGAATATTGCAATCTTGACATTGGAAAATTGTGAATCATATTCACAACCCAAAACTAAATGTAATTTACATTTTCAATTAATTAGACAATGTGTATCCAATACACATTAATAATTAATCTACAAATAAAAATTATAATTAGCTCTCTCTAATATATTATAAATCGCATTTATAACATGTTATAAATAATTGGATATTTCTATCCATATTATTCTTATCTATAATAATTAAATCACATTTAATTATATTGGATAATTTCTCATACATCATGATAATTTAATCACATTTAATTATCAATTTATCATTGTTTAGATCTTATGGAATTATTCTTAAACCATTTAAGAACAATGCTATTTCTCCTCAGATACTTGGAGATAAGGACAGGGCGACTGTATTGTTCCACGTATAGTGACTTGGATATTGAGATCACATCTCAAATCCAGATCTCATGGACCTCTCATAGATGCTTGATTAAATCAAGACCATAAACCTAATCTTCTCATTGCATCTGAATCTCATTCAGATCAATGTCCAGTATATGGACTAAGATTAGGTCACTTCTCTAATGAGAGGAGTCACTAAAATCCAGACCTGTTTCATCACTCCCTCGGAATGGAAGCGTCATGGTTATACAATCGTTTATGATCAAATCACCCTTCAGGTATTCCCAATACTTGTACATCCTGCATACTGGAAGGCTTATGATTATCATGAAGATATAGATCACTTTTACACTATCATCTTCATAGTCTGATCATCAAGTTTCTCAATCTTGGTCCTGGGATGTGGTACAGATCATATGCTTTGACAAAGCATATATCTTACCTTCAAATTCATATTATGCTTCTAAAACATGATGACCATGCATGGAATTTGGTCAATCCCAATACCTCATGAGTGAGCTCATGTCTCCCGGTTCACAAGTGAACCTGTATGATCCCTTTGAGAGATCATATTACTCATATGCCCTTACATGCACACCAGCTCGCCGGTATATAGACCTTGGTTAGGTCATCAACTTATTGCTTTGCCAAATATACATACTCAGACATATAGCAATACATCTGTCTCTGGTCAGAGGATGTTTGCTTGTGATGTGACAGTATCCATCATATGTCTTTGGTTATCTCGATCTCGTTAAGTCAACTCATTGACTCAACTAATCTGATACCTCCGAATCAATATTCCCATGCAGAGGACATGCATCAAGAGGTCGATCAGATATCAGTCTAATGAGATAGGATTGCCATCTCCCACTCAGACTGGAGATCACTACTTGTCAATCATTGATGATGCTTGATGAGTCCTCTATCTAACTCTTTAGATATTCATCCAAGCATCAGCCTCTATGATTCACATAATGAATCAACAGTTGTATGATCATCAAGTTGGCCATGGTACATAACCCATATTGTACATAGGGGCCCTATAGTGCATTCATTCATTCAATCTCAGAAAGGGATTAAAAAAATAATCAATAACTCTCATTGATAATTTATTCATTACAATAACATTTATTGTAGAAATGGTCCGCCCGGGGCTCACATTGCTAACATACAATCCGGTGGGTATTTTATTTTTAATCCATACCCACCACTTTTTGGAGCTTTTCTTTATTTGCACATATTTTATGTGCATATGTACAACATATCTACATGGTGCAGCATATATACATAAGGAGTTTTTCCTCTTGAGCCAGTAGACTATCCCTCTTTTGAAGCTTTATTACAACCCACAACTCCTGTCTTTAGACTTCATCACCACCAGATCAAGTTGAGATGCACTTCCTTCACTATAAGAAGAAGAGAGGTTCCGCCTAGAAATATTACCCTCATATGCTACCCCAAACCAAAGGAAATTGCCTCCTCACCACCTCATCCGTGGAGAGCTATGTGTAAAGTGCTGGTGCAAGTAAAGACATTGTCCCTGAGAGTCATGTATGCATTGTTAAGTGCTCTACTTAGGCTCATCAAGATGACATATGCTCATAGCCTAGTGGACTCAAAGAATTAAGTCCCAAATGGACTTAAAAAGTTTTAATCATAAGCCCTATAAGGTTCCTCTTCGAATTAGGTGGACTAATATCTTAACCAAGATCCATTTTCCAATTTAATTGCAGGCCAGTTTAAATGTCAACTATGATTTGGAAAAACTGTGCAAATATTTACAAATATGCAATCTTTACAAGATTTTTGAAAATGTGCAAAATCTTTGAAAAATGTTTAAAAACATGGATGTATGCATGAATGCAAAGTTTTGCAAAATATTTACAAAAATTTACACAAGGTTTTTCCAAGCTTTTTGTTTTTCAAAACATTTTACAAAAATTTTATACTATATAATAATTTTGATATCAAAATATTTACAAACTATTTACACAAATCATTTTTACAATCATTTGTACAAAATTAATGTTTATAAATTACTATTTATGTACAAGAAGAATTTTATGTATAAGGGAAACTTTTTAAATTTTTCTGGATTTTTAGCCATTTTATTTATTAACACACTCACACAAAGTACGAGTTATGGCTAAAGTATATATGAAATATATACGACACCCCCTATATTTAGCTCGAACAATGTCCTCAGAGTGAATCAAGAGCAATGAATAAGACATAACTCTTGCTTAGTATAGGGAAGTGAAAAGGAATGGTATACTAAAACAAATCAAAGAATAGAATGAAGAGGACTTGGTGTTTCCCCCTATACTTAGGATCAAGTAATCCTAAGTATAGCAAGTTGTACATGAAGGGAAATCCAAGTGGGAGAATGTATAGGGTCTATCCCCCATACTTAGGGTAAATCCTTAAGTATAGGCAGCAAAATAGAGGTAGAAAGAATCAATAGAATACCCGAGAGTCCTACACCCCCCTATACTTAGGGTAAAGTACACCCTAAGTATAGCATAATCATATGATAAAGATGGGGTGTGGGACTAAAGAATGGAGTGATATGGACAACTGGATCTAGACAAGTCGGAAAAACAGTGATAATCAGGCATGAAATGCAATAGATGTGAGTCAAGAGACCACATCTCACGCAAAGTGAATAGGGGCAACGTCAACGACCAGCGGCTCATGATCTAGATATGGTTTGAGACGCTGCCCGTTAACACGAAAGGTAGCATCAGAAGACAACTCATATATATCAATACTCCCATTGTCATGTACCTTTCGGACCATATAGGGTCCCTTCCATTTGCTCTGTAGATTTCCTGTAAATAAATGAAGCCTAGCATCAAACAACCATTGTCTCTGTCCTGGCTCAAACTGCTTGTGGCTGATATGAGAATCATTCCACTCCTTTACTCTCTCTTTATAATGTAGGCTACTCGAAAGGTTGTACCACGAAGCTCCTCCAGGGCTGCTAACTCTACCCTCCTCTGATCTCCTACACTCACTGGATCCATAATTATATCAGTGAGTGCCCAAAGTGACCTATGTCTCAGCTCAATAGGTAAATGGCAGGGCTTGCTGTAGACGAAGCGAAAGGGAGATGTACCCAAAGGAGTCTTGACGGACGTCCAATATGCCCAAAAGACCAAGTCCAAAAGCTATGACCAATCCTTTCGGTCAGGGCAGACAACCTTCTACAATATAGTCTTGATCTCCCTGTTTGACACTTCAGCAAGACCATTCGTTTGAGGGTGGTATGGAGTGGCTACTCGATGGTCTATGTTGAACTCGTTAGCAAGGGCCTTTACCTTGTCATTGACCAAATGAGACCCCCGTCAAAAATCAACACTCGAGGTACCTGATAACCCAAAAACCCGAGTGACTAAGGTAGAAGGTATGAAATATAGGTCGTTGCGACCTCAGCCACTCAGAATGGGTATATCAAGAAAAATCAACCACTCAAAGAGATCAAATCAATCAAAACAAATACGAGCGGTCTAGCTATGAGTTTAACCTGGTATAGCTCCCACGGTCGATCACAAGGAGCACGGGTTGGCTAGAAAGCCTACGAAGTAGTCAGAATGAGATAAAATACAGAGAAAATATTTTTAGTGATTTTTAATGATTTTTAGATTTTTTTGGAAATTTTTAATATATGAAGAAAATGAGAAAAGCAAGACAAAGCACACTTGGGCAATTTATTTAAAGCATCAAAAATCAAGCACAAATTCCCGAAAAATTGTTTTTATGTTTTTTAAGTTTTTAAATGTTTTTGGTTAATTTTTGATATTTTTCTGATATTTATTCTGAATGCTAAAAATCAAACAGTGCTAAAAGTGGAAGGTACTGTCCAGCAAGGCTTAAGACCCAAAAATAAAATATTTATGGATCTCAACAAGCCCTGGAGGTAATTTTCCTGTAATCTAGAAAGAATAAGGAAAATTTAGGTACCCTAATTATTGTTTTTGGATTTTTAAATTAATTATTATAATTTTTATGGGTTTTTAGGGGTTTTTCAATTTTTAAGGTTTTTAAGTGATGAAAAATAGCCAAAATTGGCTAGAAAATCAAACAGCAAGCAAACTACAGTATCTAATTTTTTTAGAATTTTTGGGAGTGATTTTATATTTTTTTGTTATTTTCCAATTCAAACAGTAGCTGAAAAGGCTGTTTTTGAATTTTTAAAAATAGTAAAAGGATTCAGAAATGTCCCCCAAAATTCTCAAAAATCCTACAACATGGCAGGAGCCATGTGTCAAATTTTCATCGAATTTGGAGGTGATTTGATATTTTATTCAAAATCCAAAGGAGGGCACTGTGCACAGGGACCAAAGTGCAAATACCCGAGAATCTGGGAGCCCAGGTGCAAAATACCCAGCAAGTCACGCGCGTGGCGCATGGCTGGGGCACGCAGGGACCAAATGGTAATAAAAACCACGTTCCAGGACCTTTTGGTAACGGGTACCAAAAAGTCCAAGGGTCTGGTTGCAAAAAGCCCACTAAAATCCGCACATGTGTAATAAAAACGCTCACAGGGGCATAACTGCAATTACTAAAAAGTTCTCATTCATTTCATAACCCAACAGACTACAGGATAAAAGATGTAAATAGCCCAACTAAACACGTGACGAAGCACGTGATCTCATACACACAGGGGCATAAATGCAATTAAAAACAAGCACAGGGTCCACAGTGCAAATTACCCTACGTGAATAAAAGTACTAAAATATTTACAGGACTCGGAAATAAGACGAAAAACTAATAGGGGGCCCTAAGATATTTACCCCTTTATTGGTCGACGGCCAGATGCGCGCCACGTGGTGGATGGACGGTCAGGATGGGCGGCGCTACTCCTCTCTTTTTCTCTTCGGCTCGATCGACGGCTGAGGTGAGGCCACGTAGGTGATCCAACGACGCTGGGCTCCGGGCCTCTCTCCTCGGCTGTAACGGTCCTGATGCACTCCTCAGATGAATCAACGGTCGCTGCTCCTCAACTGACGGACGGCTAGGATTAGAACTGGAGCGAAGGTGTCATCGGACGGCTCTGGAAGATGGAGGAAGAACTCGACGCCGGCGAAGTTCGCCGGCCTCCTGCGTGCGCTCCGGTCCTCCTCAACTGCTGCAAATGATCGGAACACGTTCCTGGTGCAGCCCCGCAGCTGATGGTCTTGGCCGATGGCCCAGCCGAGCCCTGGAGGGGCTCCGGCGAGGCTGGCGGCGCGAAGCTCCGGTCTGAACTGTAAGGGGGCTCAGATGCCTCCCTTTGGACCTGCAAAGTAGACAGAAGGCTTCGCGGGTCGAGGGCAAAGTGCCTCGACCCAAGGAAGCGGGGTGAAGGTGGTCTGTGCGGTGGGGCGAACGAGCTCCGGCGAGGCGGAGACGGTGGAGCTCGACTCCCAGCTCCGGGGCGAGCTGGGTTGAACGAGTGGGTGAAGAACGCGTGTGGGGAGATGGCGGAGATGATGGGGCGCTCCGATGATCGAAATGGTACTCAGGATAGTCGGAATCAGGGAAGCACGGCGATGGGTCGATTTGGGGGTAGCTTGAAATACGATTAAACAAGAAAGAACTAAGGTTACCTGATGGGTGCGGTAGACTGTGGTGGAGCTCAGCTGTCTCCTGGTCCTCGCCTCAAGGGACGTCACTTCCCGAGGCTCGAGCTCCGGATGGTCGTCGGAGCACGGCTGCTTCAAGCGGCCGGATCGATGGTCGACGCACCTCTTCCTCGCTGCAACACCGGTGGGGGCAAGCTGTCACCTTGCTCGTCTCAATGGAGCTCACTGGAGAGAGAGTGGTTAGCCAAAGATGGCGCGAGAAAGCGGCGGAGCTCGGATTATATACGCATGAAGGTCCGGAAAGGAGGTGGCGGGTAGGGCGCGCCGAAGCGCGGATCTCGAGGCAGAAGCTCCGGCGAGCTTCTCGGATGTGCTGAGGTCATAACGGACCCGGATTTGGGGTGAATGGGAATCGTGGTCAACAAAGGAAATATCCGAGAAGGCGGGTCGAATACTCAAACCCGGGCTCTGGTGGTCCTGGGGGAGGTGTTGACCGGGGGTCAACAATCCCCCCGTGGACCAATCAGAGCCCGCCAATATTTGGGATTTTATTTGATTTTTTTGAGGCCTTAAATGGCCGAATTTCCAAAAACTTAAAACATGAAAAATGTTTGTTTTAATTTTTTCTATTTTTTTGTGATTTTTAATTAATTTTTGGAATTTAAAATAAGGTATATACATATTAGCTATACATAGGTATATATACATTAAGTAGATTTTTGATTTTTGATTTTTAATTAGTGATTTTTATACATTTTTATTCCCATTTTATATTTTATTTATTTATAGGATAAAATGAGGAATAAAAGGCTATTTTTATTTTATTTTTATTATTTATATACATAGGTCAAATAATTATTTATTTATACTTATATACATGGTATATATACAAGGTAGTTTTGTGTTTTAATTTTGTAATTTTTATTTGATTTTTGGTTTAATTCTTTTTATTTTATTTATTTACAAGGTGAAATAAATAGAGAGATGATGAGCTATGTACATGATGAAGGGTTCTTTTTGAATTTTTGATTTTTAATTTTTGTTTTGTTTTCCATAGTTTCTATATATACAAAATATGTACAAATATATTTTTTTGGTTGAGGAAAATATTATTTATTTATTTACATAAATATATATACACATGAGCCCCTATCTCCCTCTACTTGTGGCTTTTATGCGGTCAGGCCCATGCTGAGCCCTCCCTTGGGTTAGGTTGCTCAATATTTATTCTAAATATTTCCCTCTTTTTCTTTTTCCTCTTTATTCTTTTATTTTTGCACAAAAACATGCTAATTACATATTTTTACAAAATGCATGCTTTTGCTAATTATTGATATTTACATATATCTACATGTATTTGCAAAGGTTTTTGTAGCTAAAATATAAGAATAAAGAGTGATGAATGGGTATTCATCACCCCCCTATACTATACTTTGCTAGTCCCTTAGCAAACACTTATTTGAAAAAGAAGTGAAAAAGAAAGAAAAAGAAAAAGAAAAAAAAAGAATGTGCATGGATCAAGGTTGATTTATTAAACTTTCCTTCATTAAATTGAAATATGGAGCTCGATCAGATCTTTGGATTATTAATGTGTCGGAACCTTATTTGGACTTAAGCTTAAAACTCAACAGCCTCTAAGTTCCACCAATCTATGGACAAGACTCCTTAATAAACCAGATCAGAACAAGTCTACATACACAAACTCTAATGACCATGAATCTTTCCAAGCAGTGTAAGTGATATGTGGCACCCCCACCTCAGAAGCAACAAAGAAACAACCTCCCTCAACCTGGTAACTCTACTGCCTCGGTCTAGCAACTCTTTCCTCGAGAAGCGGGGTATTCCCTTCTAAGTTCAAGTGCAACCGGCTCAAGAAGAGGGGGTAGAAGTATAGAGTTTTGGAAGCCTAGCCAGTGTAGCTAGGTCTCCCGCTGCAAGCTTCATGAGATGTAACATGGATAACATAAGCTTTGCTTTATTTGACTATGTACACTCCGGTGGGGTTATTAAATTTTCAATCCGACCCACCACTTTTTTGGAGTTCTTTTTGCATTTTTGCATTTTTTTTTTCAAAGACTTCTGTACAGCATATCTACATGGTGCAGCATATAAGAAATTTCCCCTTGAGCCAGTAGACTATCCCTCTTTTGAAGCTTTATTGCAACCCACGGCTTCTGTCTTTAGTCTTCATCACAACTAGACCAAGTTGAGGTGCACTTCCTTCACTAGAAGAAGAAGAGAGGTTCCGCCTAGAAGTACTACCCTCATATGCTACCCCAAGCCAAAGGAAACTGCCTCCTCACCACCTCATCCGTGGAGAGCCATGTGTAAAGTGCAGGTGCAAGTCAAGCCATTGTCTCTAAGAGTCATGCGTGTGTTGTTAAGTGTTCTACTTAATCTCATCAAGATGACATATGCTCATAGCCTAGTGGACTCAAAGAATTAAGTCCTTATGGACCTGAAAAGCCTTAACCCTAAGTCCTATAAGGTTCCTCTTAAAGTTAGGTGGATTAAGATCTTATTCAAGCTCCATTTCTCAATTTAATTCCAGGCTTAGTTTAAATGTCAACTCTCATCCAGGAAAAACTATATACATATCTGTACACAAGATGCTATTTACAAGTATTTTACAATCATGCAAAATTTTTGAAAAATGTTTCGAAATCATGGATGATGAATGAGGTGCAAGTTTTGCAAAAAGATATTCACAAGTATTTACACAAGATTTTTGCAAACTTTTGATTTTCAAAACATTTTGGAAAAATTTTGTACTATATACATAATTTTGATACAACATATTTACACAAGCTTTACACAAAAGATTTTTGAAATTATTTTTACAAAAATACTTTGTACACTAGCTATGTATGTGCAAGGATAAAAGAGGTTTATGTACATGAAAATTTTTAAATTTTTGTGATTTTTAGCCATTTTATTTATTAACACACTCACACAAAGTACGAGTTATGGCTAAAGTATATATGAAATATATACACACCCCCCTATACTTAGCTCGAACGATGTCCTCAGAGTGATCAAGAGCGATGAAGAAGACATAACTCGTGCTTAGTAAAAGGGAAGTGAAAAGGAATGGCTAAGTACAGGAACGAATAAATGAATAGAATAAGAGGAACTCGGTGGTTTCCCCCTATACTTAGGATTAACTAATCCTAAGTATAGCAAGTTGTACATGAAGGGAAAGCCGAGTGAAGAAGATACAGGATCTGCCCCCCCTATACTTAGGGTAAAATATCCCTAAGTATAGGCAGCAAAACAGGGGCAAAACGACTGAAGAGAATATTCGCAGGTCCGACATCCCCCCTATACTTAGGGTAAAGTACACCCTAAGTATAGCAAAATCATAAGATGAGAAAAGGGATGTGGGACTAAAGAATAGAATGATATGGACAACTGGATCTATACAGGCGGAGGAACAGTGAAAATCAGGCGTGAGATGCAAAAGATGTGAGTCAAAAGACCACATCTCACGCAAAATGAATAGGGGCACAAATGATAACGTCCTGCGGCTCATGATCTAGAAATGGCTTGAGCCGCTGGCCGTTCACTCGAAAGGTGCTCTCAGAAGACAACTCGGATATATCAATACTACCATTGTCGTGCACCTTCCTGACTAGAAAAGGTCCCTTCCATTTGCTCTGTAGCTTCCCTGGAAATAATCTAAGCCTCGCATCAAACAGCCATACTCTCTGTCCAATCTCAAAATGCTTGTGGCTGATATGAGAATCATGCCACTCCTTCACTTTTTCCTTATAATGTAGGCTGCTTGAGAAAGCTGCATCTCTAAGCTCCTCCAGGGCAGCTAACTCTGCCCTCCTCTGGTCTCCTATACCATCTGGATCCATCAAGATATCAGTAACTGCCCAAAGTGACTTGTGCCTCAGCTCAACAGGTAAATGGCACGGCTTGCCATAAACGAGGCGAAAGGGAGATGTACCCAATGGAGTCTTGAAAGACGTCCGATATGCCCACAAGACCGAGTCCAAAAGCTGTGACCAATTCTTTCGGTCAGGGCGGACGACTTTCTGCAAAATATTCTTGATCTCCCTATTCGACACCTCAGCTAGACCATTCGTCTGTGGATGGTAAGGTGTGGCAACACGATGGTCTATGCTGAACTCGTTAGCAAGGGCCTTCACCTGGTCGTTGATGAAATGAGACCCCCCATCAGAAATAAGAACTCGTGGAACCCCGAACCGCGTGATGATATGTTTCCTCAAAAATCTGCAAACTGTCCTCGCATCAGCGGCTCGGGCGGGGATAGCCTCAACCCAACGACTAACATAATCAACGGCCAACAGAATGTACTCAAATCCCTGACTCTTAGGGAATGGACCCATGAAATCGATGCCCCATGCGTCAAAGACCTCACAGAAGTGAATGGGCTGCATCGGCATCATATCACGCTGTCCACAAGTGCCCATCCTCTGACAGTCAGTACACCTCTTCACGAACTCATCAGAGTCCTTGAAGAGGGTAGGCCACCACAAGCCGGATTGGAGCACTTTCTGTGTCGTTCTCCTCCCAGAATGATGTCCTCCTGCCTCAAACTTGTGGCAGTAGGTGAGGACGCTATGGTGTTCCTCCTGAGGAATACACCGACGCCAGACGCTATCCCCTCCTTCGTGGTAAAGGATGGGATCCTCCCAGTGGTAGGACTTGGCCTTCGCAAGGAAGGTCTCAAGCCTCTGCCTGGGCCAATCTTGTGGGACTTTCCCTGCAACGAGAAAGTTCACAATATCGGCATACCACGGGAGTGAGGCGATAGCCAGAATCGCCTCATCTGGGAAGGTATCACGAATAGGATCAATCTGCTCAGAATCCTCAGGCTGCTCTAATCGGGAGAGATGATCCGCCACCACATTCTTGACTCCAGGCTTATCCTTAATCTCAATGTCGAACTCCTGGAGTAGAAGGATCCATCTAGTCAGTCTGGCCTTGGAATCCTTCTTTGCCATAAGGTACCTGATGGCGGTATGATCTGTAAACAAAGTCACCCTAGATCCAATGATATATGATCTGAACTTATCTAAGGCAAACACTACTGCTAGCATCTCCTTCTCTGTGACCGTATAATTCCTCTGGGCGGAATCCAATGTACGGCTAGCATAGTGTATGGCAAATGGCACTCCATCCCTCCTCTGTCCCAGCACTGCCCCCATGGCAAAATCGGAGGCGTCCGTCATGATCTCGAATGGGAGAGACCAATCAGGCGGCTGGAGGACAGGAGCCTCTATAACATGCTGCTGGAGAGTCGCAAAAGACGAGAGACACTTGTCATCTACAAGGAACTCGGTGTCTTTCGTCAAGAGGTCAGTCAACGGTCGGGCAATCTTGCTGAAATCCTGAATGAACCTCCTATAAAACCCAACGTGCCCCAGGAATGACCGTAACTGCCTCAGATTGGACGGCGGTGTGAGTTTTCTAATGACATCCACCTTGGCCGGATCAACCTCCATGCCCCTGTTGGAGATGATGTGGCCAAGCACCGTCCCTTGAGTCACCATGAAGTGACTCTTCTCCCAAGATAGCACCAAATGGAACTCAATACATCGCTGGAGTACTCGGTCTAGGCAGTCAAGACAAGAATCAAATCCGTCGCCGTAGACCGAGAAATCGTCCATGAAGACCTCCAAACACTCCCCTACCATGTCCGAAAAGATCGACAGCATGCACCTCTGAAAAGTCGCAGGGGCATTGCATAGCCCAAATGGCATGCGTCGAAAAGCATATGTGCCGAAGGGACAGGTAAAGGTGGTCTTCTCCTGATCTTCAGGAGCGATGGCCACCTGGTTGTAGCCCGAGTACCCATCCAGGAAACAATAGTGGCTCTTCCCTGCCAGTCTCTCAATGATCTGGTCAATAAAAGGCAGGGGGAAATGGTCCTTCTTGGTGGCCTGGTTGAGTCTCCTGTAGTCAACACAGACCCTCCAAGAAGTGGGTACTCGTGTAGCGATCTCCTCTCCCGACTCACTGATCACAGTCGTGATGCCCGTCTTCTTGGGCACCACATGCAAAGGGCTGACCCACTTGGAGTCGGAAATGGGATAAATAAAATCTGCGCTCCACCATTTGGATATTTCCTTCATCACGACCTCTCTCAGGTTGGGGTTCAGTCGCCGCTGGAACTCACGCGACGGCTTCGCCCCCTCCTCAAGATAGATATGGTGGGAGCACACTGCTGGACTAATCCCATGGAGATCCGCTACGCTCCATCCGATCGCCTTGCGGTTCTTTTCAAGAACCCCCATCAGACGGGATTCTTGCTCTCCAGTCAACTCGGCTGAGATGATGACTGGGTACATCTCTGGATCGCCCGCAAGGAATCGATACTTCAGCGAAGTAGGGAGCGGCTTTCGCTCTGGAATGCTGGGTGTTGGCAAATCTGGCTGTGGAAGAAATCGAGTGAAAGCTGCAAGGTCGGCCACATCTGCCTGTGAAAGTGAAAGCGTACTCTCGCAAGCTGGATCGGGAGAAGGCGGCTCAACTGTACTGTCTCTGCTCTGCTCTGCCTCTACCTCCTCCTCTGTAGGCTCAGGTGAACTCAGGTCTGGCATCTGATCATAACAATCGGCCCAATCAGACTCTGAATCCGAGGGATCTGTATCAAAAGCGGTGGCATCAGTACCACCGGGAACCAAGGTGGCCTCAGCACCACCATCACTACTCATCGTGCTGCGATCGAGGACCGGCTCTGCTGCCTCTATGGTATCCTGAACCAGGTCTGTGCTCTCCAGACCCTCCTCTGCTATCGTCTCTGCATCAGCTGTATCTGAAAGTGAGAGGGTGGTCTGTGTCTCCAGGTCTGCCCAAGCTGCCTCATCGTCTGAAATCACAAAATCGCAGTCCTGGTGGATGTCTGGCTCTGCGTCTGTCAGCTGCTCGGAATCGGTACTCGCATCTGAGCGGGCTCTGAGTCTGGCTCTGTAGTCCTCAACCGTCTCTATTTGTATACTCTCGCCCTCGACGCGAAAGTACACCTTCCCGCTATCATGATCAGTCACCGCCTTCGCTGTGGCCAAGAACGGATGACCAAGGATGATGGGGGTATCGGTCACTGACTCAGGGATCTCCATGTCCAACACTACGAAGTCCACGGGGAATTTCAGGCCCTGAATCGTGACGATAACATCTCGTAATAACCCCTTCGGCCTCTTGACAGATCGATCAGCGAACTGAAGGACTGTCCTGCTCTGTCGAAGAGTGCCCAACTCGAAGCGGTCGAGAAGGGCTGCCGGAAGAAGGTTAATCGACGATCCGCTATCTAGAAGAGTACGGTCGAACCTCTGCTCACTAATCTGGCAACTGACATACGGGGCCCCTGCATCTGGCCTCTTGGCTGGCAGTCGGTTCTGGATCGCGAAGCACGTAGCTTTCGTCAGCACATGTATCTCTGAAGTATGGTTCCTCCTCCTCCTCCTAACTGTAGTCCTCTCTCTCAAAGATCTCTGGAGAAGGGGGATGTGCTGCAAAGCCTCCTGGAGGGTCAGCTGAATGTGAAATCGATCTATCATGTTCTGGCTGAACTCCTCAAGCTCTCTCTTTTTGGGATTTTCTGATTTCTTCCCCTTCCCCATCTGAAGGGCTCTAGGGAAGGGGATCACTGGGTCCTTCTCAGATGAAGGACTAGGAAAAGATCTACGCGGTTCAAGGACCGGATCCACACATACATCATGCACCACAGTGGGACCAGAAGAATGTAAACCTTTTCCTTTATTCATCACAGAATCCTGAGATACATGACCATGAGGAAAAACAACAACTCTCTCTCTACAGACACCGGTGGCCTCAGTACCACCACGGACGGGCTGCTCTGCTGCTGCTGGTGAAGGTAGACGTCGGGCGGCATCAGTACCGCTTGCTGGCTCGGCTGCTGCTGGGGTGGCATCAGTACCACCTCCTCGATCTGGTGAAGTGGCGGCCTCAGTACCGCCTGTAGGATCAGCATCATCGGTGGCCTCAGTACCACCGTCATCGACTGGAGCGGCCTCAGTACCGCTCTCCTCCTCCTCCTGGGGCGCCTCTGGATGGTGCTCAGCTGAGGCGCCGCCGCCGGCTGGGGTCCTACCGCTCCTAAGCGTGGCAAAATCAACATCAAACAGATCTGAAGAAGTATCATCAAATGGATCGCTAGGAGTGGCTAACTCAGTATGTACTACCTGCTCAGACTTCCGCTTCAGGTTGTTCGGATTGGGCTCTATCTGTGCAGGTATGGCGGCCTTCCCTCTCACCAAGTCCCGCATCTCCTGGCGGAACTCATCCATCTCCCGTCTGAAGGTCGCCTGCTGGTCCGTGAGGAGGCGGGCGATATCATCCAAGGCAGGGCTCTCGTGGGAGCCCGACGGGTAGCCTCTCTGTGGGTGAGGCTGCTGGTACTGCTGTGGGTGAGAGGGGTAGGACGGAGGGTGCTGCTGGTGCTGGTATCCCGGGTGAGCTTGCTGCTCACGTCTCCCAGACTGTCCCTGCTGCTGATAGGGACGAGGACCGTAGGATGGCTGCTGCTGATACACTGGGGGCTGCTGCTGCGACTGGTGCTGGTCTCTCTGATGGGAGTACTGCCCTCCCTGACCTGACGGCTGCTGCTGGGGCTGGGCACCACCACTCCCCCACCTGAATCCGGGATGGTCTCGTCGGATCCCAGGCTGGGGACGGTCGTACCAGATCCCGTTGACATCCATCAACGGCTCTGCATCCAAGGGGGCTGGGGGTAGTACTGCCAACGGCTGGTCCGGCTGGTAGAGCACCATCTGCATCTCTGAAGATGGTGGAGACTGGTAGGTGGGTTGCGGCTGCTGGTACGGCTCCGCCTGTACAAAGTGAACCTGTCTAGGCTGCTCTGAGGAGCTGGAGCGCTGGGACGAGCTGCTGCTGCCGCCGGTATCGCCTCGCGACAGAAGACGGGGCTGCAAAGCCGTCTGTGTCTCCTGGAGACACATGAGCTGTGTCTTCATGTCGCTCAAGACCTGTGCCATCTGCTCCATCTGCGTGATACTCTGGCACTGCTTCTTCTCTAACAGCTCCATGCGGTCCAACTTCTCGCTGATAATGCCCATGTCCGCAGCGGACGACTCGGCCTGTGCTGCTGCTACTGCGGACAAACTGGATGGACCTGCATCTACCCGTGCTATCCTCTGGTACTGCACGGGTCCTGGCTGATGTGGCTGGGTCTTCTGCGTATAGAGCCTGGTCTGAGACATCACCATGTAGTTCTCTGACATCTCCTCGTAAATGGCCCAGACCTGCTCGTGGTCCTTGGCAAAGTAGGACCCGCCGCAAGAAGCGTTCACCAGACCCTGAAGCTCTGGCGTCAACCCGCTGAAAAAGCTCTGAACTAGGTTCGGCTTCGATATGTCGTGGTGCGGGCATCTGTCTAAGAGCTCTCTGAACCTCTCCCAAGCCTCGTGGAACTGCTCGTTGGGGAACATGGAGAAGTTGCTGATCAGGGCCCTCGCTGCATTCGTCCGCCCGAGTGGATAGTACTTCTTCAAGTACTCGGTGCGGAGCTGCTCCCAGGTGTGGACGAACTTCCCTAGATGCTTCAGCCAGGTGGCTGCTCTATCTGCCAGTGAAAACGGGAAGGCTATCATCCGTATGGTGTCCTGGTCCACGTGACGATCGTGGACAGTGCTGCAGATCATCAGAAACTCCTGGAGGTGGAGGTGGGGCTCCTCGGTGGCTAGCCCGTGGAAACGGGGTAGTAGCTGCAAGGTGTTCGGGGGGAACTTGAAGTCCCCCACGATAGCTGGCACTACCACCCAGTGATGCATCAGAGTGGATCCGGGGTTGTGTAACGCCCGCATCGGCTGTGGTACTCCTCTCGCAGCAACGGCTGTTGCTGCGGCGGCGGCTGCTGCCTCTGCGTCCTCTGCATCAGGTATATCCTCGGGCTCGCTCTGCTCTGAACCTCGCTCTGCTCGGAGCCTCTCCAACTCGCGCCTCATCTCAATCATGAATGCTCCCTGATCGCGGAGCTGCTGCTGAACCGTCTCAAGTGATGCGATCAGGGTGGAGTTGATCGCCCCCTGGTCAAGTACAACATGATGGTCTCCCTGTCGACCTCTGGGGGAATCGTCTGCTCTGGCGGCCATAACGACGTCTGCAAAATCAAATGAGCCCAACTCAGGTGCTGTCAAATCTGATAATCTCTCCTCGGGCTCATGTCTCTCAGGAAGGTCAGAAAGGGGGTCGAGGGGGAACAGGGCGGAATCATACTCGGGCTCGGAGAGCTGGTCTGGGCTCTCACGAGCCAACCTAGATGATCGGGTAGACGTGCCCGAAAGCGGTGCAACCAGAGGCTGCCTAAGAGACCGTCTACCCATCATCTTGATCTGGGCGAGTAGGGCGGATGAGATCTGGAATCAACTATGATCACAAAATAAACCCCCGGTTCACCAACACAACACGAGCTGAAGACCGTGAAAGTTCGGTCAAATTATCTTGTCTATTTTATTTTGGTGAACACACAAAGTATCAGAGCGCTTACGTGACCTGTTAGGATATCCGATACCAGCCCCAACCGACTGGCCCGCACTAAGAAGTCGGTAATCAGTCGGGTCTAGCACCGGGAGGCTCTACCTAGGGTGCGGGTCACTCTCTCGCGCATCCAAACCAGACAATGAGGGGGTTGCTCTCCCCAAGACAAAGTTTTTAGGGTGAGCGGTTTTTAATGATCAAGTATGATTAGCAGTCCCGATTTTATTGTTTTTCTTTTTAATATTTTTCAAAGCAAGCAAAAAGGCCTAACGAATTTTTCGGTTCTCCTGATTATTTAAGCCGAAAACAGGGGGGAGAAGACGAAAAAGCCGATGCGCGAGAAAATCAATGATGCATGCAAAGTAAGGAAGGCGTACCTGACTCCAGCACTCTACATGCAATTATGATCCGCGCAGAATTTAAAGACAAGAAATAAACTACCTAAATGATGCAACGGGAAAAACCGAGGCCCTAAACAGCAGTGCTAGCGTAGAACCGTCTAACCGATCACCGACCTCCAAGCCAAAGAGTCCGGTCTTGGCTTACCCCTCCTCTTCTCGACAGGTCGAGTTCAGGAGTTAGCGCTTGTGGGGCAGGCTCGCGGCACGTAGGCTGCGAAGGCAAATGAGTCGGTTATTTTTATTAATTTATTTTTAGTAGGTCCAATTAACGATCTATAGGAACAGATCAGCAATTAGGTGTGGGGATCCTACTATTACGGCACAATCACCAGAAAATCCTACGGCTAGGGGCTCGATCAAAAAGCCGCGTAATCACCGGAAAGGTAGTAAAAAGTAGAAAATGAAAAGCCGCGAAAAACCGCGAAAACCGCTAAGTTCTAAAAAGGGTCCCCCGAGCACACCGGTGCTCGGCGAAACAGACCCGAGAGTGTCCAAGTCCAAAGGTCTGAGCGTACCTGTATTATTACAATAATAATGAAATAAAATCCTAAATTATCCTTTCCCACTCAACTCTCTCTCTCTAGCTCTCTCCTGCGGCTTCGTGAAGAAGGAAGCCGCCTCCGCGTCGCTCGGGTGCACCGGCGCTCCTAAGAATGCCGCCCTCGCTCCTCGGGCCCTCGCAAGAAATAGAAAGAAAAGTGGTCAGTCCAGAATTATTCAGAAATATCAGAAAATATATGTATACAAAAATCTATACAAAAAGCCGCGAATCAAAAAGCCGCGGAAAAATCTAAAAGACTACTAAGCCGTGCTCCCCGGCAACGGCGCCATTCTGATAACCCAAAAACCCGAGTGACTAAGGTATAAGGTATGAAATATAGGTCGTTGCGACCTCAGCCACTCAGAATGGGTATATCAAGAAAAATCAACCACTCAAAGAGATCAAATCAATCAAAACAAATACGAGCGGTCTAGCTATGAGTTTAACCTGGTATAGCTCCCAGGGTCGATCACAAGGAGCACGGGTTGGCTAGAAAGCCTACGAAGTAGTCAGAATGAGATAAAATACAGAGAAAATATTTTTAGTGATTTTTAATGATTTTTAGATTTTTTTGGAAATTTTTAATATATGAAGAAAATGAGAAAAGCAAGACAAAGCACACTTGGGAAATTTATTTAAAGCATCAAAAATCAAGCACAAATTCCCGAAAAATTGTTTTTATGTTTTTTAAGTTTTTAAATGTTTTTGGTTAATTTTTGATATTTTCTGATATTTATTCTGAATGCTAAAAATCAAACAGTGCTAAAAGTGGAAGGTACTGTCCAGCAAGGCTTAAGACCCAAAAATAAAATATTTATGGATCTCAACAAGCCCTGGAGGTAATTTTCCTGTAATCTAGAAAGAATAAGGAAAATTTAGGTACCCTAATTATTGTTTTTGGATTTTTAAATTAATTATTATAATTTTTATGGGTTTTTAGGGGTTTTTCAATTTTTAAGGTTTTTAAGTGATGAAAAATAGCCAAAATTGGCTAGAAAATCAAACAGCAAGCAAACTACAGTATCTAATTTTTTTAGAATTTTTGGGAGTGATTTTATATTTTTTTGTTATTTTCCAATTCAAACAGTAGCTGAAAAGGCTGTTTTTGAATTTTTAAAAATAGTAAAAGGATTCAGAAATGTCCCCCAAAATTCTCAAAAATCCTACAACATGGCAGGAGCCATGTGTCAAATTTTCATCGAATTTGGAGGTGATTTGATATTTTATTCAAAATCCAAAGGAGGGCACTGTGCACAGGGACCAAAGTGCAAATACCCGAGAATCTGGGAGCCCAGGTGCAAAATACCCAGCAAGTCACGCGCGTGGCGCATGGCTGGGGCACGCAGGGACCAAATGGTAATAAAAACCACGTTCCAGGACCTTTTGGTAACGGGTACCAAAAAGTCCAAGGGTCTGGTTGCAAAAAGCCCACTAAAATCCGCACATGTGTAATAAAAACGCTCACAGGGGCATAACTGCAATTACTAAAAAGTTCTCATTCATTTCATAACCCAACAGACTACAGGATAAAAGATGTAAATAGCCCAACTAAACACGTGACGAAGCACGTGATCTCATACACACAGGGGCATAAATGCAATTAAAAACAAGCACATGGTCCACAGTGCAAATTACCCTACGTGAATAAAAGTACTAAAATATTTACAGGACTCGGAAATAAGACGACAAACTAATAGGGGGCCCTAAGATATTTACCCCTTTATTGGTCGACGGCCAGATGCGCGCCACGTGGTGGATGGACGGTCAGGATGGGCGGCGCTACTCCTCTCTTTTTCTCTTCGGCTCGATCGACGGCTGAGGTGAGGCCACGTAGGTGATCCAACGACGCTGGGCTCCGGGCCTCTCTCCTCGGCTGTAACGGTCCTGATGCACTCCTCAGATGAATCAGCGGTCGCTGCTCCTCAACTGACGGACGGCTAGGATTAGAACTGGAGCGAAGGTGTCATCGGACGGATCTGGAAGATGGAGGAAGAACTCGACGCCGGCGAAGTTCGCCGGCCTCCTGCGTGCGCTCCGGTCCTCCTCAGCTGCTGCAAATGATCGGAACACGTTCCTGGTGCAGCCCCGCAGCTGATGGTCTTGGCCGATGGCCCAGCCGAGCCCTGGAGGGGCTCCGGCGAGGCTGGCGGCGCGAAGCTCCGGTCTGAACTGTAAGGGGGGCTCAGATGCCTCCCTTTGGACCTGCAAAGTAGACAGAAGGCTTCGCGGGTCGAGGGCAAAGTGCCTCGACCCAAGGAAGCGGGGTGAAGGTGGTCTGTGCGGTGGGGCGAACGAGCTCCGGTGAGGCGGAGACGGTGGAGCTCGACTCCCAGCTCCGGGGCGAGCTGGGTTGAACGAGTGGGTGAAGAACGCGTGTGGGGAGATGGCGGAGATGATGGGGCGCTCCGATGATCGAAATGGTACTCAGGATAGTCGGAATCAGGGAAGCACGGCGATGGGTCGATTTGGGGGTAGCTTGAAATACGATTAAACAAGAAAGAACTAAGGTTACCTGATGGGTGCGGTAGACTGTGGTGGAGCTCAGCTGTCTCCTGGTCCTCGCCTCAAGGGCCGTCACTTCCCGAGGCTCGAGCTCCGGATGGTCGTCGGAGCACGGCTGCTTCAAGCGGTCGGATCGATGGTCGACGCACCTCTTCCTCGCTGCAACACCGGTGGGGGCAAGCTGTCACCTTGCTCGTCTCAATGGAGCTCACTGGAGAGAGAGTGGTTAGCCAAAGATGGCGCGAGAAAGCGGCGGAGCTCGGATTATATACGCATGAAGGTCCGGAAAGGAGGTGGCGGGTAGGGCGCGCCGAAGCGCGGATCTCGAGGCAGAAGCTCCGGCGAGCTTCTCGGATGTGCTGAGGTCATAACGGACCCGGATTTGGGGTGAATGGGAATCGGGTCAACAAAGGAAATATCCGAGAAGGCGGGTCGAATACTCAAACCCGGGCTCTGGTGGTCCTGGGGGAGGTGTTGACCGGGGGTCAACAATCCCCCGTGGACCAATCAGAGCCCGCCAATATTTGGGATTTTATTTGATTTTTTTGAGGCCTTAAATGGCCGAATTTCCAAAAACTTAAAACATGAAAAATGTTTGTTTTAATTTTTTCTATTTTTTTGTGATTTTTAATTAATTTTTGGAATTTAAAATAAGGTATATACATATTAGCTATACATAGGTATATATACATTAAGTAGATTTTTGATTTTTGATTTTTAATTAGTGATTTTTATACATTTTTATTCCCATTTTATATTTTATTTATTTATAGGATAAAATGAGGAATAAAAGGCTATTTTTATTTTATTTTTATTATTTATATACATAGGTCAAATAATTATTTATTTATACTTATATACATGGTATATATACAAGGTAGTTTTGTGTTTTAATTTTGTAATTTTTATTTGATTTTTGGTTTAATTCTTTTTATTTTATTTATTTACAAGGTGAAATAAATAGAGAGATGATGAGCTATGTACATGATGAAGGGTTCTTTTTGAATTTTTGATTTTTAATTTTTGTTTTGTTTTCCATAGTTTCTATATATACAAAATATGTACAAATATATTTTTTTGGTTGAGGAAAATATTATTTATTTATTTACATAAATATATATACACATGAGCCCCTATCTCCCTCTACTTGTGGCTTTTATGCGGTCAGGCCCATGCTGAGCCCTCCCTTGGGTTAGGTTGCTCAATATTTATTCTAAATATTTCCCTCTTTTTCTTTTTCCTCTTTATTCTTTTATTTTTGCACAAAAACATGCTAATTACATATTTTTACAAAATGCATGCTTTTGCTAATTATTGATATTTACATATATCTACATGTATTTGCAAAGGTTTTTGTAGCTAAAATATAAGAATAAAGAGTGATGAATGGGTATTCATCAGTACCCCAAACCGTGAAATGATATTCTTCTTGAAAAATCGGCATACAGTCCTAGCATCTGCGGTTCGGGCGGGGATGGCCTCAACCCAACGACTCACATAATCAACGACCAACATAATGTACTCGAATCCCTGACTCCTAGGGAATGGACCCATGAAATCAATGCCCCATGCGTCAAAAACCTCATAGAAGTGTATGGGCTGCATCGGCATCATATCATGTTGTACACAAGTTCCCATCCTCTAACAATCAGTACACCTCTTCACGAACACATCAGAGTCCTTGAAGAGAGTATGCCACCATTGGCCAGATTGTAGCACTTTCTATGCCATTCTCCTCCCAGAGTGATGTCCTCCTGTCTCAAGCTTGTGGTAGTAAGTGAGGACGCTATGGTGCTCTTCCTGAGGAATGAACCGACGCCAGATGCTATCCCCTCCTTCATGATAAAGGACGGGATCCTCCCAATGGTAAAACTTGTCCTTCGCGAGGAAGGTCTCAAGTTTCTGTCTAGGCCAATCTTGTGGAACTTTCTTGGCAACAAGATAGTTCACAATATCAGCATACCATGGGAGAGAGGTGATAGCAAGGATTGCCTCATCTGGGAAGGTCTCACAAATCGGCTCAATCTGCTCAGAATCCTCAAAATACTCCAATCGGGAGAGATGATCCGCCACCACATTCTTGACTCCAGGCTTGTCCTTAATCTCTATGTCAAACTCCTGGAGTAGAAGGATCCATCTGGTCAATCTAGCTTTGGCATCCTTCTTTGCCATGAGGTACCGGATGGCGGTATGATCAGTGTATCTGGTCACTCTAGATCCAATGATGTAAGATCTGAACTTATCTAGGGCAAAAACTACGGCTAGCATCTCCTTCTCAGTGACTGTATAGTTCCGCTACGCGGAATCCAATGTACGGCTAGCGTAGTGAATAGAAAATGGGACTGGATCCCTCCTCTGTCCCAGCACGCCCCCTACGGCAAAATCTAAGGCATCCGTCATGATCTCGAATGGGAGAGACCAATCAGGTGGCTAGAGGATAGGAGCCTCTACAACTAGACTCTTGAGAGTCTCAAATGACGATAGACACTTATCATCAATAAGGATCTCGGTGTCTTTCGTCAGCAGATCAGTCAACAGTCGGGCAATCCTGCTGAAATCATGTATGAATCGTTAGTAGAAATCGACGTGCCCAAGAAATGACCGTAACTACCGCAAGTTGGATGATGGATTGAGTTTTCTAATGACATCCACCTTGGCCGGATCAACCTCCATGCCCCTATTGGAGATGATATTGCCAATCACCGTCCCTTGAGTCACCATGAAGTGACTCTTCTCTCATGAAAGCACAAGGTGAACCTCATTACATTGTAGGAGGAGGCGATCTAGGCAGTCAAGACAAGAATCGAATCCGTCGCCGTAGATCGAAAAGTCGTCCATGAAGACCTCCAAGCACTCCCCCACCATATCCGAAAAGATGGACAACATGCAACTCTGGAATGTCCCCGGAGCATTGCATAATCCAAAGGGCATCCGTCTGAAAGCATATGTCCCAAAGGGACAGATGAAGGTGGTCTTGTCTTGGTCCTCGGGCGCAAGGGACACCTGATTGTATCCGGAGTACCCGTCCAAGAAACAATAATGGCTTTTCCCTGCTAGCCTCTCTATAATCTGATCAATAAAAGGCAGCGGGAAATGATCCTTCTTAGTGGCCTGGTTCAATCTTCTGTGGTCCACACAGACCTGCCAAGAAGTGGGTACCCGGGTAGCGATCTCCTCTCCAGACTCACTAACAACTGTGGTGATGCCCGTCTTCTTGGGCACCACATGTAACGGACTGACCCATTTGGAGTCGGAGATGGGGTAGATAAAATTGACGCTCTACCGTTTCGAGATTTCCTTCAAGACAACATCTCGAAGGTTCGAGTTCAGCCACCGCTGGAACTCACGCGACGGCTTCACGTCCTCCTCGAGATAGATATGGTGGGAGCACAGGGCCGGACTTATCCCCTGGAGATCAGCTACACTCCATCCTATCGCCTTGCGGTTCTTTTCAAGAATCCCCATCTGACGGGATTCTTGCTCTCCAGTCAAATTCGTTGAGATAATGACTGGGTGAATCTCATGCTCACCCGCAAGGAACCTATACTTCAGCGATGATGGTAGAGGCTTCAGCTCTGGACAACATGGTGCTGGCGGATCTGGCATATGAAATGTCTGAGTGAATGCAGCTAAATCTGCATGGGAGAATGAGAACTCTCGCTGGCAATCTGAATCTAGCGAAGGCTGCTCTGTTGGTGTGTCTCTGCTCTACATGGAATCAGCCTCCTCCCTAGCTGTAGGTCCTGTGGAAGTCATACACGGTATCAAATCATCAAACTCTGCCCAATCTGTATCTCACTCTGATGGATCTATATCAGAATCACTAGAAAAATCTGCCTCACGATCAAGAACCGGCTCTGCTGCCTGAGATGTATCTTGGACCAGGAATGCGCTCTCCAAGCTCTCCTCTGCTAGCATCTATGCATCAGCGAACTCTGAAGATGAGAGGATGGCATGTGCTACTGGGTCTTCCCAAACTGCCTCGTCGTCTGTAATCATAAAATCGCAGTCCTGGTGGATGTCTCGCCCTGCCTCTGTCATCTGCTCTGAATCTGAAGTCAGCTCTAAGAAAGCTGAATCTCTAGCTCTAGTCTCATGGATCATCTCTATTTGTATATGCTCGCCCTCGACACGAAAGTATACCTTCCCCTATCATGATCGGATACTGCCTTGGCTGTGGCCAAGAACGGGCTTCCTAAAATGATGGGTGTATCGGTCACGGACTCAGGGATTTCCATGTCCAACACAACGAAGTCCACGGGGAATTTCCGTCCTTAAATCGTGACGACAACGTCCTTCAGCAACCCCTTTGTCCTATTGACAGATCGATCAGCAAACTGAACACCGTCCCGCTCTGTCGTAGAGGGCCCAACTTGAAGCGGTCGAGTAGGGCCGTCGGAAGTAGGTTGATCGAAGAACTGTTGTCTAATAGAGTGCGGTCGAACCTCTTCTCATGGATATGGTATCTGACATACGGGGCTCTTGCATCCGGCCTCTTGGCTGGCAGACAGTTCTAGATCACAAAGCATGTGGCACGAGTGAGCACATGGATCTCTGACTGGTGGTTCCGCCTCTTCCTCCTAACTGTGGTCCTATCTCTGAGTGATCTCTGGAAGAAAGGGATGTGCTCCAAGGCCTCCTGTAGTGTCAGCTGTATATGAAATCTGTCCATCATCTGCTGGCTGAACTCTAGCTGGTTGGACTTTTTCTGATTTTCTTTTTTATGCCCCTTAGCCAAGTGGAGTGCTCGGGGAAAGGGGACTGCTGGGTCCTTCTAAGATGAAGGACTAGGAACAGGTCTATAATGTTCAGGAAAAGCAGAATCCACGCATACATCATCAATCAACACAGGTGGATCAGAAAAAATTAAACCTTTTCCTTTATTCACAGATATGTCCTCAGATACAAGAACTGGAGGGAAAACAACAGGACTAGAAGAACTGAAAATGGTGGCCTCAGTCTCACCCTCGGCATCTGGAATCACGGCATCAGTACCGCACTCTGGCTCAGCAACTGGTATGGTGGCATCAGTACCACCTCCTCTATCTGGTGAAGTGAAGGCCTCAGTACCGTCAGTTGGATCAACATCCGTGGTGGCGTCAGCGCCATTGTCATCATCATGCTCATGAACGACATCAGCACCGCTCTCCTCCTCGTCTGTCGCTCCAAAAGTGGCATGGGGTCGTCGCTCAGACGAGACATCATCTGCTGGCATCCTACCTCTCCTAAGTGTAACAAAATCAACATCAAACATGTATGCAGAAACATCACCAAGTGAAGCACTAGGAGTGGTAATCTCAATGAACTCTACCTGATCAGACTTCCTTTTGTGGTTGTTCGGGTTCGGCTCGATCTGGGCATGGATGGCGGTCTTCCCTCTCACAATCTCCCTCATCTCCTGGCGAAACTCATCCATCTCTCGTCGGAAGGTGGCCTGCTGCTCGGATATGGGGCGGGCTAGATCATTCAAGGCGGGGTTCTCATAGGCCGGCCCATGAGAACCTGACGGGTGGCCTCTATGAAACTAAGGCGGCTGCTGTGGAGGAGGATGAGAGGGGTACTGCGAGTGATATTGCGGCTGAGGCTGCTGTTGCCTCCAAGATTGTCCCTGCTGATAGGGATGAGGACCATACTGCTCTCTGTTGTGGGATGGCTCCTGGTGTACTGGGAACATGGGCTGCTGGTGTTGCTCACGCTGTTAGCCGTACTGGCCACCCTGAACTGGAGGTTGTTGCTGGGAACTGGTGCCTCCGGCCGACCAGCGGAATCCGGGATGATCTTGTCGGATACCGGGCTGGGGTCGGTTGTACCATATCCCGTTGACATCCATCAATGACTCCTACTCATAAGAGGGTGGGGGAAGTATTGCCAGGGGCTGGTCCGGCTGATACACCACCATCTGGTTGTCCTGAGATGGTGGTGACTGGACGTACTGCTGCGGCTGCGGCTGGTAGTGCTCCGCCTACACATGATGAACCTATCGGTATGAGGCGGAGGGCTGGGACGAACTGCTGCTGCCGGTGTCTGCCCTTGACCTAAGACGGGGCTGAGAAGCCGTATGGGCCTCCTGGAGACACATGATTTGTGTCTTCAAGTCACTCTGCGTCTATGTCATCTGATCGATATGCATCATGCCCTGGCACTGCTTCTTCTCAATCAACTCAATTCGGTCCAGCTTCTCGCTGATGATGCCCATGTCGGCGCTTGTGGACTCTGCCTGTGTTGTTGCCGCTGATGAAGTGGAAGGACCGGGATCAACTCGTGCTATCCTCTGAAACTGCACGGCCTGTGGCTGGGGTCGTCCCTGAGTGTAGAGTCGGGTCTGAGACATCACTGCATAGTTCTCGACCATCTCCTCATAGATGGCCCAGACCTGATCCTCATCCTTGGCGAAATACGATCCCCCACAGGATGCATTCACCAACCCCTGCAGCTCCGGTGTAAACCCGCAGAAAAAACTCTGAACAAGGTTGGGCTTGGATATGTCGTGGTGGGGACACCGGTCTGTGAGCTCTCGAAACCTCTCCCATGCCTCATGGAATTGCTCATTGGGGAGCATGGAGAAGTTCTTGATCAGGGCTCTCGCTGCATTCGTCTGCCCGAGTGGATAGTACTTGTTCAAGTACTCGGTGTGGAGCTGCTCGTAGGTGGTAACAAATCTCCCCAAATGCTTCAGCCAGTTGGCTGCTCTGTCAACAAGGGAGAATGGAAAAGCAATCATCCCAATGGTGTCCTCGTCCACATGTCGATCGTGGACAGCGCTGCAAATCATCTCGAACTCTGGGGATGAAGATGTGGCTCCTCAGTCGCGAGCCCATGGAACCGAGGAAGAAGCTGAATCGTCTGTGGGGTAACTTGAAGTCCCCCACGATCATTGGAAGTATGATCCACCGGTGTGTAAGTGTCGATCAGGGGTTATGCAACTCCCGCATCGGTCTAGCTGGTGCTGGTTGGACCAGCTCCTCAGACTGATCTGGATCTCCCTCACCATCGGCTCTCGGCTGAGCTCCCTGATCTCGTATCTGTCGCTGCATCGTCTCAAGGGAAGCTAACAGGGTGTTGTTGATCGCACCCTGATCCAACACGTATGTCTGCTCATCTTTGGGACCCTCGATGCACTCCTCATTGTTGGTCATGGTCTCTACAAAGGCAAAAGACCCAAACTCAGGTGTCGATAAATCAGCTGACTGCTACTCTCTCTGATCCAGCACTGGCATCTCAGAACAGGTGGTAGAAGGGTGGTCAAGGGGGAACAGGGTGGAATCGAACTCGGGTTCGGAGAGCGGGTCTCGATTCTCACGAACCAATCTAGATGAACGGGCTGGAGTGTTGAGAAGCGGTGCAGCCATAGGCTTCATAAGAGACCTCCTGCCCATCATCTTGATCTGGCGAGTAAAGTCGGATGAGATCTGGAAATACACAAGATGAGAAGACTAACCCCTGATTCACCTACTCAACACTGAGTTGAAGACCGTAAAGGTTCGGTCAATTATCTTGTCTATTTTATTAGGTGATCAAGTCAGTCTATCAGAGCGATTAAGCGAGCTGATGGGAATCCAATACTCCCAACAGACTGTCCCGTATAAAAGGTTGGTAGTCTGATAGGAAATTGGATATGGCTCTAGCCTAGTGTGCGGGTCACTCTCTCTCTCATCCAAACCAAACAAGGAGGGGGTTACTCTCCCCAAGACAGATTTTTAATTGAGGTTTCTTTTAGGGTCAATTGTGTTTAGCAATCCCAATTTTATAGTTTTTCTTTTTTAGGTATTTTTCAAACAAACAATGCCTAACGAATTTTTCGGTTCTCCTGGTTATTTAAGTCCGAAAATGGGAGGAGAAGACGAAAAAGTCGATGCGCGGTCAAACACGATGATGCATGCAGAGTAAGAGATGCGTACCTGACTCCAGCAGTTTCCATGCAGGGTGATCCATGCATAAAAATAAAGATAGAAATAAAGTACCTATATGATGCACGAGGAAAACCGGCCTTAGACAATGCAATTTCTACAGGTGAAGAATGATAGTCGGGTAATCAAACTAAGTACGGAGTTCGATCTTGGGAGCCACTCGGTGTCTGCCACAACGGATCCTACGCGCACTGTATGTGACTCCTCATGACACATGGACTCGAGCCTAATTAATCTGACTTTTTCTTTTGATTTAATTATTAAGGACCAATTAGCGATCTATAGGTGCATGCAGATAATTAGGGATTGGGCCTAATTAATTACGTCACAATTAATACAAAATCCTAAGTTAAGGCTAAATCCTCGGAAATCAGATAAGCAGTAAAATACGATAAAAGCAAAACCAGTGAAAAACTGCGGTGAGGTCCCCCGAGCACACCGGTGCTCGGCGAAACAGGCCCCGATAAATCACCAAAGTCCGAGTCCAAGTCTGTCCCTGTATTATTTCAATAATATGGTTCTACAGGAAAAATAAACTATTCTAAGCTAAAGTACGGCTACGGCTACGGCTATTCTACGGTTATTCTGCGGCTTATTTACGACTCATGCACTCCCGTTCGCTTCCTCACGCTCTCCTGCGGCTCTATGCAGAAAGGAGCCCCTCCGATTCCCGCGGTTGCGTCACTTCTCGAAGAAAGCCGCCTCGGTCCTCATGCCCTCGCAAGAAAGATAAACATCAGTGTATCATACCAAAGTTATTATCAAAATATGAAAAATAAAATGATACAAAAAATATATACAAATATAGACAAAACGCCGCGAAAAAGCTGCAAAAATAAAAATGACTACTAAGCAGTGCTCCCCGTCAATGACGCCATTCTGATGATCGAAAAAAACCAACTTGATCCAAGTAAATGTAAAAACAAGGGTCGTTGTGACCCAGATCTCGAAGCTCGATCAATCAAGAAAACTAGAAGACCACCAAAATAGAATAATCAATCAAAAAGTCGAATAGCGGACTCGCTATTTTATTTACCTGGTATAGCGACCAGGGTCGAACTCAAGTAGCATAGGTTGGCTTAAGAAGCCTACGAAGTAGTCGAAAAATCAAATAAAGGGAAGAAAATGTTTTTCATGGTTTTTATATTTTTTTAAAATTATTTTGTGATTTTTAATTATGTAGAAAATGTTTTAAAAGGCAAAAAGTCTCAATCAACAAATTTTTTAACAACACAAATCAAGCCAGAAAATTATAATAAAAATATTTTTGGGTTTTATATTTTTTTAAGTGTTTTTAGTAATTTTCTGATATTTTTATGATTTTTGGTTGATTTTATAAAAATGAAACAAGGCTGGAAATAGAAGCTACTTTGCAGCCAGATTTGAAAGGCTATTCTCAAATATCAAAATAGCCTCTAAAAATCTGGAAAAAATTTTATGAAAAACTTCAAATAAAATCCTAAATACAAAAGAGGAAATTGAATTTTTTAGAATTTTTAATGATTTTTATAATGTTTTTATGGTTTTTCAATTTATATGATTTTTATATGTCCAAATTAAGCAAAAATTGTAATGAAGCAACAAAGCACTAAAACAAACTCACCACTACTTTTTCAATATTTTTGAAGGTTTTTTAATATTTTTTAATGATTTTAAAATGTAGATAGTAGCAAAAATAGAAATTTTTTAATTTTAAAAAATAGAAATCAGAGCAAAAATGTCCCAAAAATTTAATGAAATTCTTACACAATGGCAGGAGTCACGTTTCCAAATTTCAGGAGTTTTGGAAAACAAGTTCCAGGAGCTTAAATAAAACACATACACAAAGTATAGGGGGGTCAATGTAAATTTCACATCAAATCCAGCACATGTTCTAATTCAGCACGCATAAGGGCATAAATGCAAATATGTAAACTAATCTTTCATTTCATAACATTCAGAAACCCTAGCCTAATACATGCAAATAGCCCAGAACCTCATGTGACGAAGCACGTGCACCACACATAGAGGGACTAAAATGTAATATCTGAATCTCTAAGGTCCAAAGTGCAAATTATCCAAAATAAAACAACTATGACAAATATTTACAGGACTGAACTATAAAAGCTAAAGAAAGAAGGGCCTAAGTGATATTTACCCTTTTATTATGATCCAACGGCTATAAGGGGCTCCACTTCAGATCGAACGGTGGAGAATGGATGGTACGCCTTCGTTGATCGATGCCTCGGATCTGATCCGCAGATGGATAGAACGGCTGCTAGCTCTCCATAAATGGATGGCTCGGATGGACCTGGAGTAGGAGCTCTATCGGACGACTATCAAGGGTCCCAGAAGAACAGTTCGTCGGCGAACATTGCCCGAGCAATACGCACGTTCGGGACGACCTCCGATGCTGCTATAATGGCGAATAGAAGGGCCTTGATCGTCCGCATATGGTGGAGTGCTCCGATAAGGCCGGGAGGTCCTGGAGGACCCTGACGACATGAAGGTCGGGGAGCAGTGAGGAACCGAAAAACCATGAGCGACTAACGGAGATAAATAACTCAGGTCGTTGCGACCTCAATCACTCGCAAATCGGTCAATCAAGAAAATGTAAGAACCACCAAACAGATGTATAAATCAATGAAAATCAAAAGCGATCCTCGCTACTTTTATTAACCTGGTGTAGCGACCAGGGTCGGACTCAAGGAGCACGGGATGCCCTTGCGGCCTACGAAGTAGTCAAAGTCGAAAAACAAAGGAGAAAATTTTTTTGGTGGATTTTAATTGTTTTTAAATTTTTTTTATGTTTTTTATTTTATAAGAAAATGAGAAACCAAGCAAATACAACAATTTATTAAAGCACTCAAAAATATACAGAAAATTCAAACAAAATTATTTTTGTGTTTTTAATATTTTGAAGTGTTTTTGGTGAATTTTTCATATTTTTTTAATTTTTATTTGATTTTCTAAAAATCGAGAAAGGGGAAAAATGTGGGCTATTGTGCAACCATACTTGAAAGATCAATTAAAAATATAAAATTGATCTATAAAAGTCTGAAGGCAATTTTTGTGAAAATAGATATAAAAACTAAACTACAAGAAAAGAGTTTATATTTTTTTTATTTTTATAGATTTTTTTAGAAGTTTTATAAGATTTTTAGGGTTTTACAATTTTTAAGGTTTTTATAAATCCAATTAAGCTCAAAAATGGAAAGAAGCTAGAAAACACTAGAATAACTAGAACTAATTTTTTTAGAATTTTTAAAGAAGTTTTTATATTTTCCTTTGATTTTCTTTTTCGAACAGTAACAAAAAATGCATATTTTTTATTTTTAAAAATAGCAAAAAGCCTAAAAAATGTCCCAAAAATTTAGAGAAAGTTTTAGACAGTGGAAGGAGCCACGTGTCCAAATTTCACCTAATTTGGATTTAATTTGATATTTTATTCAATAAAAACAAGGCACACAGCAAGTAGGGACCTATATGCAAAGAAACTTATTTCTAAGACCAAATGATAACAAATAAAGAAAGTCCAGGGGTCAAACTTGCAAAAAGACCAAAATGACACGTGCAACACACGTGATTCAGACACAAAGGGGCATAAATGTAATTCCTATTTAAAAATATGTAAACAGTAACTCACAGGAACCACAGGACTAAGTGCACAAATAACCCAAATCCTCATGTATCGACGCACGTGGCTCACATACACAGGGACTAAATTGCAAATACTAAAAAGTATAAAGTCCTAATTGCAATTGTTCTAAAATAAAATGAACCTACTAAACTAATTATAGGAATGAATGGAAATAACAAAACAATAGGGGCCTAAGTGAAATTACCCCTTTATTATGATCTGATGGATGAGGGGGTGCCATGTGTAGATCCAACAACTGAGAGCGTCGGGCACCCCTTCATCGATGGATGGTCCGGATCGAGCCCTAGGTGGATCGGGCGGTGTAGATCTCTCGCAAACGAACGGCCACGATCTAAACTGGGGCGGTAGCTCGATCCAACGGTGGCTGAAGGTCCTCGAAGAACAGCTCGCCGGCGAGCTTCGCCCTCCTAATCCACACGTTGAGGACCTCTTCCTGGGTTGTTGAGATGGGGAGGAGGAAGCTCGGATCCTTCCGCAACTGGTGGGCACCTCCGATGAGGCCGAGAAGCTCCAGGGAGCTCCGGCGACGGCGGTGGAGCCAAGCTCCTGTGCTTGAACGTGTGGACCCTCAGATGGGTCTCATTGACCTGCAAAATGGCACAGAAGGATTCCTGGGTTGAGGGCAAAGTGCCTCGACCCGGTTAGTGGTGGAATGGGTGGTCGGATGAGGGCGGAGCGAGGTCTCCGGCGAGGCGATGGCGGAGGAGACTCGGTTCTTGGTTTCGGGGCAAACCAAGGGGAACGGAGGGGCGGAGAATGTGGGTAGGAGTCTCGTGAAGATGAATCGGGGGTCCGATGATCGAATGGATGAACGAAATGGTGTGAATTGGCCGGCGACTGCCGACGGCTCGATTTGGGTGAAATCTAAAATTAGACGATCCTAGGGGGAAGCGAAGATACCTGATGGATGAGGTCGACTGTGGATGAGCTGGCAGAGCTCTGGGGGTCTTTGCCTCAAGGATTCGTCGAGGTCTGAGGCTCCGCGCACGTCGCGACGGGGCACGGCGAGAGAGCTCGCCGGATCAGTGGATGGGGACACCTCCTCCTCACTGAGACACCGCCCTCGGATAGCTGTCACTCTAAGGAGGGTGATGGAGGTCCTGGGATGGAAAGGCGGAGCCAAAGATGATGTGAAATTGCGGCCGAAGGTGGGTCGTTATATGATGAAGGGTCCGGCAAGAAGGGGTCGGGCGAGGTGCAGTGGTGCACGGATCCCTAAAATCTCCCCCGGGCGAGGGTCTCTGATGGATCAAGTGTAAATGGAGCCTGGGGTTTTGATTTATGGTGGTCGGATCGAGTCGCGAAAATTAGGCGAAGACGGGTCAGTGAAGCAGATCCGCCAAGGTGTGGTCCTGGGGGGGACAGTTGACCGGGGGTCAACTTCCCCTGTGGACCAATCACAAGCCGCCATTTATTAATTATTTAGAAATTCAATTAAAATTAGTAAATGATTTTATTTCAAAAATGTTTAAACATATAAAATGTTTATTTATTTTCAAAGTATTTTATAGTGATTTTTAATATTTTTTTGAAAATTAAATAACGTATTTACATTATTTTATTCATATATATAGGTATATACATATATGTATTTTTAATTTTTATTTTTAATTGTTTCTTTTTGTACAATTATTACAGTTTTATATTTTATTTATTTACAACATAAAATTTGGAATAATAAGATATTTTTATTTTATTTTTATGATGTATTTACATGGGTTAAATAAATAGGTTTATATACATATGTACATGGTATATATACAAAGTGGGAAATGATTTTTATTATTTTTGTTTTTATTTTTATAATTTTTATTTTATTTATTTTCACCACAAAATATGGAGTATAAAAATATATTTTTATTGGGTTTAATAATTATTTACAATGAGAAAATAAATAGGCATTTTATTGTATATACGTGGTCTATGTACACTGATGAGAGAGACTTTTATTTAATTTTTATTTTCTTTAATTTTTCTTATTTTTATATTTTGGTTTTATTTTTACAAATGTGTACAAAATGTGAGAAACACTTTTTATTTTTATTTTGAGGAAAATAAATTTATTTAAATACATGGGATTATGTAGATGGATGATTGACCTTATCTCCCTCTACTTGGATTCTTTTGCGGTCAGGCCCATGCTGAGCCCTCCCTTGGGATTAGGTCACTCAATATTTATTCTAAATATTTCCCTCTTTTCTTGTGTTTCTTTATTCCTTTATTTTGTTGCAAAAACATGCTAATTATGCATATTTACATGATGCACGTGTTTTGGGAATTTATGATATTTACACACATTTACATGGTATTTGGCTCAAGTTTCTAGCTAAAATAAAGGACTAAAGAGTGATGAATTGGGATTCATCACCCCCCCCCCCTATACTTTACTTTTGCTAGTCCCTTAGCAAACACTTATTTGAAAAAGAAGTGCAAAAGAGAAAGAAAAAGAAAAAGAGGCGAAATCAAGGTTGATTAGTAAACTTTCCTTCATTAAATTGAAATATGGAGCTCGGTCAGAGCTTTGGATTATTAATTTATCAGAACCTTATTTGGACTTAAGCTTAAAACTTAACAACCTCTAAGTTCCACCAATCTATGGTCAAGACTCCTCAATAAACCAGATCAGAACAAGTCTACATACACAAACTCTAATGACTATGAATCTTTCCTTGTACGGTGTAAGTGATATGTAGCTCCCCACCTCAGAAGTAATAAAGAAACAACCTCCCCCAACCTGGTAACTCTAATGCCTCGGTCTAGCAACTCTTTCCCCGAGAAGTGGGGTATTCCCTTCTATGTTCAAGTGCAACCGGCTCAAGAAGATGGGGAAGGAGAAAATGGACCGTGACCAGTGTAGCCATGTATCCTTGGGAGCTCTAACCAATGTAGCTGAGTCTCTCGCTGCAAGCTTCATGAGATGGTCATGTATAACATAAGCTTTGCTTTATTTGACTATATACGCTCCGGTAGGATTATTAAATTTTCAATCTGACCCTCCACTTTTTTGGAGTTCTTTTCTTTTTTGCACATTTTTTTGTGCATCTGTACAATATATCTACATGGTGCAACATATATACAAGGAGTTTTTCCTCTTGAGCCAGTAGACTATCCCTCTTTTGAAGCTTTATTGCAACCCATGGCTTCTATCTTTAGACTTCATAACCACCAGACTAAGTTGAGACGCACTTCCTTCACTATAAGAAGAAGAGAGGTCCGCCTAGAAGTACTACCCTCATATGCTACCCCAAGCCAAAGGAAACTGCCTCCTCACCACCTCATCCGTGGGAGAGCTATGTGTAAAGTGCTAGTGCAAGTAAAGCCATTGTCTCTTAGAGTCATGTGTGTGTTGTTAAGTGCTCTACTTTGGCTCATCAAGATGACATATGCTCATAGCCTAGTGGACTCAAAGAATTAAGTCCCAATGGACCTGAAAAGTCTTAATCCTAAGCCCTCTAAGGTTCCTCTTATCATTATGTCGATTAAGGTCTTAACCAAGCTCCATTTGTCAATTAAATTCCAGGCCAGTTTAAATGTCAACTATGATTTAGGAAAAACTGTACAAGTATTTACAAAGATGCTATTTAAAAATATTTACACATGTGCAAAATTTTTGAAAAATTTGAAATGTATGCATGAATGCGATGATTTGCAAAATATTTACAAAAATTTACACAAAGTTTTTGCAAACTTTTTGTTTTTCAAACATTTTACAAAAATTTTGTACTATATACATAATTTTGATCTGAAAATATTTATAAGTTATTTACACAAAAAAGATTTTACAATCATTTGTACAAAAATAATTTTTATACATAAGTAGGTATGTGCAAGATCAATTTTATATAAAAGGGAAATTTTTAAATTTTTATGGATTTTTAGCCATTTTTTAACACACTCACACAAAGTACGAGTTATGGATAAAGTATATATGAAATATATACGACACACCCCTATACTTAGCTCGAACGATGTCCTCAGAGTGATCAAGAGCGATGAAGAAGACATAACTCGTGCTTAGTATAGGGAAGCGAAAAGGAAAAGCATGTACAACGATGAATCAAAGAATAGAATCGAGAGACCTCGGTGTTTCCCCCTATACTTAGGATCAAGTAATCCTAAGTATAGTACTGTACATGAATGGAAATCTGAGTGGAAGGATGTACAGGGTCTACCCCCCATACTTAGGGTGAAATATCCCTAAGTATAGGCAGAAAAATAGGAGTAGAAAGAATCAATAGGATACCTGCGAGTCCTACACCCCCCCATACTTAGGGTAAAGTACACCCTAAGTATAGCATAATCATAAGATGAGGAAAGGGGTGTGGGACTAAAGAATAGAGTGATATGGACAACTGGATCTATACAAGTCAGAAGAACAGTGATAATCAGGCGCAAGATGCAATAGATGTGAGTCAGGATACCACATCTCACACAAAGTGAATCGGGGCAACATCAACGACCCGCGGCTCACGATCTAGATATGGCTTGAGCCGCTGGCCGTTCACTCGAAAGGGTAGCATCAGAAAACAACTCAGATATATCAATACTCCCATTGTCATGTACCTTTCTCACCAAATACGGTCCCTTCCATTTGCTCTGTAGCTTCCCTGGAAATAGGCGAAGGCTAGCATCAAACAACCATACTTTCTGTCCTAGCTCAAACTGCTTGTGGCTGATATGAGAATCATGCCACTCCTTCACTCTCTCCTTATAGTGTAGGCTGTTTGAAAAGGTGGTATCACAAAACCTCCAGGGCTGCTAACTCTACCCTCCTATGATCTCCTACACTCTCGGGATCCAAAAGTATATCTGTAACAGCCCAAAGTGATCTATGTCTCAGCTCAACAGGTAAATGGCACGGCTTGCCATAAACGAGGCGAAAGGGAGATGTACCTAAAGGAGTCTTGAAAGACATCTGATATGCCCACACGACCGAGTCCAAAAGCTATGACCAATCCTTTCGGTCAGGGCGGAAGACTTTCTGCAATATAGTCTTGATCTCCATGTTCGACACTTCACCAAGACCATTACTCTGAGGGTGGTATGGAGTGGCAACTCGACGGTCTATGCTGAACTCGCTAGCAAGGGCCTTTACCTTGTCGTTGACGAAATGAGACCCCCCCGTCAGATATCAACACTTGAGGGACTCCGAACCGTGAAATGATACTCTTCCTCAAAAATCTGCATATGGTCCTAGCATCTGCGGTTCGGGCGAGGAAGGCCTCAACCCAATGACTCACATAATCCACGGCCAACAGAATGTACTCAAATCCCTGTCTCCTAGGGATTGGACCCATGAAATCGATGCCCCATGCGTCAAAAACCTCGTAGAAGTGTATGGGCTGCATCGGCATCATATCACGCTGTCCACAAGTGCCCATCCTCTGACAGTCAGTACACCTCTTCACAAACTCATCAGAATCCTTGAAGAGAGTAGGCTACCATAGGTCGTATTGGAGCACTTTCTGTGTCATTCTCCTCCCTGAGTGATGTCCTCCTGCCTCAAGCTTGTGGCGGTAAGTAAGGACGTTGTGATGCTCCTCCTGAGGAATGCATCTACGCCAGATACTATCCCCTCCCTCGTGGTAAAGGACGGAATCCTCCAATGGTAAAACTTGGCCTTCGCTAGGAAGGTCTCAAGTTTCTGCCTGGGCCAATCTTGTGGAACTTTCTTGGCGACAAGATAGTTCACAATATCGACATACCATGGGAGCGAGGCAATAGCAAGGATCACCTCATCTGGGAAGGTCTCACAAATCGGCTCAATCTGCTCAGAATCCTCAAAATACTCCAATCGGGAGAGATGATCCGCCACCACATTCTTGACTCCAGGCTTGTCCTTAATCTCTATGTCAAAATCCTGGAGTAGAAGGATCCATCTGGTCAATCTAGCTTTGGCATCCTTCTTTGCCATGAGGTACCGGATGGCGGTATGATCAGTGTATCTGGTCACTCTAGATCCAAGGTTGTAAGATCTGAACTTATCTAGGGCAAAAACTACGGCTAGCATCTCCTTCTCAGTGACTGTATAGTTCTGCTATGCGGAATCCAATGTACGGCTAGCGTAGTGAATAGAAACTGGGACTCCATCCCTCCTCTATCCCAGCACGGTCCCCACGATAAAATCGGAGGCGTCCATCATGATCTCGAATGGGAGAGACCAATCGGGTGGCTGAAGAATAGGAGCCTCTACAACACAGCTCTTGAGAGTCTCAAATGACGATAGACACTTATCCTTAACAAGGAACTCGGTGTCTTTCATCAGCAGATCAGTCAACGGTCGGGCAATCCTGCTGAAATCATGAATGAAGCGTCGGTAAAAACCGATGTGCCCCAGAAAAGACCGTAACTGCCGCAAGTTGGACGGTGGATTGAGATTTCTAATGACATCCACCTTGGCGGGATCAACCTCCATGCCCCTGTTCGAGATGATATGACCAAGCACCGTCCCTTGAGTCACCATGAAGTGACTCTTCTCCCAAGACAACACAAGGTGAACCTCTATGCATCGCTGAAGGACTCGGTTTAGGCAATCAAGACAAGAATCGAATCTGTGGTCGTAGACCGAGAAATCATCCATGAAGGCCTCCAAGCACTCCCCCACCATGTCCAAAAAGATGGACAGCATGCATCTCTGGAATGTCGCGCGGAGCGTTGCACAATCCAAATGGCATGCGTCTGAAAGCATATGTCCCAAAGGGACATGTGAAGGTGGTCTTGTCCTAGTCCTCGGGCGTGATGGCCACCTGATTATAGCCGGAGTACCCATCTAAGAAATAGTAATGGCTCGTCCCTGTCAGCCTCTCAATATATATGATCAGTAAAGGGCAAGGGGAAATGATCCTTCTTGGTGGCCTGGTTCAATCGTCTATAGTCCACATAGACCCACCAGAAGTGGGTACCCGGGTAGAAATCTCCTCTACAAACTCGTTGACAACTGTAGTGATGCCCGTCTTCTTGGGCACCACATGCAATGGACTGACCCACTTGGAGTCGGAGATGGGGTAGATAAAATCGGCGCTCCACCATTTCGAGATCTCCTTCATGACAACCTCTCGAAGATTCGGGTTCAGCCGCCGCTGGAACTCATGCGACAGCTTTGCCTCCTCCTCGAGATAGATATGGTGGGAGCACAGAGCCGGACTGATCTCCTGGAGATCGGCTACACTCCATCCTATCGCCTTGCGGTTCTTTTCAAGAACCTCCATCAGACGAGATTCTTGCTCTCCAGTCAAATCAGCGGAGATAATGATTGGATACATTTCATGCTCACCCGCAAGGAACCTATACTTCAGCGACGCTGGTAGCGACTTTAGCTCTGGACAAGTAGGTGCTGGCAAATCTGGCTTCTGAAGAATCTGAGTGAATGCTGCCAAATCTGCACGGGAGAATGAAAACTCTTGCTCACAAACTGGATCTGGAGAAGGCTGCTCTACTAGACTGTATTTGCTCTGCACGGAGTCAACCTCCTCTCTAGCTGTAGGCTCAGTGGAAGTCAGACATGGTGTAAAATCATCGTACTCTGCCCAATCAGTATCTGACTCCGAGGGATCTGTATCATACTCACAAAAATCCGTCTCGCAGTCGAGAACCGGATATGCGGCCTGAAAGTATCACGGACCAGCAATGTGCTCTCCAAGCTCTCCTCTGCTGGCGTCTCTGCATCAGCGAACTCTGAAGGTGAGAGGATGGCCTGTGCGACTGGATCGGCCCAAACTACCTCGTCATCTGTGATCACAAAATCGTAGTCCATGTCAATGTCTCGCCATGCCTCTATCATTTGCTCTGAATCTGTAGTCGGCTCTGAGCAATGTGAATCTATGGCTCTAGTCTCCCCGACCGTCTCTATTTGTATACTCTCGCCCTCGACGCAAAAGTACACTTTCCCGCTATCATGGTCGGACACTGCCTTGGTTGTGGCCAAGAATGGGCATCCTAAAATGATGGGGGTATCGGTCACTAACTCAGGGATCTCCATGTCCAACACAACGAAGTCCACAGGGGAATTTCAGGCCCTGAATCGTGACAACAACATCCTTCAGCAACCCCTTCGGCCTCTGACAGATCGATCAGCAAACTGAAGGACCGTCCTGCTCTGTCGGAGAGTGCCCAACTCGAAACGGTCGAGAAGGGCTGCCAGAAGTAGGTTGATCGAAGACCGCTGTCTAGAATGCGGTCGAACCTCTGCTCATGAATGTGGCATCTGACAAACGGGGCTCCTGCATCTGGCCTCTTGGCTGGCAGACGGTTCTGTATCGTGAAACAAGTGGCACGAGTAAGCACATGGATCTCAGAATGATGGTTCCTCCTCTTCCTCCTAACTGTGGTCCTGTCTCTGAGTGATATCTGGAGTAGAGGGATGTGCTCCAAGGCCTCTTGATGAGTCAGATGGATATGGAATCGATCTTCAACTGCTGGCTGAACTCTATCTGGTGATTCTTTTTTTGGATTTTCTATTTTCTTCCCCTTTGTCGAGTGAAGTGCTCGTGGAAAGGGGACCACGAGGTCCTTCTCAGATGAAGCACTAGGAGAGGGCATGCCCAGTAGAATCCACACAAACATCATCAATCAACACATGTGGATCCAAAAAGAACAAACTCTTTCCTTTATTTCCAGAAACATTCTAAGATACATGTATAGAAGGAAAAACAACAGGACTAGTAGAAGTAGTGGTGGCCTCAGTACCACCCTCGGCATGTCGTCTCGCAGTGTTAGTACCACGCTCTGGCTCAGCAATTGTGGTGGCATCAGTACCACCTCCTCTATCTGGTGAAACGAGGGCCTCAGTACCGTCGGTTGGATCAACATCCATGGTGGCGTCAGCACCACCATCATAATCTCTCGCTACGTCAGTACTGCGCTCCTCCGTGCCTGGCGCCCTGGAAGTGGCGTGGTGTCATCGCTCAGACAAGGCGCCACCTGCTGGCATCCTACCGCTCCTAAGTGTAACAAAATCAGCATCAAACATGTATACAGACAAATCACCAAAAGAATCACTAGGAGTGGTAATCTCTGTAAACTCTACCTGCTCAGATTTCCTCTTCATGTTGTTCGGATTCGGCTCATTCTGAGCAGGGATGGAGGCCTTCCCTCTCACGATCTCCCGCATCTCCTGGCGGAACTCATCCATCTCCCGTCTGAAGGTAGCTTGCTGCTCTGTCATGAGGCGGGCTAGGTCATCTAAGGCGGGGTTCTCATAGGCTGGCCAATGAGACCTGACGGGTGGCCTCGCTGGTAGTGAGGTTGCTGTTGTGGTTGATGCAGGTGAGAGAGGTACTGATGGGGATGATACTGATGAGGTTGATCTCGCCTTCAAGACTGTCCATGCTGATAGGGACGAGGACCATACTGGGATGACTGCTGCTGCTGCTGGTGTACTGGGGGCTGGGGCTGCTGGTGCTGCTCTCGCTGATGGCCGTACTGGCCACCCTGAACTGGAGGCTGCTGCTGGGAACTGGCACCTCCGGCTGACCAACGGAATCCGGGATGGTCTCGTCGGATACCGGGCTGGGGTCGGTCGTACCAAATCCCGTTGACCTACATCAACGGCTCCGACTCGTAAGAGGGTGGCGGGAGTACTGCCAGGGGTTGATCCGGTTGGTAAACCACCATCTGAGTGTCAGGGGATGGTGGTGGCTGGTAGTATGGCTACGGGTTTTGGTACAGCTCCGCCTATACAAGGCAAACCTGTCTAGGATGACTGGAGCACTGGGACGAGCTGTCGTTGCTGCTCGGATCTCCTCGTGCCTGAAGATGAGGCTGAGAAGCCGTCTGTGCCTCCTGGAGACACATGACATGTGTCTTCAGATCACTCAGCATCTGTGCCATCTGATCCATCTAAGATATGCTCTGGCACTACTTCTTCTCTTTCAGCTCCATCCGATCTAGCTTCTTGTTGATGATGCCCATGTCGGCGGCTATGGACTCGACCTGTGCGGCCGCCGCTGATGAAGTGGAAGGACCGGCGTCGACCCATGCTATCCTCTGAAACTGCACGGTCTGTGGCTGGGGGCGTCCATGAGTGTAGAGTCGGGTCTGGGACATCACTGTGTAGTTTTCGACCATCTCCTTGTAGATGGCCCAGTCCTGATCCTCATCCTCGGTGAAGTAGGAATCGCCACAAGAAGCATTCACCAGGCCCTACAGCTCTGGTGTCAACCCGCAGAAAAAGCTCTGAACTAGGTTCGTCTTCGTGATGTCGTGGTACGGGTATCTGTCGGTCAGCTCTCTGAACCTCTCCCATGCCTCGTGAAACTGCTCGTTGGGGAGCATGGAGAAGTTGTTGATCAGGGCCCTCGCTGCATTCTTCCGCCGAGTGGATAGTACTTGTTCAAGTACTCGGTGCGGAGCTGCTCCCAGGTGTAAACAAACTTCCCCAAATGCTTCAGCCAGGTGGCTGCTCTATCTGCCAGTGAAAAGGGGAAGGCGATCATCCAGATGGTGTCCTCGTCCACCTGTCGATCGTGGACAGTGTTGCAGATCATCAGAAACTCTTGGAGATGAAGATGGGGCTCCTCAGTGGCGAGCCCGTGGAAGCGGGGAAGAAGATGAAGTGTGTTTGGGGGGAACTTGAAGTCCCCCACGATCGTCGGAAGTACCACCCAGCTGTGTGTTTGAGTCGATCCGGGGTTGTGCAACTCCCGCATTGGTCTCGGTTGCTCTGCTGCTGCGGGCTACTGGTTGATCGGGATCTCTCCGTCCCTCGGCTTGCGGCTCCTCTCTCTGCTCTCGGAGCCTCTCCATATCTCTCCTCATCTCCACCATGAAAGCCCCCTGGTCCCGTATATGTCGTTGCATCGTCTCAAGGGAGGCTAACATGGTGGTGTTGATCGCACCCTGGTCAGAACGTAAGTGGTCATCTCTGGCCTCTAACCCTCGGTGCAATCCTCGCTGCTGGCCATGGTCTTTGTAAAGGCAAAAGACCCACACTCAGGTGCCGAAATATCATCTGTTTGTCGACTAGCATCTGGCACTGGCATCTCAGGATAGGAAGAAGGGTGGTCAAGGGGGAACAGGGCGGAATCGAACTCGGGTTCGGAGAGCGGGGCTGGGCTCTCACGAACCAACCTAGATGAACGGGCTGGAGTGCTAAAAGCGGTGCAGCCAGAGGCTGCCTAAGAGACCTCCTATCCATCATCTTGATCTGGCGAGTCAGGCAGATGAGATCTGGAAAACAAACAAGATGAGCAAACAAACCCCGGATTCACTTACTCCGCGCTGAGCTGCAGACCGTAAGAGCTCGGTCAATTATCTTGTCAATTTTATTTAGGTGATCATGTCAGGATATCAGAGCGGTTATGTGACCTGATAGGAATCCAATCCGCCAAACAGACTGTCCCGTATAAAAGGCCGGTAGTCTGATCAGGGCTCGGATGTGGCTCTAGCCTAGTATGTGGGTCACTCTCTCGCGCAATCAAACCAGACAATAAGGGGTTGCTCTCCCCAAGACATATTTTTAGGTGAAGTGTCTTTTAGGGTCAAGTTTGTTTAGCAGTCTTAATTTTATAGTTTTTCATTTTTTAAGTATTTTTCAAAGCAAACAACGCCTAATGAATTTTTCGGTTCTCATGATTATTTTAAGTCCAAAAACCGAGGGAGAAGAAAAAAAAGCCGATGCGCGGGAATCAATGATGCATGCAGAGTAAGAAATGCGTACCTGACTCTAGCAGTCTACATGCAAAATGATCCACGCATAAAGTAAAGACAGAATATAAACTACCTATATGATGCACGCGAAAAATCCGGTCCTGGCATAGCAATTTCTACACGAAAGCACAATAGCCGGGTACTCGAGCCTAAGTCCGGAGTCCCATCTTGGGAGCCATTTAATGTCTGCCACAACAGATCCTGCACGCATTGTATGTGACTCCTCAAGGTACGTGGACTAGAGCTCAAATAATCCGACTTTTTCTTGTGATTTAAATAATTAGGTCCAGTTAACGATCTATAGGCACAGGCAGATAATTAGGTGTTTGGATCCTAATTAATTACGTCACAATCACAGAAATTCCTAAGCTAGGGCTAAAATCGCGTAAATCAAATGAGCAGTAAATAAACGGTCAAAACTCGAAAAACCGTCGAAAATCTCGGTGAGGTCCCCCGAGCACACCGGTGCTCGGCGAAACAGACCCCAAAATCTCAACCAAGTGTCAATCTGTCCCTGTGTTATTACAATAAAATGGTTTTTGACAGAAAATAAAGCTACGCTAATCTATGGCTAATCCTGCAGTTATTTCACGGCTATTCCGCGGCTCCCGAACTTCGGCTCCTCCTCCTCGCGCTCTCCTGCAGCTTCGTAGAGAAAGAAGTTGCCTATGACTCCCGCAGTTGCTTCAGCTTCCGAAAAAGCCGCCTCGGTCCTCGGGCCCTCGCAAGAAAGAGAAACAAGAAGTGTGTCAGTCCAAAAAATATATAAATGAATCAGAGAAAATATATACAAAAATGTCTACAAAAAGCCACAGAAGCGAAAAGCCGCGGGAAAATTGAAAATGACTACTAAGCCGTACTCCCCGGTAACGGCGCCATTCTGAGGAACCGAAAACCACGAGCGACTAAGGTAGATAAATAACTCAGGTTGTTGAAACCTCAATCACTCGTAAATCGGTCAATCAAGAAAATGTAAGAACCACCAAACAGATGTATAAATCAATGAAAACCAAAAGCGATCCTCGCTACTTTTATTAACCTAGTATAGCGACCAGGGTCGGACTCAAGGAGCACGGGATGGCCTTGCAGCCTACGAAGTAGTCAAAGTCAAAAAACAAATAGGAAACTGTTTTTGATGGATTTTAGTTATTTTTAAATTTTTTATGTTTTTAATTTTATAAGAAAATGAGAAACCAAGCAAATACAACAATTTATTAATCCACGCACTGAGGACCTCCTCCTGGGCTGCTTAGATGGGGAGGAGGAAGCTCGGATCCTTCCGCAGCTGGTGGGTACCTCCGATGAGGCCGAGAAGCTCCAGGGAGCTCCGACGACGGCGGAGGAGCCAAGCTCATGTGCATGAACGTGCGGACCCTCAGATGGGTCTCGTTAACCTGCAAAATGGCATAGAAGTACTCCTGGGTTGAGGGCAAAGTGCCTCGACCCGGTTAGGGGTGGAATGGGTGGTCAGATGAGGGCGGAGCGTGGTCTCCGGCGAGGTGACAGTGGAGGAGACTCGATTCTTGGTTCTGGGGCAAACCAAGGGGAGCGGAGGGGTGAAGAACGTGGGTAGGAGTCTCGTGAAGATGAATCGGGGGTCCGATGATCGAATGGATGAACGAAATGGTGTGAATTGGCTGGTGACTGCCGGCGGCACGATTTGGGCGAAATCTAAAATTAGACGATCCTGGGGGGAAGCGAAGATACCTTATGGATGAGGTCGACTGTGGATGAGCTGGCGAAGCTCTGGAAGTCTTTGCCTCAAGTATTTGTCGGGGTCCTAGGCTCGGCGCACCTCGCGACGGTGCACGGCGAGAGAGCTCGTCAGATCAGGGCTGGGGACACCTCCTCCTCACTGCGACAACGCCCTTAGATAGTTGTCACTCTAAGGAGGGTGATGGAGGTCCTGGGATGGAAAGACAGAGCCAAAGATGATGTGAAATTGCGGCTGGAGGTGGTCTTTATATGATGAAGGGTCCGGCAAGAAGGGGTCGGGCGAGGTGCACTGGTGCACGGATCCCTAAAATCTCCCCTGGGAGAGGGTCTCGGATGGATCAAGTGTAAATGGAGCCCAGGGTTTTGATTTATGGTGGTCGGATCGAGTCACGAAAATTAGGCGAAGACGCGTCGGCGAAGCAGATCCGCAAGGTGTGGTCTTGGGGGGACAGTTATTGGGGGTCAGCATCCCCCATGGACCAATCACAAGCCGCCATTTATTAATTATTTACAAATTCAATTAAAATTGGTAAATGATTTTATTTCGAAAAAGTTTGAACATGAAAAACGTTTATTTATTTTCAATGTATTTTTAGTGATTTTTATTTTCTTTTGAAAATTAAATAACATATTTACATTATTTTGTTCATATATATAGGTCTATACATATATGTATTTTTAATTTTTATTTTTAATTGTTTCTTTTTGTATAATTATTCCAATTTTATATTTTATTTATTTACAACATAAAATTTGTAAAAATAAGATTTTTTTATTTTATTTTTATGATGTATTTACATGGGTTAAATAGATAGGTTTATATACATATGTACATGGTATATATACATGGTGAGAAATGATTTTTATTATTTTTGTTTTTATTTTTATGATTTTTATTTTATTTATTTTCACCATAAAATATGGAGTATAAAAATATTTTTTTTATTGGGTTTATTAATTATTTACAATGAGAAAATAAATAAGCATTTTATTGTATATACATGGTCTATTTACACTGATGAGAGAGACTTTTATTTAATTTTTATTTAATTTAATTTTTCCCATTTTTATATTTTGGTTTTATTTTTACAAATATGTACAAAATATGAGAAACTTATTTTTATTTTGAGGAAAATAAATTTATTTAAATACAAGGGATTATGTACAAGGATGATTGACCTTATCTCCCTCTACTTGGATTCTTTTGTGGTCAGGCCCATGTTGAGCCCTCCCTTGGGATTAGGTCACTTAATATTTATTCTAAATATTTCCCTCTTTTTCTTGTGTTTCTTTATTCCTTTATTTTGATGCAAAAACATGCTAATTATGCATATTTACATGATGCATGTGTTTTGGCAATTTATGATATTTACACACATTTACATGGTATTTGGCTCAAGTTTCTAGCTAAAATAAAGGACTAAAGAGTGATGAATTGGGATTCATCAAGCAGTTGTGCTTCAGGGTTAAGACCTCCAGATGAGGTCTACATGCCTTCGCACCTGCACAGGAAGAACGTTGGGTCGAGGGCAAACTGCCTCGACCCGGTGATGGGAGAAATGGGTGATCAGGGAGTCAGGGTGATGGTCTCCGGCGAGCGGCGGTAGAGGAGAACCGAGTTCCATGTTCCGTGGCGAACCAAGGGTAGCGATTGGGTGAAGAAGGTGCAGAGGGGTCTCGTGAAGGTGTAGGTGTGGTCAGATGGGCAAATGGGCGATCGGAGAGTCGGGAAATGGTTCGCGACGGGCGGTGGTCGGAAATCAAAAAGTTTGGAAATCAGACAAGGCTAAGGGGCTAAGAAGGCTACCTGATAGTCGAGATCGTCTGGGATGGAGGTCTGCTACCTCCTAGGGTCCTTGCCTCAATGGAATGACACCTCCAGAGGCTCGAGCTCACCGATGGTGGAGCACGGCGAGGTTGATCGCCGGATCTGAGACTAACGGCCTTGGTCCTTGCTACAATCGATCCCTCTCACTTGCTGTCACTCAAGGAGAAGGAAAGGAGGTCCTGGGAGCCAAGAGGATGGCCAAATATAAGTGGAATTGTGGCTGGAGGTGAAGCTATATACGAGTAGGGGTCCGAGAAGATTGGAGTCAGGCGAGCAAATCGAGGCACGAACCTCTAGAGAGAAGATCAGGCGTGCGCCATGGATCTTAGCTCGACAATCGGAGCCCGAGGTTTGTTCAAATGGTGATCGGATCACGGCGCTGAAAATCGACGAAATCGGGTCGGCGCGAAGATCCGCGAGGGAAGTGGTCCAGTGGGGGAGTTGACTGGGGGTCAACAATCCCCCGTGGACCAATCAGAATTCCGCCATTTCAAAATTATTTATAAATTAAATTAAAAATAGAAAATGATTTAATTTTAAAATATTTTCAAAAGGAAAAATGTTTATTATTTTTCAAAGTATTTTTTAGTGATTTTTATTTTTTTTTGAAAAATAAATTAATGTATATACATAATATAATATTATATACAAGTATAAATACATATGTATTTTACATTTTTATTTTTATTAGTTTATTTTTGTACAATTATCCCAATTTTATATTTTATTTATTTACAACATAAAATTTGGGATATCAAATAATTTTTATTTGATTTTTATTATTTATTTACAAGGTAAAATAAATAGAGACAGGTACATATATACATGACATATACAAGGTAGGAGAGAGAAAATTATTTTCTTTTTATTTTATTTTTTCTAATTTTTCTTTTATTTTTAGAAATATATACAAAGTGTGAGAAACACACATATATTTTTATTTATGAAAATAAAATAAATACATGAAGGGGGAATATATGTACAATGATGAATGGCCCTATCTCTCTCTACTTGTTTTAATTTGCGGTCAGGCCAATGACTGGCCCTCCCTTGGGTTTGGGTCACTCAATATTTATTCTAAATATTTCCCTCTTTTTTGTTTCTTTATTCTTTTATTTTTGCACAAAAACATGCATTGTTATTTACACAAAGCATGCAATTTGACAATTTATTATATTTACAAGTATTCACATGGTGTTTTGCAAAGATTTTAGCTAAATTAAAAGAATAAAGAGTGATGAATGGGGATTCATCAACGCTTTGATGAAGGATCGGAGAGGTTCGATTGTGTCGTGGAGCTATTACGCGTCAGATGGAATGATCGGATGGAAGTAGCAATGGCGGATGTGCTGACAATGGGGGGACTCCTTAGAACAGCTCTGCCTGAGCAGTTGAGGGTCCTATGTAGCCTCCTTGCACGTATTTGAGCCTACAAAGGATAGAACGGACTCAGGGCTATGCTCTGCTCCTGGTTATTACAACTAGAAATGAAATAAGAGACATGGGATGGGGGTTTTGGTCTCTGACGAACGTGGGGGATGGAGACCCATCCTAATCTAGACTCGATGGTCAAGCCTCAGGGTGAACATGTTGCGTAGGAAGATGCGGGTTGAGTTAAGGATCTGATCAGAAGCTGATAGGAGTGGGTGGAGAGGCTCTGACCAGCTTGTCGGAGATGAGGTGATGATGACCGCACTAAATGGAGAAGATTGATCGAATAAGAGAATACATCAAGGAAGATAACTACTTGAAGGTTCAGATGTGTTCCTGAGATTCAGAAGAAGGTGGTCGCTGAGGTCCTGGCCTCAACCAAGCTGCAGCTGGATGAGAGGCTACTCGCGGCAGTTCTCTGACCATGAAGTGAGCTTCAAGCCCTCCAGGCACCTCCGACGAATCCTAAGGCACTCCTCCTACGGTTATCACTATGAGGAAAGTGGATCAGGGTCTGTGGTGGCGTTAGCGATGAGTTGTTTATGAAGTGGAGGCCAGAGGAGATTATTTATAAGATGCCCAGATTCCAAGAAGATCGGGATGATGCACAGAACCCTAGGAAGATCCGGCTATGCCTAGGGATCCGCGAGGATCATGGATCATCATGCTTCAATCAGGCACATGAATTAAGGTAGGAGGAGGTCAGGTTCGTGCATGAAAAGTTAGAGAAAAAAGCTCCGATGAAAGGTACTCGACCCGACCTGGTCTAGAAAGGGACGTTGACCAAGGTCAACAATCCCGATTGGACCAGTCATAATTAAGAATTTACAAAATTCAAAGGAAATTGAATTAAAAATAATAAATGAATTTAAAATAAATAATGTATAAAATGAAAAAGTGTTTATTATTTTTCAAACTATTTTTCTATAATTAGTTATTTTTATAAAAATAAATAAGGTATATATAATATATAATATTATATATATAGGTGTAATATACTTATGGTACATGTACTTTATATTATTATTTTTACAAAAAAAATAATTTTACTTTATATTTTATTTATTCTAAACATGATTTTAAGAGTATAAAATATTTTTTATTTTATTTTTATAAGTTATTTAAGGGTATAAAATTAATAGTGAGTGTGGTGTGTACAAGTGTATTTTGTATAAATGTTTAATGATTTTATTTTTATTTCTATTTTTATCTTTATAATTTTTATTTTATTTTTATAATATTATTAAAGCTATATACAAGGGTGTAAAAAAATAATTTGGTTTTATTAAAATAAATAGATAAATAATATGTACAAGTATAGGTGATAAATAGTAGACCCTATCTCTCTCAGTTTTTTTTATTTTTGGGACCAGGTCAAGGCTTGACATTCTCTTGGGATTTGGGTCACTCTTTATTTATTCTAAATACATCATTCTTTTTCTTTTCTTTTATTCTTTTATTTTTACAAAATACATACTAATTATGCAATATTAACACAGGCATGCAGAAAGCTAATTTATTGTATTTACAGGTATTTATAGAGTGTTTGCCAAAAAGAAGAGCTAAAATAAAAGAATAAAGAGCGAGAATCATGGATTTATCACTCCCTATACTTTACCTTTGCTAGTCCCTTTGGAAACACTTATTTGAAAAAGAAGTGAACAAGAAAAAGAAAAGAAAGAGAATCAAGATTAATTATTAAACTTATCTTCATTAAATTGGAGTATGGAGCTCAGTCAGACCTTTGGATTATTAGTTTGACAGAACCTTATTGGGAATTACGTTTAATACTCAGCAGCCTCTGAGTTTCACAATTCTATGGTCAAGACTCCTCAATAAACCAGATCAGAACAAGTCTACATACGTAAACTCTAATGACTATGAATTATTACTTGTACTGTGTAAGTGATATGTATCTCTCCACATCAGAAATGTCAAAGAAACAACCGTCCTCAACAAGGTAACTCTAATTCCCAATCTAGCAGCTCTTTCCTCGAGGGGCAAGGTATTCCTTCTAAGTTCAAGTTCAACCAGCTCAAGAAGAGGAGAAAGAAGAGAGTGGACTGTGACCAGAGTAGCCACGTATCCTTAGGCGCTTAACCGGTGTTGTCAAGTATCCCACTGCAAGCTTCATGAGATGAGAAGGTGTAATACATAAGCTTTGCTTTATTGATTACACACATTGCGGCAAGCATTTTATTTTCAAACAGGACTGTCCACTTTTTTTGGAGTTTTTTCTTGATTTTGCACATTTTTTGATGTGCATATGTACAACATATCTCCATGGTACATCATAAACATAAGGACTATTTCTTCTTGAGCCAGTAGACTATCCATCATTTGAAGCATTATTGCAACCCACAACTCCTGTCTTTAGACTTTAACATCGCTATACCAGGTTGAGGCACACATCCCTCCCTAGAGGAAGACAAGAGGTTCCGCCTAGAAGTACTACCCTCGTATGCTACCCCAAGACAAAGAATTCTACCTCCTCACCACCAAATTCGTGTTGAGCTACTATAAGGTGCGTGTCCAAGTCAAGCCATTATTTCTGAGAGTCATGTATGCATTGTTAACTGTTCTACTTAGGCTCATCAAGATGACATGTGAACGTAGCCTAGTGATGAATACCCATTCATCACTCTTTATTCTTATATTTTAGCTACAAAAACCTTTGCAAATACATGTATATTCATGTAAATACAAATAATTATCAAAAGCATGCATTGTATAAAGTTTAATAATTAGCATGTTTTTGTGCAAAAATAAAAGAATAAAGAGACAAAAGAAAAAAGAGGGAAATATTTAGAATAAATATTGAGCAACCTAACCCCAAGGGAGGGCTCAGCATGGGCCTGACCGCATAAAAGCCAAAATAGAGAGAGATAGGGTGCTCAGGTGTGTAAATAAACCTATAAATAAAATAAATATATTTTCCTCTAAAAACAAAAATAAAAGTGGGTTTCTATTTATTTGTAAATATTTGTAAATATAAAATTAAAATAAAAATGAGAAAACTAAAAAGAAAATAAAAATACCTTCACCCTTGTATATCCACCTTGTACATAAAGTCACTTATAAATTTATTTATCCCTATAAATAAATAAATAAAAATCTCATAAAAATTGTACATATTCTATACTTCATAGTGTATGTAAAGAAAATAAAAATCACAAAAATAAAATAAAAACAAAAAGAAATAAAAATAAAAATCAAAGCCACCTAGTATATATACCATACATGGATATAAATAAAACTATTTATTTCAACCATGTAAATAATTGATAAAAATAAAATAAAACTACCATATTATTCCAAATTTTATCCTATAAATAAATAAAATATAAAATTGGGATAATTTCTACAAAAATAAACAATTAAAAATTAAAAATTAAAAATACATATGTATATACATGTATATAATAATAATATTTTGTAAATACCTAAATTATATTTCAAAAAAATAAATAAAAATCACTAAAAAATAGTTTGAAAATAAATAAACATTTTTCATGTTTAAAGTTTTTTCAAAAATAAGTCATTTACTATTTTTAAATGAATTTCTAAATAATTAAAAATTGGAATAATCTGATTGGTCCACGGGGGATTGTTGACCCCCGGTCAACTCTCCCCCGCGGACCCTTCTCGCACGGATCTGGTTGTCGACCCGACTTCTCCCATTTTTACCCACTTGATCCGTCCGCCAAATCTGCAAACCCCGGGTCCTAATCATTCCCTGATTATCCGAGATCCGCGCCCGGTGGTTAGCATCGGGGTCCGTGCTCCGATTTCCTCGCCCGACACTCATCTAGCCGGACCCCTAACCCTATTTACTCCGAGCTCCGCCGCATGATTTCCCCATCTTTAGCTCCCCGCCTTGCCTTCCCAGGACCTCCACTGCCATCCTCGAGGTGACAGCTCGCCGCTGGTGGTGTTGTAGAGAGGAGAGGGTGCCCAGACCACTGACCCGGCGTCCTAGCGCCGCCGTGCTCCGCCTGAAGCAGGAGCTCGAGCCTCGAGCCTCGACGACCCGCGAGGCAAGGACCTAGAGCAAGCCCAGCTCACGCCCAGTCGACCCATCTACCCAGGTAGCCGTAGTTGCTTTTCGTTTTGTTTAATTTTCGATTTCGCCCAAATCAGGTCGTCTCCAACGACCTCTGATTCCGACCACCTTAGACTTAGTCCCGACCATCAGAATCGCTCACCACATTCGCCTTCCTCCCGCGCACCTTCTCCGCCCCTCTGTTCAACCCAGCTCATACAGGAGTTGGGGTTCGCACTCCTTCGTCGTCGCATCGCCGGAGTTCGCCCGCACCACCGCACCGTCCACCTTCACCGCCGCTAACGGGGTCGAGGAAGTTTGCCCTCGACCCAGGATCTCTTTGGTTACGTTTTGCAGGTCAATCGAGGGCTGTCTGAGGCTCTCCTACTTGAACACCGGAGCTTCTCCTCCGCTGGAGTCGACAGAGCTCTCCGAAGCTCCGTTGATTCATCGGAGGCGTTCTACAGACGCGGGGAGCCAAGCCGAAGCTTCTCCGATCATCAGCATCCCCCGCGAAGGCCCGGAGCACGCGTACTGGGCCGGCGAAGTTCGTCGGCCACCTGTTCCTCCAGGACCTTCAGGCACCATTCGATCAGCCTCGAAGCTCCAGTTTCGATCCGAGCCGTTCATCTGAGGAGCCTCTTTCACCACACGATCTAGGAGGATCTGATCCGAGCCGTTCGATCTTGACGAAGAAGCGCCCTCTACCCTCCACCGTTGGATCTACACGTGGTCGCTTCTCCACCTTCGGATCGCGTCAAGGGTTACAGGAGCGAGGCGCCTCCTCTTCTCTACCGTCGGATCTACACGTGGCGCGTGCTCTGCCCTTGGATCTTAAATAAGGGGTAAATAGCTCTTAGGCCCCTCTAGTTCTTGCTTTTATTATTTAGTCCTGTAAATATTTTTAGTATTTTATTTGCGTTAGGTAAATTGCATTTGGACCTTGTATTTTCTGCTATTCGCATATATACACCTGCCTGTAGTTTGTCACGTGCATCGACACGTGTTTTATTTCGGATATTTGCATTGATAGCCTTGTAGTTCTGGGATGTTAATGAATGAATGAAACTTTTTAAGTAATTGCATATATACCCCTGTGCGTGGTTTATTTGTGCATGTGCTTATATTTTTGGGTATTTTACAGTAAGGCCCTCGGACTTTTGGTACTTGTTACCAATTAGTCTGAGAACCTTATTTTTATTGCAATTAGGTCGTTGTGTGCCCAGGTCACGCGCCTTGGTTTTGATTTTTAATAAGATATCAAACTAACTCCAAATTCAATAAAAATTGGACACATGGCTCCTGCCATGTTGTAAAATTTTCTAGAATTTTTGGGGATATTTTTTATTTCATTTACTATTTTTAAAAATTCAAAAATACTCATTTTCTTTACTGTCTGACTTAAAAATTCACAAAAAATATTAAAATACCTCTAAAAATTACAAAAAATTAGCTACTATGTATTTCGTATTGTTTGATTTTCTGACCAAGTTTGGTCATTTTTCATTATACAAAACTCATAAAAATTGAAAAACACCTAAAAACCTATAAAAATTCTAATAATTATTTTAAAAATCCAAAAATAATAATTCCAGTGGCCAAACTTTCTTTGCAGTTTCTACTATACACGAAAATTACCTCCAGGCTTTTTAGGGACTTTTAGATATTTTATCCAAGTCCCTCAAGTTCGGCTGGACATTGTTGATGTTTTCTTGAATTGTTTGATTTTTAGAAAATTAAATAAAAATCAGAGAAATACTAAAAATTCATTAAAAACAGTAAAAAACATAAAATACATAAAAACATTTTTATTTGAATTTTTGGTTGAGTTTTGAGTGTTTTAATAATTGTTTGTATTGGCTTATTCACTTATTTTCCTATTTTCCTTATTAATCAAAAATCCAAAAAATTATAAAAATTTAAAATCCACCAAAAAAATTCATTTGTTTATATTGCCCTATTTTTGACTACTTCGTAGGCCGCAAGGCCATCACGTGCTCCCTGAGTCCGAACCTGGTCGCTATACCAGGCTAATCTAATAGTCAGGACCGCTATTGTGTTTATTTGATTTTATCTGATTTTGATGGTCTGAACCTCATTTTCTTGATTGAGCTGAGTTTCTTATTGATCTGGGTCGCAACGACCCGAGTGTGATATTTTTACCTGATCCGGATTAGTAGTATTTTGGTTCATCACCTAGTGGCGTCAAAGAATTAAGTCATTAATGTACCCGAAAAGTCTTAACCCAAAATCCTATAAGGTTCCTCGAAAGTTAAGTGGATTGAGGTCTTAACCAAACTCCATTTTTCAGTTTAATTCCAGACTAGTTTAAATGTCAACTATGATTCAGAAGAATATAAAAGCAAATATGTACATAAATTCTTTTTGAAAACTTTATGCAAATGCAGGAAAATGGTTCTGCAAAATATTTACGCATATTTACAAACATTTTTTTTGCAAACTTCTATTTTTCAAACATTTTTTTCAAAAATTTTTGTACTATATATATATAGTTTTGATACAAAAATATTTACAAACACTTTACAATCAAAATATTTTTACAAACATCTGTACAAAAATAGTTTTTACAAAAGGTTTTTACACACATCTATGTACAAGAAAGATTTTTATATATAAGATTTTTTTATAAAAATTTGTGATTTTTAGTTTTGTTTTTTTATCCATATTATTCAAATATACAATACTCAAAGTATGAGTTATGGCTAAAGTATATTTATAATATATACGACACCCCCTATACTTAGCTTGAACGACATCCTCAGAGTGATCAAAGAGCGATAAAAAGAAGACATAACTCGTGTTGTGTATTGGGAAGTGAAAAGAATACTATACTACAACGACAAAAAAATAAAAGAATGTAATGAATAGAGGTCGGTATTCCCCCTATACATAGGATCAAGTAATCATAAATATAGAAGACTGTACACAAGAGAAAAACCGAAGGTTAGGATTGGCCTAAATGATAGAATAAAGATGATGAAACGGAGATTCATCAATATCCTGGACTCTTTCGTGTTTTAACAAATTGTTAAAGTTTTTGATAATTGCATCCATGGCCCTACGTTTATGACCACGTGTTTCACGCTTTTTTGTAGATTTTGCATATTCACCCTTGAAGTTTTGTTTCTTGTTATTGCTCAGTCTCCAACTTAAAATAATTGCATTTTGTCTAGTTTTTCTAGATTTAACTTTACATCTTGTTTTGTATGAGACAAATCTCATAAATGCTCTAAAAATTCCATAAAAGGCTAAATTTCAATTGTGTTGATTTAATTCCTTTGATTTTTGTTTTGCAAAATGATTTTATTCATTTTTTAATAATTCAAAAACTCATTAAAAATTCCCTATTTCCATTAGAAAATTCAAAAAAATGGAAAAAGCATCCAAAAATTGTAAAAAAATTCATGTATGTTTCTTTTGATTTGTTTTATATCTTGTAAATTTTTTGTTTGAAAATCTTTTAGAAAAATCTTAACAAAAAATATTAAAAAAATAAAAAATCATATAAAATTCAACGAAAAATCAAAAAACACATTTTGGGTCTTTGTATGAAGTGAAATAAATATTCTTCTTTTTAAAATTAGTTTCTAGTAATTTTATCTTTATTTTATATTTTAAAGATCCAAAAACATTTGCTTGAATTTCCTATTTCGATTGTTTCCTAGTTTTAATTATTTGAAAATCTAAAAAATCTCTAAAATAATAATATTAATGCTAAAAAATTATAAAAAACACAAAGTGTTTTTATTTTAATTTTTTGTTTATTTTTATCATAATTGAGAAAAAGAGTATGCTTCATTTATTTCCATTTTCTTTATTCACTTTGTTTAAAATTTTAAAATATAAAAACTTGCAAATATAAAATCATTAAAAAATTGAAATAAAAAATATAAGAAAAATATAAATTAAAATTCCATGAAAACTTTTAAAGAGAAAAAATTCACAAAAAAATAAGAGTAGTTTGCTTGAGTTTCCTTTCTACTTTCATTAATTTTTTTCTTTGAGCTGATTAACAATTGCTTAATAACTGTTGCCTCTTTGTATTTGACCTTATGAGCTATACCGGGCTAATAATCAAAATAACAATACACATTTCCTTTATTTTTGTTGGATAAATTGTTTGATTGATTCAGATTTCATTTTGGGTAACGACATATTCACCACACATCACATCCTATTCATTAAATAGATAAATAAATAAAAATCCATTAGTGAAATCTTGCACACTATAAGTCAAATTTCTTAAAATGTGACTATTCGAAACTTGTTTTTAATTAGGTACAATTTAACATAAAGAAAAGTCCAGGAAGTTCATTAAGCGAATCATCTCTTGTAAACCCATGTTACACAAGAGGTACTGTAATACTTTTTTTGAAATTCTTTAAAAAATCCAATCTTATGGATTGAATTTATTATTAATTTTCTACTTACCCGTCAGATTTCTTTCAAATCTGATGCTTATAGCTATTACATCTTAAAGGTCAACAAACCTAAAACCCATTTAATGAGGAATCAAATTTTGATCATTTAGATGATATAGCTATAATCATTGTATTTCAACGAAAAGTGGTGGGTATGTAGAAAATTAATCCTATATTCAACCAAGGTAGGATATTGGAAGGAATTTCTTTAAAAAAACGATTAGAGGATCCACTCCAGCTACGAGAAGCCTAAGAAACTAGTAAAACTCCAACATCATGTTTGATTTGAATAATTTGTTAGGAATGGGTAGAGTTAAGGTACCGTCCATGTGTTACTAATTGCCCATTGGTTAATTAATGGTCTCATTTTTCCTTAATAAATTAGCAGTCTCATATTAGGTTGCAATGTCTTATGACCGTCAGGAGCTTATACGTGAAACGTGCTTTCTAGTAAATTTTGAGTAATTAAAGCATCTTTCATCTAGTGTTTGAACCAGAATGCTTCCCATTCCATGCAACTTCCCATGAAATTATCCCCTAATAAACGATAACCCTAAATCCCATCTGCTTCCCGTCGAATCCCCCTTTCTTCCACGTGTATGCCACCTCGATCAGGGTGCCTGTACGTGTGTACCGTAAAGAATCCATAATATATGCAGAATTACATCGATAGATGGACAGATTGCTTGACGGCATTAGTGAGGCTACTGGCTACGTATAAAATAGAGAGGTGCATCAGGTGCAAGTGTGGATGCAACTAGTTGATGTTTGCTATTACCATCACTGTAGCAAACTTGCCATTATATATGTACCTTAACTGTACGTGCATGCAGAGGGCTCCCCATAATAACTCTCGTCAACAGAGGTGCTATACTGCATGCAGTCCTTTCTGCTCTAGATATAGATCTGTATATTAGGGTTTACAGGGTTGTTTCGTCCTTGGTTTTTCCCCACCGTCCCTTTCAGAGCAGGAAGGTGCCAAAGAGATGGATGATCTCCGTGGCTATACGTTGATTTTTGCAGTCACTGCAGAGGGAGGGAGGCCTGGAGAGTAGCGGCTATGATTCGCGAGGCTCTGACCGTTTTCCTTTGTGTTCTTTTGTTCTTTGATTTGATGTTTTGGTGTTTTCTTTTTCTTTTTGATTTGATGTTTTGTTTTTCTCTGATTTTGCATAATAGTTGCAATCTTAGAATTAGTTCAGGACTGATTATTTACTTCTGTTTCAGATTAGGTTATACTTTTGATTTGCTAAAAAATTAGGTCAAATTCAAGATCGACTGACCGAAGAAAGAAAATACCGTGTTGCTTATACGATCTGCATGACTGTATGATTTACGCTATCTGTATAATTGTATGGTATAATCCAGTCTTCTACTTCTGATTCTAAGAATAATCTACAGGCAGTTAATTTTGAATGGATCTTAAAAATCTATATCTTTGTCACTACTTTATAGTGATTGTCTATTTCAGATGTGTCTTTTAGCTGTTGAATTTTTTACTGGTCATCTGTTATAAAATCCAAATTAAAGAACTCAAGAAGAAACAATATAACCATCTCGGTACCATTAGAATTGTCAATGCAACATCCTTAATCAGGCATCATATTAATCTAAAAAGACCATGATTAAGCCTTCAAAGTAATGCCTCTACATGGGGACTTCCCTCACCTTAGTTATTTATTTCCTCTGATCGTCTCTCTCATGCACATGCTCTTAAATTGTGAATGTTTATTTGAAGAAAGCTTTAAGGAGGACGCCATGCATCCACATCAGTGTTAGTATCTCTTATGTCTCTCTCATTTGTCCGTTTGTCATCTAGCCAATCGTGCTTTTTTGACATCAACGATGTTTCTCCTGTAACCCATGCCAGCAATTCCTTAGATGTGTATCAATTGTCAATAACTACTTTTATCATGATAAGAACTATATTTTGTCAACAAAAATCGCTTTCAAAACCACAATTTCTTGATATGCCTTTAATCGAGTTGTCCTAATGGAGTTGTGAATCTTGTCTGAAATCTTTCTTCATTAAAGTAAGATGAAGTCTTCTGAGGACATCGTGTGCGTGTTATGCGGTGTGGGCATTGAATCTGATGAGCATCTGTTCCTGATGTGCGATAAGGCTAGAGAGCTGTGGCAGAACTTGGACGCTTCGTGGGTAGACCTTCGAGATCTCCAGGCTTTTTGGGACTCTCTTTTCAAGTCCAGGGGCCGTCTGTCGTCGGAGGTGTTGCTGCCTGTCGCGGGCATTTGGGCTACTTGGCTGACTAGGAATGGTGTTATTTTTCGTTCTGAGAGGTTCTATGTAGAGAATGTAGTGCGTCTCTCCAGGTCTTCGCTCGAGTCCTGGTTGTTGTAATATTTAGTTTTTAATAAATAAAGTTTGGGGTGGACACCTACGAGTGTTTCCCCCTTGTTGATCTCAAAAAAAAAAAAAGATGAAGTCTTCCATCTAGAACGGTTTCTCGTTGATATTAATTACGTTGGACTTTATTTGAAATTTATGCATCTGAATCCATCCTAAATCAAGGATCAGGACCATATCCGTCATTTTTTCTGTCACCGGCCAATGACAGATTAAGACATTTGGGGACAATATTGATTGTCGAATCTCTACAACAGTTATCACTTAAAATACATTACCCACTTCATAAAATAAGAAGAAAATGGAGTGACTGTTTGTATTATTGTGATATCTCTCGTGCAATTCTTCATTATTACGAATAGTTTAGGCTAGCTTTTAGTTCAGATAAAATACATAAAAATGTTAAAAAGTAAACAAAACTATCTCAATGAATTGGGAAAAGTATGCACCACGATTGAATTTATATAATTTTTGGGCATCTACCAGATAAAAAGTTATTTAATATAACTTTTTAGAATATCTTTAATATGTTATGGAATAGAAAAGGACTGGATAGGGTTAAGGGTAATGGAAAGGTCAAGGTATAATGTACTATTAAATTATTCAGTTACTAATAAGATGGTGACATAAAATTTTAAAATATCCTTTTGAGCTGTAGATATAATTCCGCAGTTTTCCTCATGATTTATATGTCTCAAAGGGGGCATGTATGTAGGTTAAAAACATTCATAAAAAGTGTACAATTGTCTGCTACTGGTGAATCTGGTAAACTCTCATGATTGTGCATATAGATTTTATTTTTCTCTTGATGATCAACATATGCATCACTAGCATTATGCTTTCATTTTTCAAAAAAAATGAACCTAGGCATCCGTATAGTTGACAAAAATACATATCATTCCCAGAGACAACCATCAATGCACATTGCACCATCTCGAACCCTAAGTTGACCTGCAGGTGGCTTCTCTCAGAACTCCATAGAAACAAAACCCCTATACCATGACCTAGACGAACATATTAATATTTCCACCTAACTCTCGTTGAAACATTTCTCCAAAAATAATATACATAACCCCACAGACACAACAGTACACCCTACACCTCATGAACAGTGCCCAGAGATTCTTTCCCTCACGTTATAATCAAACCCCACGGAAATGCTGAGACATACGGTAATCACATCAGACCAAGCCATTTACTTCTCCCCCCTTCCCATCTCATCTAGATCCGAGGTTGGTGCTCTTTCCAATCAAATCACAAGTATCAAAGCAACCCAAAGTGGGCGTATATAGGAGAATCAACAGCATCAAATCTGTCAATCAGATCTGAATTGAGAGGAGTGATCCATCCATACAAGAGCTATTACCATGTCATCGTCCCCTTCAGTGCCTTTGGCGTTGGATCACATCCCCTCATCCCCTTCAGAGCAGCTCTGCTATGTCCATTGCAGCTTCTGCGACACCGTTCTCGTGGTCCACCATCGTGATCCTTCTTCCTGTTCCATTACAGGAGCAAATTTCCTTTGGTATTATATGTAAAGTTCACGGTTCTTGAATCATGCAGGTAAGCGTACCTTCCAGCAGCCTCTTCAAGACGGTGGCGGTGCGATGCGGGCACTGTTCGAACCTCCTCTCTGTCAACATGCGCGGCCTTCTAGGGTTCGACCAGGCCTTCTTGGCCCCCACTGCCTTCAAGGTATAACTTAAACTAATCAAAACCCTAATTATCCGTGCACCCACATGTTCCAATTGCAATAAATTTGCTGGGTTTGTGAACAGGAAGAGGTGATCTCTTGCCCACCACCACTGCTGTCTGTTGATCAGATCAATAGCAAGATACAGTCTCCTGTGAACAGCAGACGTGAGTTATTGATGTGGTCATCATATTATTATTAAAACTGTTCTTAGGGATTTTCTTGACGAAACTTAATCATATGCTTCTTTTTAAAAAAATGCAGCTCCAGAGAAGAGGCAGAGGATGCCCTCAGCTTACAACCGATTTATAAAGTGAGTTCATGCAATATGGAAAACCCTAACCCTAATTAGCTATATAATTATCGAGGGCTTTTCTTTCCCATGTTGATGATGGTGATCATGGACTTTGTAGAGATGAGATCCAGCGGATTAAGGCAGGAAATCCGGATATTACACACAGGGAGGCGTTCAGTGCCGCTGCAAAAAATGTAAGATAGAGAATATTTATTTAAACTTTATATATAGCTCAAGCATCTATGTTTCTTTATCACCGCTCGCCTCCTGCAACATCCTAGGGTTTCTCCTCACAGGCCCTAGGATTTCGTTCCCTCTTATTGCCTTCAACCCACCCCTCCTTAAAAGATAGTTTCACAGTTTATAGACATAAATTTACATACTTGAAAGGAAAAGGTACGGTTTACTGGTTTGCTTAAGTTTGAAGGAAAATCGTCACGCCCTCCGCAAGTAAAAAAAGAACGATGTGAAAAGTGATATTATAATAGTTCCGTATGTTTTTCTGCCATATGTACAGAAACAGTAAATGCACCTGTTCATAAAATCCAAAACGGTAATGGTTATCAATAAATTGTAGAATTCCTAGCATTAAAGAAGATATTCATTCTCTTTGTAGTTAAGATCTGCTTTAATGTTCGTCGTTTGAGTTTTTTTGCCTTTATTTGAAATTTCAGATCATATGTTTAAGAACTTCACGTGAATATGCAGTATTATGCCTGTTATTTGTTATTCGAAAAAATGCCTGTTGTTTCGCGTTATGCTCGTCATCTTAATCGATCACATTCCCATTTGCAAGGATGGCTTTTGTTTAATTTTATTTACTGTTTATAAACTGGGCTCCGAGGCTTTCCTATACATAATCTGAACGAAATATCTTAATTTAATAAAGAACTGAGATGTTTTCTATGATCTCTGCATGCAGTGGGCTCACTTTCCTCACATCCACTTTGCAACGTTGCCTGATCAAGCCCTTAAGAACAACTTGAGGCAACAGGTGAAGAGTGCAACTAATTACAAGACGTATTCCAAATATTTAGAACTATTATACATAATTGTTATCGACGCTACGCAGAATGAAGACCGTGACGATTTCTATGCTGCCTCAGCCATTGCCGCTGCCGCCGCCACCAACATGAGTACAGCTCCCTTCTGATGCAACAAAAACGAAGAATAGCAAGCAGATCTAAATTATTGGAGTGCAGTTTAGTATAAAGCTAGGCCATTGCTTTACACCATCGATGTCAGTCATTTAGATCGATAATCGTGTTTGACTGAGTGAACGATTGGGAACAATGGACATGTAGAACCCTCTTTCGCGATATTTGCATTTGAGTGAAACTCCACAGAGCAAAGCCTTCTCACATCTACAAATAGACAAGAATATCATATCATCTTCTGCAATGTCTAGGACTCCAATTCCCTTGCTAAGAAACCTTTCGTAACAAATTTGAAAATGTCATATTTCTGGGAGGCATCAACTTCGCTATATTCCATTTGGACAAATCCTTTGGTAGTAACCATCCCCACTCAGCTGCTGCTTTTATTCCAGTTTTGTTTTGATGCTAGTCCTTCATCGTAACTATTTTCATTTCTTCTTACTTACCCTTCATTGTAACAGTTCTGCTATGGTAATGATTTCATTAACCTAGCATGAAGGACGTAAATAAAGCGAGGCATGCAATTAAGTAAAAATCTTAAATTATTTTTTATGAATCCCAGGCAATATTTCTAGAAAGTGGCAGGATTTTGTGCCTCGCCTAGTGAGGGACAGTATCTAATTTTGGCCAAGCCTAAAATGAATTTTGAATCAAAATAGTTCAAAGCATCAAAGATCACATCTAGAAAATAAGTGTCATATAAAAACATCTAGACAAATACTTCCCTTCTCATTACCAGAAAATTGACCTAAGCAAAGGAATAATTTGATTATTATTGACATATCTTGCAATGTTAAATATATATATCAAGAACTATTATTCATTTTATAACTTTTCTTCTTGAAATAAGTAATGAATACCATATTCTTTGATAAAGATTCATATAGAAATGATTTATCAGTTGACTTATTCGTTAAATTTGTAAAAATCCTGACTGAATTTATCAATATTAGAACAAAAAGTGAATGGATAATAATTGTTATATGATTTGTTGCTAAGATTTTTTTTGAATAAAAAGAGTACGTGTGACATACCGAGTTGGGATTCACCGCATTATAAATATATTATCATAAAAAAGAGGAGTACATTACCTGGAGATCCAAAAGTGATATAGAAAATTACAATGGGCGAGTACGTTTACATGGTAAAATATTTGATTTTTGAAGATGAGGGCATTCTCCCCCTCCCCCCCTCCCCCCAAATAGCCCAAAGTGCTGCAAATGGTAATGTGCAATCATCCGTCGAATTGCCCCCTACCGACCTCCAGAAATCAACAATACCTCCCAATGATAGCCAGGATACCCCAATTTCCTTCCAAACATGTTCTGACCAGGGGCTTCTGTAGAACAAATATTCCGCATCTTCAACATGTTCTCCGCACCAGTCACACTGTGTATCATGTATGCCAAACAACCTCCCCCTCCTTGCTTTGTCGCATAATCTGCCTCTTCTCAAGCAACAAAGGAAAACCTTGACTCTGTATGGGATCTTACTTAAAAACACATCTCCTGGTGATGAATCCACGATTCATCGCCTTTATTCTTTTATTTTAGCTTCACTTTCTTAGTCAAACACCTGTAAATACCCATTAATTTCATAATTTAATATTTTGCATGCATTTGTTAAAATTACATTTTTAACACTTTTTGTACATAAATAAAAGAATAAAGAAGAAAAGAAAAAGAAAAGAAAAATAAAGGATGTATTTATGTAATAAATGCAGACTAACCCTAACCCCGAGAGAAGGTCAAGACTTGACCTGATCGACCAGGAATAAAGTAGGGGGAGATAGGGTCTTCTGTTAGAAAATCCAAAAAAATATCTTGTAAATATTTTTCATATATATTTGTACAAATCTTACATTATTTTATTTTTAAATAATTTGACCTCAAACTAATTATTTTTCTAAACAAAAGTTGTAAATAAAAATATGTTGTAAATAAGAAAAATAAGTGTAAAATAAAATAATGTACATAATGCAAATAATCGCACTCAGAAAAAGCCGTAAAGAAATCATTGAAACATCAATTCTGGGTCCATACGAGATCAAATCGAACCAAAATCACTTCCATCATACTCTAAATTAAATTATCTTTCAAATGGATGTAGTTTCATATTTTTTGGAATTACGGTTAAAAAATCAGTTTTCTGGGGTGTTTTGTGCAGTTTCCCATATACTTGTTGTATATATTTTATTCATATTATTTTATAATGTATATATTTTTAAATATTGGTTTCATTAATCATAAAAAAATTAAAAATAATAATAATAATTTAAAAAACTTTTATAAAAATATTTCCTTACTTGTACCTATGTATATTTTATTATATGTGTATAATATATGTATATAATTAATTTCTTTAAATAAAAATCACCAAAAAATTTTAATTATTCACATTAATTAATTTAATTTATTTAATTACGAAATTCATATGTAATTATTGAATTTATTGGATTTATTTGAATTTATTTGGTTTAATAACTTGCCTTGTATATATGATTTAATTCCACACCATATATGGCCACCATTAAGGTGGCTAATTGATTTTCAATTAATTTATTAATTAATTTAATTTATTTATTCCGAATTTCGTAATTAATTATTTAATTATTTAATTAATTTAATTATTTTATTAATTCACCCAATAAACACTTTCCTTATATGTGAATATTTTCCATTTTTGATTTTTGTCTCTATTTAATGAGCTCCTCCTCCCTCATTTCCTCTTGATCGATCTTTGATGGAGAGGAGCCCGATTTCTGAGAGGTTTTGATGACACAAAATCCGAACGCGGTCGAGAGAGGAATAAATAATATCAAATATGTGTCGTTGTTCTCTGACGACCGCCCGAACGACAGAGGTAAAGGTACAGAAAATTAGGTCGTTGCGACCTCAATCACTCGGGCTGAGTCAATCAAGAAAAATCAATCACTCAAATCAGATAAAAACAAGCAAGCACGAGAAAGAGCGATCTAGCTATAGGATTAACCTGGTATAGCTCCCAGGGTCGAACACAAGGAGCACAGATTGGCCTTGCGGCCTACGATGTAGTCAAATTGAACTAAAACACAGAGAACATATTTTTGTGGTTTTTATTTGTTTTTATTTTTTTTTTTAGATTTTTTAAATAATGAGAAAATGAAAGAAAGTAAATACAAGGGCACTTCAACAATTTATTACACACACAAAAAATGATGCAAAAATTCAAGAAAATTTGTTTTTATGTTTTAAATGTTTTTTACTGTTTTTGGTGAATTTTTAGGATTTTTCTAATGAGTAAATTATTTATTAAAAATCAAACAAGGCAGAAACACCAAGGTACTGTCCAGCAAGGTTAAAAACTCAAAAATAAAATATTTAAGAGTTTCAAACAACCTTGGAGGTAATTTTCCTGTAATCTATGAAGAATGAGGAAAATTTAGGCACCCTAATTATTGTTTTTGGATTTTTAATTTATTTATTATAATTTTTATGGGTTTTTAGGGGTTTTTCAATTTTTAGGGTTTTTAAGAGATGAAAAGTAGCCAAAATTGGCTAGAAAATCAAACAACAAGTAAAATACAGTATCTAATTTTTTTTAGAATTTTTGGTGGAGTTTTTATATTTTTTTGGTATTTTTAAAGTCAAACAGTGGCAAAAATATGTGTTTTTGAATTTTTAAAAATAATAAATGAAATCAAAAATGTCCCCAAAAATCATAGAAATTCCTACACCATGGCAGGAGCCATGTGTCAAAATCTCATTGGATTTGGAGGTCGTTTGATATTTTATTCAAAAATAACAAGGGGGCACTGTGCACAGGGACCTAAGTGCAAATACCCAAAGATCTGGGGGCCTTGGTGCAAAATACCCAGCAAGTCACGCGCTTCGCGCGTGGCTGGGGCACACAGGGACCAAATTGCAATAAAAACCAAGTCCTAGGGCTATTTGATAACTCGTATCAAAAGCCCAGGGGTATGGTTGCAAAATTCCCAATAAATAACGCACATGCGCATAAACAATGCTCACAGGGGTATATATGCAATTATTCAAAAATATTCATGCATTCACTAACACTCCAGATCTACAGGACAAGATGTGTAAAAAGCCCAAAACACACGTGACGACGCACGTGTTCACACACACACACAGGGGCATACATGCAATTAAAATAAAGCACAAGGTTCCAAATGCAAATAACCCTTCGTGAAAAAGTTTCTAAAAATGTTTACAGGACTAAACAGGAAATGAAAAACTAAGAGGGGGGCCTACGATATTTACCCCTTTATTTGGCGACGGTTGGATAGGCACCACGTGGAAGATCGGATGGTGGCGATGAGCGGCGCCTTTGACCTTGAGAAGCTTCGCCTGATCGAACGATGGAGGGTCCGCCACGTGGGGATCGGACGGTCCGCGTGCGTGGTGGCCGAACCCTCGGTGAATCAACGGCTGAGATCACGCTGCGACTGATCTGACGATATCTGCTGCTCCCCGAACGAACGGTTGAGATCTGATCTGGAGCGCCACGGCTGATCTGACGGCGATGGAGGGTCCTCGAAGAACTGCTGGCCGGCGAACTTCGCCGGCCTCGTGAAGGTGTCTCCGCCCTCCTCTGCTGCGCCTGAAGGTCGGAAAAGATCCGCGGTGAAGCTCCGTGGCGGGTGGTAGTCTCCAGTGACCTAACCGAGCTCTGAAGAGCTCCGGCGAAGTCGGCGGAGATGAAGCTCCTGGCTGGAAGTTGGGAAGCCTCAGACGCTTCCCGTTGGACCTGCAAAGTAGTCAAGAAGCTTCGCGGGTCGAGGGCAAATTGCCTCGACCCAAGAAAGCGGGGTGAAGGTGGACGGTGCTGTGGGGCGGACGAGCTCCGGCGAGGCGGAGGCGATGGAACTCGAATCCCAGATCCTGTGCGATCTGGGTTGAGTGAACGGGCGTAGAAGGTGCGCGGGGATACGGCGGAGGTGATGAGATGGTCGGATGGTCGAGATTTTACGCGAGATGGACGGAATCGGAGGAATGCGTCGGAGATGCAAATTGGGCGAAATCGAAAATTACGCTAAATAGAAGGTCTAATCGGCTACCTGATGGATGCTGGAGACTATGCTGGAGCTGCTCTTGCTCCTGGTCGTAGCTTCGAAGGGCGTCAAGGCCTGAAGCTCGATGCTCAACGCCGGCGGCGGAGCAGGGACGGCGAAGATCGCCGGATCGATGGTTTCGCTTCCTCGCCTCACTGCAACAAGGGCGGACGCTTGCTGTCACTCTCGCGAAGCCAATGGAGGTCACTGGGAAGGAGGAGAAGGGCCAAAGATGGGGCGCGGAGGCGGCGGAGGTGAAAATATATAAGGTGACAGCGTCGATTAGGGTTGAGGCTCGACGGCTAAGGAAGGCGTGGATTTGATGGCGGAGGATCCGGCGAGGATGAGGGATGATTGGCGATGAATCCGAGCACGGGGGTTGAGTGGGAGACAGCCTGGAGGTGCGTGGGAAATTCGGAGAAGGAGGCGCGGCACGCATCGTCCAGAATAGGAAGGAGTCCGCGGGGGAGTTGACCGGGGTCAACAGTCCCCCGTGGACCAATCAGGAGCGGCCACGTGTGCCCGAATTTTGTTTATTTAATTTAGGGTAGAAATAGGCCGAATTAAAGAAAACTCAAAACATGAAATATTTTTCTTTTATTTTTTTCTATTTTTTGGTGATTTTTAATTAATTTTTGGAAATAAAAATAGGGTAGCTATATATATAGGTATATGTACACTATATGGGTTTTTATTTTTGATTTTTTTATTTATTATTTTTATGTGTTTTTATGCTCATTTTGTATTTTATTTATTTACAACATAAAATATGGAATAAAAGAATATTTTTATTTTATTTTTAATATATGTATATAAGGGTGAAATAAATAGTTGTATACATTTATATACATGGTATTTATACAATGTATTTTTGTACTTTTGATTTTGTAATTTTTATTTGATTTTTGTTTTGTTTCTTGTTATTTATTTTATTTACAAAATGTAACATAGAATATTTACAAAAAGTTTAGAAAACAATTGAATTTATTTACAAGGTTAAATAAATACAAGGGTGATGGTCTATACACATGGTGAAGGAAGAGTATTTTTGAATTTTTTGATTTTTATCTTTTTATTTTGTTTTTAATAGTTTCTAAATATACACAATATGGACAAACATATTTTTGGGTGAGGAAAATATAAAGTTTTATTTATTTACAAATATATACATATGTGAGCCCCTATCTCCCTCTACTTGGCTTTTATGCGGTCAGGCCCATGCTGAGCCCTCCCTTGGGTTAGGTTGCTCAATATTTATTCTAAATATTTCCCTCCTTTTCTTTTTGCTCTTTATTCTTTTATTTTGTGCACAAAAACATGCTAATTATAGGTTTTTACACAATGCATGCTTTTGGTAATTATTTGTATTTACACATATCTACATGTATTTGCAAAGGTTTTTGTAGCTAAAATAATAGAATAAAGAGTGATGAATGGGTATTCATCACCCCCTATGCTTTAACTTTGCTAGTCCCTTAGCAAACACTTATTTGAAAAAGAAGTGAAAAAGAAAGAAAAAGAAAAAGAAAAAGAGGATGTACATGGATCAAGGTTGACTTATTAAATTTTCCTTCATTAAATTGAAATATGGAGCTCGATCAGATCTTTGGATTATTAATGTGTCAGAACCTTATTTGGACTTAAGCCTAAAACTCAACAGCCTCCAAGTTCCACCAATCTATGGGCAAGACTCCTCAATAAACCAGATCAAAACAAGTCTACATACACAAACTCTAATGACCATGAATCTTTTCCTTGCGGTGTAAGTGATATGTGGCTCCCCACCTCAGAAGTAACAAAGAAACAACCTCCCTCAACCTGGTAACTCTAATGCCTCAGTCTAGCAACTCGTTCCTCGAGAAGCGGGGTATTCCCTTCTAAGTTCAAGTGCAACCGGCTCAAGAAGAGGGGGTAGAAGTATAGAGTTTTGGAAGCTTAGCCAGTGTAGCTAAGTCTCCCGCTGCAAGCTTCATGAGATGTAACATGATACCATAAGCTTTTGCTTTTCACTCCGGTGGGGTTATTAAATTTTCAATCCGACCCACCACTTTTTTGGAGTTCTTTTTGCATTTTTGCATTTTTTTTTTCAAGGACTTCTGTACAACATATCTACATGGTGCAGCATATAAGAAATTTCCCCTTGAGCCAGTAGACTATCCCTCTTTTGAAGCTTTATTGCAACCCACAGCTTCTGTCTTTAGCTTTCAACACCACTAGACCAAGTTGAGGTGCACTTCCTTCACTATAAGAAGAAGAGAGGTTCCTCCTAGAAGTACTACCCTCATATGCTACCCCAAGCCAAAGGAAACTGCCTCCTCACCACCTCATCCATGGAGAGCCATGTGTAAAGTGCAGGTGCAAGTGAAGCCATTGTCTCTGAGAGTCATGCGTGTGTTGTTAAGTGCTCTACTTAGGCTCATCAAGATGACATATGCTCATAGCCTAGTGGACTCAAAGAATTAAGTCCTTATGGACCTGAAAAGCCTTAACCCTAAGTCCTATAAGGTTCCTTTTGAAGTTAAGTGGATTAAGATCTTATTCAAGCTCCATTTCTCAAATTAATTCCAGGCTTAATTTAAATGTCAACTCTCATCCAGGAAAAATTATATACATATATGTACACAAGATGCTATTTACAAATATTTTACAATTATGCAAAAATTTTTGAAAAAATGTTTTGAAATCATGAATGAATGATGCATGAAGTGCAAGTTTTGCAAAATGATATTTACACACATTTACACAAGATTTTTGCAAACTTTTGATTTTCAAAACATTTTGGAAAAAAATTTGTACTATATACATAATTTTGATACAAAATATTTACACAAGCTTTACACAAAAGAATTTTGAAATCATTTTTACAAAAATACTTTGTACACTAGCTATGTATGTGCAAGAATAAAAGAGGTTTATGTACATGAAAAATTTTTAATTTTTGTGATTTTTTTAGCCATTTTATTTATTAACACACTCACACAAAGTACGAGTTATGGCTAAAGTATATATGAAATATATACACACCCCCCCTATACTTAGCTCGAACGATGTCCTCAGAGTGATCAAGAGCGATGAAGAAGACATAACTCGTGCTTAGTAAAAGGGAAGTGAAAAGGAATGGCTAAGTACAGGAACGAATAAATGAATAAAATGAGAGGAACTCGGTGGTTTCCCCCTATACTTAGGATTAACTAATCCTGAGTATAGAAAGCTGTACATGAAGGGAAAGCCGAGTGAAGAATATACAGAATCTGCCCCCCCTATACTTAGGGTGAAATATCCCTAAGTATAGGCAGCAAAAACAAGAGCAGAAAAAATGAAAAGAATACTCACAGGTCCGACATCCCCCCTATACTTAGGGTAAAGTACACCCTAAGTATAGCATAATCATAAGATGAGAGACGGGATGTGGGACTAAAGAATAGAATGATATGGACAACTGGATCTATACAGGCGGAGGAACAGTTAAAATCAGGCGTGAGATGTAAAAGATGTGAGTCAAAAGACCACATCTCACGCAAAATGAATAGCGGCAATAATAACGTCCCGCGGCTCATGATCTAGAAATGGTTTGAGCCGCTGGCCGTTCACTCGGAAGGTACTCTCAGAAGATAACTCGGATATATCAATGCTACCGTTATCGTGTACCTTTCTGACCAAATAGGGTCCTTTCCATTTGCTCTGTAGCTTCCCTGGAAATAATCTAAGCCTCGCATCAAACAGCCATACTTTCTGTCCAATCTCAAAATGCTTGTGGCTGATATGAGAATCATGCCACTCTTTGACTTTCTCCTTATAATGTAGGCTGTTTGAGAAAGCTGTATCTCTAAGCTCTTCCAAGGCGGCTAACTCTGCCCTCCTCTGGTCTCCTATACCATCTGGATCCATCAATATGTCTGTAACTGCCCAAAGTGACTTGTGCCTCAGCTCGACTGGTAGGTGACAAGGTTTGCCATAAACGAGGCGAAAGGGAGATGTACCCAATGAAGTCTTGAAAGATGTCCGATATGCCCACAAGACCGAGTCCAAAAGCTGTGACCAATTCTTTCGGTCAGGGCGGACGACTTTCTGCAAAATATTCTTGATCTCCCTATTCGACACTTCAGCTAGACCATTCGTCTGTGGATGGTATGGTGTGGCAACACGATGGTCTATACTGAACTCTCTAGCAAGTGCCTTCACCTGGTCGTTGATGAAATGAGATCCCCCATCAGAAATCAGAACTCGTGGAACCCCAAACCGCATGATTATGTGCTTCTTCAAAAATCTGCAAACTGTCTTTGCATCTGCGGCTCGGGCGGGGATAGCCTCAACCCAACGACTAACATAATCTACGGCCAACAGAATGTACTCAAATCCCTGACTCTTAGGGAATGGACCCATGAAATCGATGCCCCATGCGTCAAAAACCTCACAGAAATGAATGGGCTGCATCGGCATCATATCACGTTGTCCACAAGTGCCCATCCTCTGACAGTCAGTACATCTCTTCACGAACTCATCAGAGTCCTTGAAGAGTGTAGGCCACCACAAGCCGGATTGGAGCACTTTCTGTGCCGTTCTCCTCCCAGAATGATGTCCTCCTGCCTCAAGCTTGTGGCAGTAAGTGAGGACACTATGATGCTCCTCCTGAGGAATACACCGACGCCAGATGCTATCCCCTCCTTCGTGGTAAAGGATGGGATCCTCCCAATGGTAGGACTTGGCCTTCGCAAGGAAGGTCTCAATCTTCTGCTTGGGCCAATCTTGTGGGACTTTCCCAGCAACGAGAAAGTTCACAATATCGGCATACCATGGGAGTGAGGCGATAGCAAGGATCGCCTCATCTGGGAAGGTATCACAAATGGGATCAATCTGCTCTGTCTCCTCAGGCTGCTCTAGTCGGGATAAATGGTCCGCCACCACATTCTTGACTCCAGGCTTATCCTTGATCTCAATGTCGAACTCCTGGAGTAGAAGGATCCATCTAGTAAGTCTGGCCTTGGCATCCTTCTTTGACATGAGGTACCTGATGGCGGTGTGGTCGGTATACAAAGTCACTCGAGATCCAATGATATACGATCTGAACTTATCTAGGGCAAATACTACTGCTAGCATTTCCTTCTCTGTGACCGTGTAATTCCGCTGGGCGGAATCCAATGTGCGGCTAGCATAGTGTATGGCAAATGGTACTCCATCCCTCCTCTGTCCTAGCACGGCCCCTACGGCAAAATCAGAGGCGTCCGTCATGATCTCGAATGGGAGAGACCAATCGGGTGGCTGAAGGACAGGAGCCTCAATAACACATTGCTGGAGAGTCTCAAAGGACGAAAGACACTTGTCATCAACAAGGAACTCGGTGTCTTTCGTCAAGAGATCAGTCAACGGTCGGGCAATCTTGCTGAAATCATGAATGAATCTCCTGTAAAAACCAACATGCCCTAGAAATGACCGTAACTGCTTCAAATTGGACGGCGGTGTGAGTTTTCTAATGACATCGACCTTGGCCGGATCAACCTCCATGCCTCTGTTGGAGATGATGTGACCAAGCACCGTCCCTTGAGTCACCATGAAGTGACTCTTCTCCCAAGATAGAACCAACCGGGTAGCAATACATCGCTGAAGCACTCGGTCTAGGCAGTCAAGACAGGAATCGAATCCGTCGCCGTAAACCGAGAAGTCATCCATGAAGACCTCTAAACACTCCCCTACCATGTCCGAAAATATTGACAGCATGCATCTCTGAAAAGTCGCAGGGGCGTTACATAGCCCAAATGGCATGCGTCGAAAGGCGTAGGTACCGAAGGGACAGGTAAAGGTGGTCTTCTCCTGATCCTCAGGAGCGATGGCCACCTGATTGTAGCCCGAGTACCCATCTAGGAAGCAATAATGGCTCTTCCCTGCCAGTCTCTCAATGATCTGATCTATAAAGGGCAGGGGGAAATGGTCCTTCTTGGTGGCCTGGTTGAGTCTCCTGTAGTCAACGCAGACCCGCCAAGAGGTGGGTACTCGTGTAGCGATCTCCTCTCCTGACTCACTGATCACAGTCGTGATGCCCGTCTTCTTGGGCACCACATGCAAGGGGCTAACCCACTTGGAGTCGGAAATGGGATAAATAAAATCTGCACTCCACCATTTTGATATTTCCTTCATGACAACCTCTCTTAGGTTGGGGTTCAGTCGCCGCTGGAACTCACGCGACGGCTTCGCCCCTTCCTCGAGATAGATATGGTGGGAGCACAATGAGGGGCTAATCCCATGGAGATCTGCTACGCTCCATCCAATTGCCTTGCGGTTCTTTTCAAGAACCTCTATCAGACGGGATTCTTGCTCTTCAGTCAGATCAGCAGAGATGATGACTGGGTACATCTCAGACTCTCCCGCAAGGAATCTATACTTCAGCGAAGTAGGGAGCGGCTTCAGCTCTGGACAGCTGGGTGCTGGCAGATCTGGCTTCTGAAGAAGATGAGTTTATGCGGACAATTCTGCCAAATTTGCCTGGGAAAATGATAACGAACTCTCACAAACTGGATCTGGAGAAGGCGGGTCCTCTGCATTGTCTCTGATCTGTTCTGCCTCTACCTCCTCCTCATCTATAGGCTCAGGTGGATCCAGATCTGGCATCTGATCATCACAATCTGCCCAATCAGATTCTGAATCCGAGGGATCTATATCAGACTCGGTGGCATCAGTACCACCGGAGAACAAGGTGGCATCAGCACCACCATAGAGCAGGGTGGCCTCAGTACCACCATCACTGGAAATCGTGTCGCGATCAAGGTCCGACTCTGCTGACTCAATAGTATCCTGAACCAAGGCTGTGCTCTCCAGACTATCCTCTGCTATCAATTCTGCATCAACTGCATCTGAATATGAGAGGATGGTCTGTGCTGCAGGATCTGCCCAAACTGCCTCATCATCTGTGATCACAAAATCACAGTCCTGGTGGATGTCTGGTCCTGCGTTTGTCAGCTGTTCTGAATCTGTACTGTCCTCTGAGCGGGATCTAGCTCTGGCTCTGTGGTCCTTAACCGTCTCTATTTGTATACTCTCGCCCTGGACGCGAAAGAATACCTTCCCACTGTCATGGTCAGTCACCGCTTTGGCTGTGGCCAAGAACGAGCGACCGAGGATAATGGGGGAATCGGTCAACGAGTCAGGGGTCTCCATGTCCAGCACTACGAAGTCCACGGGGAATTGCAAACCCTGAATCGTGACGACAACGTCTCGCAACAACCCCTTTGGCCTCTTGACAGACCGATCAGCAAACTGAAGGTATGTCCTGCTCTGTCTAAGAGTGCCCAACTCTAAGTGGTCGAGGAGGGCTGCCGGAAGAAGGTTGATCGACGATCCGCTATCTAAGAGAGTACGGTCGAACCTCTGCTCACTAATCTGACATCTGACATACGGGGCCCCTAAATCTGGCCTCTTAGTCGGCAGATGGTTCTGGATCGCGTAACACGTGGCTTTGGTCAACACATGAATTTCTGCGGTCTTGTTCCTCTTCGTCCTTCTGACTGTGGTCTTATCTCTCAAGGATCGCTGAAGAAGAGGGATGTGTTGCAAAGCCTCATTGAGGGTCAGCTGGATGTGAAATCGGTCTATTATGCTCTGGCTGAACTCCTCCTGCTCTATCTTTTTTGGATCTCTTTCTTTTTTCTTCCCCTTCCCCAACTCAAGGGCTCTAGGGAAGGGGATCACAGGGTCCTTCTCAGATGAAGGACTAGGAATAGGCCTAGACGGTTCGATGACCGGATCCTCACAAACATCATTCACCACAGTGGGATCAGAAGAAACTAAACCTTTTCCTTTATTCAAATCAAAGTTCTGAGATACATTCATGCGAGGAAAGACAACATTTCTATCAGAATAAATGTTGGTGGCATCAGTACCACCTCTAGTTGGCTCTACAACTAGACGTCTTGCGGTCTCAGTACCGCGGGCTGGCTCGGCTCTGCTGGTGGCGTCAGTACCACCTCCTCTATGTGGTGAAACGGCGGCCTCAGTACTGCCGGTGGAATCAGCATCTCGGGTGGCGTCAGTACCACCGTCATCATGATGTGCGGCTTCAGTACCGCTCTCCTCCTCCTCATCTGGCGCTCTAGATGGATCCTCGTGTGGTCGCTCAGATGAGGCGCCGCCTGCTGGTCTTCTACCGCTCCTAAGTGTGACAAAATCAACATCAAATAAATCCGAAGATGTATCATCAAATGGGTCACTAGGAGTGGCAAATTCAGTGTGAACTACCTGCTCAGATTTCCTCTTCAAGCTATTCGGATTCGGCTCGATCTGTGCAGGGATGGCGGCCTTCCCTCTCATCAGGTCCCGCATCTCCTGGCGGAACTCGTCCATCTCCCGTCTAAATGTAGCCTGTTGCTCTGTGAAGAGACGGGCTAGATCATCCATGGCGGGGCTCTCGTGGGAACCCGACGGGTTGCCTCTCTGGTAATGAGGCTGCTGGACCTGCTGCTGCTGTGGCTGAGAGGGGTAAGAGGAAGGATGCTGCTGCTGGTGAGCCTGCTGCTCACGTCTCCAATTCTGTCCCTGCTGCTGGTAGGGACGAGGTACGAAGGATGATGGCTGATGTGGCTGATATGCAGGGGGCTGCTGGTGATCTCTCTGCTGGGAGTACTGCCCTCCCTGACCGGCTGGCTGCTGTTGGGACTGGTTACCCCCATTCCCCCACCTGAATCCGGGATGGTCTCGTCGGATTCCAGGTTGAGGACGGTCATACCAAATCCCGTTGACATCCATCAACGGCTCAGCATCAAAGGGGTCTGGTGGCAGTGCTGCCAGAGGCTGATCCGGCTGATATACCACCATCTGTAAGTCTGGAGATGGTGGTGACTGGTAAGAGGGCTGCTGCTGCTGGTACGGCTCCGCCTGTACAAGGTGAACTTGTCTAGGCTGCTGCAAGGAGCTGGAGCGCTGGGACGAGCTGCGGCTGCCGCCGGAATCGCCTCGCGACAGAAGACGGGGCTGAGGAGCCGTCTGTGCCTCCTGAAGACACAAGAGCTGGGTCTTCATGTCGCTCAGAGTTTGTGCCATTTGCTCCATCTGAGTTATGCCCTGGCACTGCTTCTTCTCTATGATTTCCATGCGGTCCAACTTCTCGCTGATAATCCCCATGTCCGCAGTGGCCGACTCTGCCTGTGCGGCCGCAACTGTGGACGAACTGGATGGACCTGCATCAACCCGTGCTATCCGCTGATACTGCACGGGTCCTGGCGGCTGCTGAGATCTCTGAGTGTACAACCGAGTCTGGGACATCACCATGTAATTTTCTGCCATCTCCTCGTAGATGGCCCAGACTTGGTTGTGGTCCTTGGCAAAGTAGGACCCGCCGCAAGAAGCATTCACCAGACCCTGAAGCTCTGGTGTCATCCCACTAAAGAAGCTCTGGACTAGGTTCGGCTTCGAGATGTCGTGGTGCGGGCATCTATCCAGAAGCTCTCTGAACCTCTCCCATGCTTCGTGAAATTGCTCATTAGGGAGCATGGAGAAGTTGTTGATCAGGGCCCTCGCTGCATTCGTCCGCCCGAGTGGATAGTACTTGTTCAAGTACTCGGTGCGGAGCTGATCCCAGGTGTAAACAAACTTCCCTAGATGTTTCAGCCAGGCGGCTGCTCTATCTGCCAGTGAAAAAGGGAAGGCCATCATTCGAATCGTATCTTGGTCCACATGACGGTCGTGGACAGTACTGCAGATCATCAAAAACTCCTGGAGATGGAGATGGGGTTCCTCAGTGGCAAGCCCGTGAAAATGAGGAAGCATCTGCAGGGTGTTCGGAGGGAACTTGAAATCCCCCACGATAGCAGGTACCACCACCCAATGATGCATCAGTGTAGATCCGGGGTTGTGTAGCTCCCGCATCGTTCTCGGTGGTCCTCCTCCGGCGGCGGCTGCCGCTGCGGCAGCTGCTGCTGCGGCTGCTGCCTCTGCATCAGCGTCAGGAATGTCCTCAGGCTCGCTCGGCTCGTCTCGCTCTCTTCGGAGTCTCTCCATCTCCCTTCTCATCTCAATCATAAAAGCCCCCTGATCGCGTAACTGCTGCTGAACCATCTCTAATGATGCGATCAGGGTGGAGTTGATCGCCCCCTGGTCTAAGACGAAATGTTCGGGCTGGCGATCGTCTGAACTGCCGGCTCCGGCCATAGTGACGTCTGCAAAATCAGATGAGCCCAACTCAGGTTCTGTCAAATTAATTCGTCTTTCCTCGGGCTCATGTCTCTCAGTAGCAAAAGAAAGGGGATCGAGGGGGAACAGGGTGGAATCGAACTCGGGCCCGGAGAGCTGGTCTCGACTCTCACGGGCCAACCTAGATGATGAAGTAGCCGCGCCTGAAAGCGGTGCAGCCAGAGGCTGCCTAAGAGATCGTCTACCCATCATCTTGATCTGGCGAGTAAGGCGGATGAGATCTGGAGAAAATATGATCGCAAAGCAAACCCCTTGTTCACCAACTCAACACAATCTGAAGACCGTGAAAGCTCGGTCAATTTATCTTGTCAATTTTTATTTGGTGAACACACAAAATATCAGAGCGATTACGTGACCTGCTGGGATACCCGATACTCTCTCAACCGACTGTCCCGCACAGAAGAGTCGGTAATCAGTCGAGATGAGTACCGGAGGGCTTTACCTAGTGTTCGGGTCACTCTCTCGCACAATCAAACCAAACAATGAGGGGGTTGCTCTCCCCAAGACAAATTTTTAATGTGAGTGTCTTTTAGGGTCAATAGTGTTATCCAGTCCCAATTTTTATTGTTTTTCTTTTTAATTAATTTTTTTTCAAAATAAATGCAAGCGGCCTAACGATTTTTCTGATTCTCCTGATGATTAAGCCAAACACAGGGGGAGAAGACGAAAAAGCCGATGCGCGAGAAAATCAATGATGCATGCAGAGAAAGAAATGCGTACCTTGTCTCCAGCACTCTACATGCAAGTGATCCGCGCAGAATTTAAATACAGAATTAAACTACCTAAATGATGCAACGAGGAAAAACCGAGTCCTAGCTGAGCAATTTCTATTGATCGTGAAGAACAATAGTTAGCCAACGGAATCGAGTCCGTAGTCCGATCTTGGGAGTCACTCGGTGCCCGCCACAACGGGTCCTGCCAGCGCTGTATGTGACTCCTCACGGCACGTGGTCTCAAATCCAATTAAACTAACTTTTTCAGTGAATTTTATCAAGGTCCAATTACGTTCTATAGGAACAGATATTCTATTAAGTGTTGGGCCTTAAATATTTACGTCACAATCAACAGAAATTCCTAAATCTAGGGGCTCGAGAAAAACCGCGTAAACACCGGAAAAGGCAGCTAGCTATCAAAACCACGATAAAAGCCGCGAAAATCCAAATGGGTCCCCCGAGCACACCGGTGCTCAGCGAAACAGACCCGCTAAGTTACAAATGTCCACAAATGTCCAAAGTTCAAATCCTAAATTATTACAAAAAAATTGTTCTCTCTCTCTCTCTAAATAGAAAACTCCTTCTTCTCTCTCTTCCTCCTGCTCTTCTTCCCGTGCGGATCCTCTAAATAGTAACTCCAAGTTCTCCACGCAGTACCTCGCACAAAAAAATAGAAAGAGAGAGTGTCAGAAAACAGTTATAATGTAGAGAGACAATATGGAAAAATGACTACAAAGCCGTGCTCCCCGGCAACGGCGCCATTCTGACGACCGCCCGAACGACAGAGGTAAAGGTACAGAAAATTAGGTCGTTGCGACCTCAATCACTCGGGCTGAGTCAATCAAGAAAAATCAATCACTCAAATCAGATAAAAACAAGCAAGCACGAGAAAGAGCGATCTAGCTATAGGATTAACCTGGTATAGCTCCCAGGGTCGAACACAAGGAGCACAGATTGGCCTTGCGGCCTACGATGTAGTCAAATTGAACTAAAACACAGAGAACATATTTTTGTGGTTTTTATTTGTTTTTATTTTTTTTTTTAGATTTTTTAAATAATGAGAAAATGAAAGAAAGTAAATACAAGGGCACTTCAACAATTTATTACACACACAAAAAATGATGCAAAAATTCAAGAAAATTTGTTTTTATGTTTTAAATGTTTTTTACTGTTTTTGGTGAATTTTTGGGATTTTTCTAATGAGTAAATTATTTATTAAAAATCAAACAAGGCAGAAACACCAAGGTACTGTCCAGCAAGGTTAAAAACTCAAAAATAAAATATTTAAGAGTTTCAAACAACCTTGGAGGTAATTTTCCTGTAATCTATGAAGAATGAGGAAAATTTAGGCACCCTAATTATTGTTTTTGGATTTTTAATTTATTTATTATAATTTTTATGGGTTTTTAGGGGTTTTTCAATTTTTAGGGTTTTTAAGAGATGAAAAGTAGCCAAAATTGGCTAGAAAATCAAACAACAAGTAAAATACAGTATCTAATTTTTTTTAGAATTTTTGGTGGAGTTTTTATATTTTTTTGGTATTTTTAAAGTCAAACAGTGGCAAAAATATGTGTTTTTGAATTTTTAAAAATAATAAATGAAATCAAAAATGTCCCCAAAAATCATAGAAATTCCTACACCATGGCAGGAGCCATGTGTCAAAATCTCATTGGATTTGGAGGTCGTTTGATATTTTATTCAAAAATAACAAGGGGGCACTGTGCACAGGGACCTAAGTGCAAATACCCAAAGATCTGGGGGCCTTGGTGCAAAATACCCAGCAAGTCACGCGCTTCGCGCGTGGCTGGGGCACACAGGGACCAAATTGCAATAAAAACCAAGTCCTAGGGCTATTTGATAACTCGTATCAAAAGCCCAGGGGTATGGTTGCAAAATTCCCAATAAATAACGCACATGCGCATAAACAATGCTCACAGGGGTATATATGCAATTATTCAAAAATATTCATGCATTCACTAACACTCCAGATCTACAGGACAAGATGTGTAAAAAGCCCAAAACACACGTGACGACGCACGTGTTCACACACACACAGGGGCATACATGCTATTAAAATAAAGCACAAGGTTCCAAATGCAAATAACCCTTCGTGAAAAAGTTTCTAAAAATGTTTACAGGACTAAACAGGAAATGAAAAACTAAGAGGGGGGCCTACGATATTTACCCCTTTATTTGGCGACGGTTGGATAGGCACCACGTGGAAGATCGGATGGTGGCGATGAGCGGCGCCTTTGACCTTGAGAAGCTTCGCCTGATCGAACGATGGAGGGTCCGCCACGTGGGGATCGGACGGTCCGCGTGCGTGGTGGCCGAACCCTCGGTGAATCAACGGCTGAGATCACGCTGCGACTGATCTGACGATATCTGCTGCTCCCCGAACGAACGGTTGAGATCTGATCTGGAGCGCCACGGCTGATCTGACGGCGATGGAGGGTCCTCGAAGAACTGCTGGCCGGCGAACTTCGCCGGCCTCGTGAAGGTGTCTCCGCCCTCCTCTGCTGCGCCTGAAGGTCGGAAAAGATCCGCGGTGAAGCTCCGTGGCGGGTGGTAGTCTCCAGTGACCTAACCGAGCTCTGAAGAGCTCCGGCGAAGTCGGCGGAGATGAAGCTCCTGGCTGGAAGTTGGGAAGCCTCAGACGCTTCCCGTTGGACCTGCAAAGTAGTCAAGAAGCTTCGCGGGTCGAGGGCAAATTGCCTCGACCCAAGAAAGCGGGGTGAAGGTGGACGGTGCTGTGGGGCGGACGAGCTCCGGCGAGGCGGAGGCGATGGAACTCGAATCCCAGATCCTGTGCGATCTGGGTTGAGTGAACGGGCGTAGAAGGTGCGCGGGGATACGGCGGAGGTGATGAGATGGTCGGATGGTCGAGATTTTACGCGAGATGGACGGAATCGGAGGAATGCGTCGGAGATGCAAATTGGGCGAAATCGAAAATTACGCTAAATAGAAGGTCTAATCGGCTACCTGATGGATGCTGGAGACTATGCTGGAGCTGCTCTTGCTCCTGGTCGTAGCTTCGAAGGGCGTCAAGGCCTGAAGCTCGATGCTCAACGCCGGCGGCGGAGCAGGGACGGCGAAGATCGCCGGATCGATGGTTTCGCTTCCTCGCCTCACTGCAACAAGGGCGGACGCTTGCTGTCACTCTCGCGAAGCCAATGGAGGTCACTGGGAAGGAGGAGAAGGGCCAAAGATGGGGCGCGGAGGCGGCGGAGGTGAAAATATATAAGGTGACAGCGTCGATTAGGGTTGAGGCTCGACGGCTAAGGAAGGCGTGGATTTGATGGCGGAGGATCCGGCGAGGATGAGGGATGATTGGCGATGAATCCGAGCACGGGGGTTGAGTGGGAGACAGCCTGGAGGCGCGTGGGAAATTCGGAGAAGGAGGCGCGGCACGCATCGTCCAGAATAGGAAGGAGTCCGCGGGGGAGTTGACCGGGGTCAACAGTCCCCCGTGGACCAATCAGGAGCGGCCACGTGTGCCCGAATTTTGTTTATTTAATTTAGGGTAGAAATAGGCCGAATTAAAGAAAACTCAAAACATGAAATATTTTTCTTTTATTTTTTTCTATTTTTTGGTGATTTTTAATTAATTTTTGGAAATAAAAATAGGGTAGCTATATATATAGGTATATGTACACTATATGGGTTTTTATTTTTGATTTTTTTATTTATTATTTTTATGTGTTTTTATGCTCATTTTGTATTTTATTTATTTACAACATAAAATATGGAATAAAAGAATATTTTTATTTTATTTTTAATATATGTATATAAGGGTGAAATAAATAGTTGTATACATTTATATACATGGTATTTATACAATGTATTTTTGTACTTTTGATTTTGTAATTTTTATTTGATTTTTGTTTTGTTTCTTGTTATTTATTTTATTTACAAAATGTAACATAGAATATTTACAAAAAGTTTAGAAAACAATTGAATTTATTTACAAGGTTAAATAAATACAGGGGTGATGGTCTATACACATGGTGAAGGAAGAGTATTTTTGAATTTTTTGATTTTTATCTTTTTATTTTGTTTTTAATAGTTTCTAAATATACACAATATGGACAAACATATTTTTGGGTGAGGAAAATATAAAGTTTTATTTATTTACAAATATATACATATGTGAGCCCCTATCTCCCTCTACTTGGCTTTTATGCGGTCAGGCCCATGCTGAGCCCTCCCTTGGGTTAGGTTGCTCAATATTTATTCTAAATATTTCCCTCTTTTTCTTTTTGCTCTTTATTCTTTTATTTTGTGCACAAAAACATGCTAATTATAGGTTTTTACACAATGCATGCTTTTGGTAATTATTTGTATTTACACATATCTACATGTATTTGCAAAGGTTTTTGTAGCTAAAATAATAGAATAAAGAGTGATGAATGGGTATTCATCATTCTCAACCGCGGGATTCGGTCAACGAGAAAATTAATTGAAACAACTTAAGAAAAGATAAATCAAGAAAACAATGTAAGCGACTTTCGCTATTCTTTTTACCTGGTATAGCGACCAGGGTCGAACACAAGGAGCACGATTTAAAAACAAAGTAGCCAAATTTCAGATTTATTTTTTAGTGGTTTTTGACTTTTATTTTTTTTTGTATTTTCGAATAAGCACAAAATGCACAAAAACACACATACAACACTCTTTTTGTATTTTTCAAAATAATAAAAAATATACAAAAAATTAAAAAGAAAATGTTTTTGTGTTTTATATATATCAAAAATTTATGGTAATTTTTTCGGATTTTTATGATGTTTTTGTGATTTTATAAAAATCAAATAGTGCAAAATAAGTAAACTATTCATAGTCAGGAGTATATTTGCAATTTGAAAATTCTTTAAATGCTCAAAATTCCTGAAATTTATTTTTTTTTATAGAAAGTACAAGATAATATCTACAAACAAAGGTCTGAGATCAAATTTTTGGATTTTCTATAATTTTCTACAAATTTTTTAATACTTTTCATATTTTGCAATTTTTGGAGTTTTATAAATGGAAAATGCACAAAAATTGGATAGAATCTAAAATACATCAAAATGCACATACAATAATTTTTTAGAATTTTTAAATAAATTTCCGAATTTTTATGAATTTTCAAAGTGTAGGCAAGCAAAAGATACTGTATTTGATTTTTTTAAATATAACAAATAACAATAAAATTTGATGAAAACCTTATACAATGGCAAGCACTATAGCAGGAGCAAACATAAATTTTTGCAAAATTTTTCGACTCATAGAAACATTTATTCCTTCAAAAGAGCACACAAAATTTAAGTTCTAGAAGACAAGACTTCAACGCAAATATTTAGCATTTCAGCCTTAAAATATAACACAAATAAATACAAGGCCAGAATGTGTAGTTTACCCAGTAGCATGTGCTGCGCATGTGACTTGAATTGGAAGCTCTCATAGAGGTCTTTTTGAAATTCGCAAAACCTGCAGGGGCGTACTTGTAATTTTCCGATTCTTTTTTTTTATATCTCTAGGCTTCTTCTTGATCTTCCGTTCTTCTCAATGCCAAAGAGTGCACCCGCCGCCGCCACACCCTCTCTTCACGCGGCGGACAAGGGAGCGGAGCGGCGGTCTGATCGGGGCACTGGGACGGTGGAGCCAGCGGCGCCGTACGTCTGCGCGGAAGGTGGTGTGGGGCCGAGCACGTGGAGGTGGAGATGGCAGGCGTCGGCATGACGGCGCGGGCGTCAGGGCAGCAGCGAGGCGCTGCTCGAGGGCACAGGAGGTCGGTGGCGCGTGATGAATACCCATTCATCACTCTTTATTCTTATATTTGAGCTACAAAAACCTTTGCAAATGCATGTATATTCATGTAAATAAAAATACTTATCAAAAGCATGCATTGTATAAAGTTTAATAATTAGCATGTTTTTGTGCAAAAATAAAAGAATAAAGAGTAGAAAGAAAAAGAGGGAAATATTTAGAATAAATATTGAGCAACCTAACCCAAGGGAGGGCTCAGCATGGGCCTGACCGCATAAAAACCAAAGTAGAGGGAGATAGGGACTCATGTGTGTAGATATTTATGTAAATAAAATAAAAATATTTCCTCCCAAAAATAGATTAAAAGAGGTTTGTAAAATATTTGTATATATTTAAAACATAAAAACAAGATAAAAATAAAAAAATTAAAACAAAAACATCACTCATGTACATAGTCACCTTGTATATAGTCCACTCATCCTATTTATTTAGCTTTATAAATAAATAAAATTAATTTCCAAAAATTTTGTAAATATTCTATATGATATGGTGTAAATAAATAAAATAAAAACTATTAAAACAAAAACAAAATAAAAATAACAAAAATTAAAAATCCAAAAATACTTTGTAAATATACCATGTATATATATGTACATATCTATTTATTTCACCTATGTATATAAATAATAAAAATAAAATAAAAATATCTTCTTATTCCTAATTTTATGATATAAATAAATAAAAGGTAAAATGGGAATAAGATTGTATAAAAATAACAAATTAAAAATCTATATATTGTATATATACCTATATATAACCCTACTAGGTAAATACCTTATTTTTACTTTGAAAATTAATTAAAAATCAATAAAAAATAGAAAATATTAAAACAAAAATATTTCATGTTTTGAGTTTTAATTAAATAAGCCATTTGCTATTTTTAATCTAATTTCCAAATAATTTCTAGGTGGCAGCTACCCATTGGTCCAGGGGATCGTTGACCGCCCGGTCAACTGCCCCCCCAGGACCACTTCCCACGGGTTTTGACACCCGACCCGATTTCTCGATTTTTCCGTGTCCAAACCCGATCATCCTACCCCTAAACCCCGGGTCCGAATTGATCACGTCATATCTGCCACCCTCACCGGAGCCACCGTCTCGGGATCCGCGCACTCCAGTGCCCTACCCGCGCTCTCTTCCCGGACCCTCCACCGTATATTAGTCCCATCTCCGCCACCTCCATTCGCATCTTTGGCTCATTTGCTTCACTACCTGTGACCTCCACTGTGTTGGCGAGAGTGACAGCTTGCTCCAGCAAGTGTCGCAGCGAGGAGGGAGCAAGCGGCCACTGATCCGGCGAGCCATCACCGCCGTGCTCCGCCCAGAGCCGGAGCCAGAGCCTCGGACGTCGACGCTCCTTGAGGCGAGGACCCAGAGCTGCGCAAGCTCGACCATAGTCTACTCGACCACCCAGGTAGACCCTTTGCCATTTCCTCTTCGCTTATTTTAGATTACCCCCAAATTTCGTCGTCGCCGTTCATCTCCGATTCCGGCCACCCCCGCCTTTCACTCGACCATCGGACCATACCATCACCTCCACTTTCCTCCCGTGCACGTTTTCCATACCCCCATACCACCCAGCTCGCACAGGAGCTGGGGCTCGAGCTCCTCCGTCCACACCTTCGCCGGAGCTCGCCCATATCGACCCCCCCGATCACCTTCATCTCGCCTAACCGGGTCGAGGCAGTTTGCCCTCGACCCGCGAGTGTTCTGGTCTACTTTGCAGGATCATCCAGGCCCATCTGAGGGCTTGGACATTCGGGCCAGGAGCTCCACCTCCGCCGACTACGCCGGAGCTCCCCAGAGCTCGGCCGGGTCATCGGAGACCTCCAGCAGACGCGGAAGCCTTCCACGCACCTTCTCCGATCATCAGAGGGCTCCCAGGAGGAGGCCAACGCCGTCACGACCTCGGCGAAGTTCGCCAGAGGCCAGTTCGTCCTCCACCTTCGTCTACCGTTCGATCGCCCCCCGCTTTCCAGATTTGATCGTGTCCATCCATTTGAGGAGCATCCCCGACCGCCAGATCCTTCAGGGGAACAATCTACTCCGTTGATCAGCTGGGCTGAGCCGCGACGCGTCTTCACCGTCGGATCCAGCACGTGGCGAAGCTCCAGCCGTCCGATCACCACGAGGAGCCCCGCCTTGGAGAGCCACCCGCATCCTCACCGTCCATCTACCACGTGGCATCCATCCAGCGGCTCGACTTAATAAAGGGTAATTTACCCTTAGGCCCTATCTTTTTCTGTTATTTAGCATTAGTCCTGTAAATACGTTATCTAGTTGTTTTTGTTTTTGGTACATTTACATAGAGGACCCTGCACTTTACTTTCTTTGCATATATGCCCCTGTGTATGGTGTAGCACGTGCTTCGACACGTGGTTTTCTAGGCTTTTGCATTTAATACCTTGTAGTTCTGAGATGTTATGGATTGAATGAAAACTTTTGAATATTTGCATTATACCCCTGTGCGTAATTTTATAGTGCATGTGCGTTAATTTTTGAGTTATTTGCAAGACTAGCCCTCGGACTTTGGTACCTGTTACCAAAAGGTCCTAGGACTTAGTTTTTATCACATTTAGGTCACTGAGTGCCCCAGGCACGCGCTTTGCACGTGGATCCCTGGGTATTTTGCACCGGACCCCCCAGGACTCTTGGTATTTGCGTTTTGGTCCCTGTGTATTGTGCCCTTGTGTTTGATTTTAATAAAATAGCAAATCAACTTCAAATTTGATGAAAATTGGACACATGGCTCCTGCCATGATGTAAAATTTTTAAATTTTGGAGACATTTTAGACACTGTTTGATATTTTTAAAAATTCAAAAATACGTATTTTCTTTACTGTCTGATTTGAAAAATCAAAAAAATATTAAAACTCAGCTAAAAATTACAAAAAAATTAGTTACTGTTGGCTTTGTTGTGCTTGATTTTCTAGCCAATTTTGGCTATTTTTCATTATCTAAAATACCTAAAAATGAAAAACACTCAAAAAATCATAAAAATTCTAATAAATAATTTAAAAATCCAAAAATAATAATTTAGGTGCTCAAATTTTCCTTGTTTTCTTCTCTATACAGGAAAAATTCCTTCAGGCTTATTGGGACTTTTAGATATCTTATCTAAGTCCCTCAAGCTCGGCTGGACAGTACCTTCTTTTTCATTCACTGTTTGATTTTAGAAAATGAAATAAACATCAGAAAAATCTCAAAAATTCACTAAAAACAGTAAAAATTATAAAACACACAAAAATATTTTTTCTGAAATTTTTGCTTGAGTTTTGATACATTAAATAAATAGTTGAATTGCTTGCTTTACTTGTTTCCTTTAGTTTCTTAATTAATTAAAAATCCAAAAAATATAAAAAGACTTAAAAACCACCAAAAATACATTTTTATTTCCTTTTCTTTCCTTTTTGACTACTTCGTAGGCCGCGAGGTCAATTCGTGCTCCTTGAGTTCGACCCTGGTCGCTATACCAGGTTAATAAAATAGCAAGACCGCTATATTGGCTTTGACTTGTTTTTATCTATTATTGGTGGTCTCTTTTTCTGTATTGACCGCATCTGGTGACTTGGGTCGCAACGACCATTTTAGATACCTTTACCTGAGTCGCCTCAATTTTTTGTGGGTCATCAGAATGGCGTCGTTGTCGGGGAGCATGGCTTAGTAGTCGTTTTTCCGCGGTTTTCTCTCCACGCTTTTTGTACATATTTTTGTATATACATTCGACTTGTTTATATATTTATCTGGACTGATCTCTTTTGTTGGTTTCTTGCAAGGGCCCGAGGATCGAGGCGGCTTCTTCGGAAGCCGACGCAACTGCGAGAGTCGGAGGCGGCTCTTTTCTTATAGAGCCGCAGGAGAGCGCGATGAACGAGCAGGAGTGCGGGAGCCATGGGATAGCCACGAGAGTAGTGTAGCGTAGATTAGTTTTATTTCTCGCATTTTAGAACTGTTGTAATAATACAGGGACAGACAGAGACTTGAACTTTGGGGGTCTGTTTCGCCGAGCATCGGTGTGCTCGGGGGACCCCTTAGCTAGTTCGGTTTTTCGCGGTTTTTCCCTTACTGCCTTTTTCGGTTTCACGCGGATTTTCGAGCCCCTAGCCGTAGGATTTTCTGCTTGATTGTGATGTAACTCATAGGATCCAAACACCCTAATATAATTGTCTGTTCCTATAGTGCGGTAATTGGACCTATAATAAAAAAGTAAATAAAATAGCCGTCCCATCACCTCCAAGCCAACGCGCCACGAGCCCGCCCCGTGAAGCGCTACTCCTGAACTCGACCTGTCGAGAAGAGGAGGGGTGGGTCTAGACCGGACTCTTTGGATTGGAGGCTGGTGGTCAGCTAGCCGTTCTTTCGAGTAGCACTGCTATTTAGGGACTTCGATTTTCCGGTGATGAATACCCATTCATCACTCTTTATTCTTATATTTTAGCTACAAAAACCTTTGCAAATGCATGTAGATGTATGTAAATAGGAATAATTACCAAAAGCATGCATTGTGTAAAAACTTATAATTAGCATGTTTTTGTGCAAAAATAAAAGAATAAAGATTAAAAAGAAAAAGAGGGAAATATTTAGAATAAATATTAAGCAACCTAACCCAAGGGAGGGCTCAGCAGGGGCCTGACCGTATAAAAGTCAAAGTAGAGGGAGATAGGAGCTCTGGTGTAAATATTTATGTAGATAAATAAAAGTATTTTCCTCACCAAAAATATGCTTGTAAATACTTGTAAAATATTAAAAACAAAACAAAAAAAAAGCTAAAAATCAAAAATAACAAAAACACCCCTTTTCATCTTGTACATAAACCACACCTATGTATTTACTTAACCTTGTAAATAAATAAAATTATTTTCCAAACTTTTTGTAAATAGTTTATGTTATATATTGTAGATAAATAAAATAAAAACAATTAAAATCAAAACAAAATAAAATAGAAAAATAAAAAATACAAAAACACATTGTACATATACCATGTATACAGATGTACATATGTATTTATTTGACCTATGTAAGTAAATAATAAAAATAAAATAAAAACACCCTTTTACTCCTTATTTTATACTATAAATAAATAAAATATAAAATAAGGATAAAATTGCATAAAAATAATATATAAAAATCAAAAATCAAAACCCTATATATATATTGTATATACCTATATATAGTACATACTATGTATATAGCCTATTTTCATTTCAGAAAAATTATTAAAAATCACAAAAAAATAGAAAAAAATAAAATAAAAATATTTTATGTTTTAACTTTTTGCAAATTCGGCCATTTGCTACCTTATTTTTGAGCTTCCAAGTTTAGCCACGTGGCCCCTTCTCATTGGGTCCTGGGGATGTTGACCGCCCGGTCAACTACCCCCCCAGGACCACTTCCCACGAGTTCGAGCTCCGAACCCGATTTCTCCCACTTTTACCCGCTCAACCCGATCATCACTCCACCTAACCCTGGGTCCGAATCCGTCGCCGTGCATCCGACATCCTCGCCGGAGCCGCTCCCTCGGGATCCGCGCGCTCCTGAGCTTGCCCGGACCCATTCTTCTCGGACCCCTAGCCATATAAAGCCGCTGCTCCGCCACCTTCTCTCTCCATCTTTGGCCATTTGCTTCATTCTCCAGTGAGCTCTAGAGAGAGTGTGAGGTGACAGCTCGCATCCCCAACCTGTTGCAGCGAGGAGAGCCGGCGAATCCATTGATTAGGCGACGTAGCCGCCGCAGCTCCGCCACCTGAGCGAGCTTCGAGCCTCGGGCCGAGACGTCCCTTGAGGCCAAGACCGGGAGCTTCCCCAGCTCCGCCACAGTCTCTCCGACCACCCAGGTAGCCACTTAGCTCAGCCATTTCTTTTAATTTCCATTTTCCCCCAAATCGCACCGCCGTCGTATTTTTCCGATTCACCCCGGTTCCGTCCACCATCCGATCATCGGACCCGACCTTCACGTTCGCCTTTGTCCGACGCACCTTCTGCACCCACTCACTCAACCCAGCTCGCACAGGAGCCGGGAACCGGGCTCCTCCGTCCACCACCTTCGCCGGAGCCCGCCGTCTCGACGCACCAGCCACCCCCACTTCGCCTAACTGGGTCGAGGCACTTTGCCCTCGACCCGCGAGTCTTCTGAGATACTTTGCAGGTCCAGCAAAGGCCATCTGAGGCCTTTCCCGTTCAGACCAGGAGTCTCGCCTCCGCCACCCTCGCCGGAGCTCCCCCGAGCGCGGTTGGGGCATCGGAGAGCATCAGCAGCTGCGCACAGCCACGCTGGAGCTTCTCCGATACTTAGGCGCAGCAGAGGAGGTCGGAGTCGCTTCCACGAGGCCGGTGAAGTTCGCCGGTCGCCTGTTCGTCCAGGACCTCCAGCTACCGTTGATCGTCGCCTCCCGCTCCAGATCACATCTTATCCATCCGTTCGAGGAGCTGCTTCCACCGCCCGATCTTTGGAGGATCGACCGCAGCCGTTGGATCACCAGCCACTTCGCTTCCACGCCATCCGATCAGCCACGTGGCAGTCATCCAACGCCCCCGCTTAATAAAGGGTAAATTACCCTTAGGCTCCGCTTTTATGTTTATTTCATTTTAGTCCTGTAAATGTTAAAATCAGTTGTTTAGTTTGAGGTTAAATTGCACACTGGACCCTGAGCTTTAGTGTGTTTGCATTTATACCCCTGCCTGTTGTGAGCCACGTGCTTCGTCACGTGTTGTTTGGGTTATTTGCAGTAGACCACCCTGTAGTTCTGGATGTTATTAAATGAATGAAAGTGTTTAGATATTTGCATTTATACCCCTGCGCGTGATTTATTTGAGCATGTGCGATATTTTTTTGGGTTATTTGCAGATAAGCCCTTGGACTTTTGGTACTTGTTACCAATAAGCCCTCGGAACTTATTTTACTTACATTTTGGCCCCTGAGTGCCCCAGGCACGCGCTTGGCACGTGTTTTGCTGGGTACTTTGCACCAGGACCCCCAGAACTTTGGGTATTTGCACTTTGGTCCCTATGCACAGTGCCCTATCTCTATTTTTGAATAAAATATCAAATCACCTTCAAATCCAACGAAAATTTGACACATGGCTCCTGCCATGGTGTAGGATTTTCGAGGATTTTTGAGGACATTTTTGATCTCGTTTGATATTTTTAAAAATTCAAAAACAATCAGTCTTGCTACTGTCTAACTTTAAAAATCACAAAAAAATATTAAATAGTGTCCAAAAATTACAAAAAAAAATTGTCCACTGTTTGTTTTGCTTAGTTTGATTTTCTAGCCAATTTTGGCTATTTTTCACCACTGAAAACCACTAAAAACTTAAAAACACTCAAAAACCCATAAAAATTCTAGTAACAAAATTAAAAACCCAAAAATAATAAAATTGGTACCTAAATTTTCCTTGTTTTATCAATTTTACAGGAAAATTACCTTCAGGCCATTTGAAGGCCCTTAGATATTTTATCTAGGGCTTTTTGGCTCGGTTGGACAGCACCCACTGTTTGCTTCACTTTTTGATTTTTACAAAATAAAATAAACATCAGAAAAATCTCAAAAATTCACCAAAAACACTACAAAATATAAAACACATAAAAACATTTTTGTTGGAATTTTTGCTTGACTTTTAGTACCTTTAATAAATTGTTGAATTGTGTGCTTGGTTGTTTTTATCATCTTCTTAATAAACTTAAAAATCCAAAAAAATATAAAACAAATTAAAAACCAGTAAAAAGATTTTCTCCTTTTATTTTGACTACTTCGTAGGCCTCTCGGCCAACCCGTACTCCTTGAGTTCGATCCTGGGTGCTATACCAGGTTAATCACATAGCAGGACCGCTATTCGTTTTTGATCGATTTTATTCTTCTTGAGTGGTTCATTTTTTTTCTTGATTGACACATCTGAGTGACCAAGGTCGCAACGACCTATTCTGTACCTTTACCTTAGTCGCTCGGATTTTTGTGTCATCAGAATGGCGCCGTTGTCGGGGAGCACGACTTAGTAGTCACTTTTTGAGTTTTTCCGCAGCTTTTGATTTTCGCGGATTTTGTATAGATTTTTGTAGATATATTTTCCTGATATTTTCTGATAATAATTTGGACTGACCACTCTGTTCTTTTTCTTGCGAGGGGCCCGAGGGTCGAGGCGGCCGATTTCGAGAAGCCGACGCAACCGCGAGACTCGGAGGCGGCTCCCTTCTGCACGGAGCCGCAGGAGAGAGCGAGAGAGAGAGTTGAGTGGGTGAGGTTAGATTAGGTTTTATTTGATTATTATTGTTGTAATAATACAGGGACCCAGAGACTGGACTTGGACTTGGTTGACTTAGCGGGTCTGTTTCGCCGAGCACCGGTGTGCTCGGGGGACCCTTAGGAGTTTTTCGTGGTTTTTTTATGCGGCTTTGTTTTCTTTCCTTTTTACTGCCTTTTACGGTTTTTAGCGGTTTTTCTCGAGCCCCTAGATTTAGGATTTTCTGCTTGACTGTACCGTAATTAGTAGGATCCCCACACTTAATTAATTGCCTGTTCCTATAGAACGATAATTGGACCTACTAATAAATCAATAATAAAAATAGCTTAGTCGCTTTCCTGAGAGCCTACGCGCCGCGAGCCTGCCCCGTCAAGCGCTACTCCTGAACTCGACTTGTCGAGAAGAGGAGGGGTGGGTCTAGACCGGACTCTTTGGATCGAGGGCGAGTGACTAAGCTAGACGGTTCTGTCAAGTAGAAATTGCCTGTTTAGGACTCGGTTTTCACTGCTGCACCATATAGGTAGTTTCTTTCCTGTCTTTACATTTATGCGCGGATCATATTGCATGTAGAGTGCTGGAGTCAGGTACGCCTTCCTTACTTTGCATGCATCATTGATTTCATCGTGCATCGGCTTTTTCGATTTCTCCCCCTGTTTTCGGACTTAATAATCAGGAGAACCAAAAAATTCATTGGGCCGCTTGTTTTTATTTGAAAAATATTAAAAAGAAAAACCATAAAATTGGGACTGGTTAACACTATTGATCTTAAAAGTCGCTCACCCTAAAAATTTTTGTCTTGGGGAGAGCAACCCCCTCATTGTATGGTTTGGATGCGCGAGAGAGTGACCCACACCCTAGGTAGAGCCCTCCGGTGCTAGTCCCGACTGATTACCGACTCTTCCGTGCGGGCCAGTCGGTTGGGGTAGCATCGGGTATCCTAGCAGGTCACGTAAGCGCTCTGATATTTTGTGTGTTCACCTAATAAAATCGACAAGATAATTTGACCGAACTTTCATGGTCTTCAGCTCGCGTTGCGTTGGTGAACCGGGGGTTTGTTTTGTGATCATAGTTTCTCCAGATCTCATCCGCCCTACTCGCCAGATCAAGATGATGGGTAGACGCTCTCTTAGGCAGCCTCTGGCTGCACCGCTTTCGGGCACGTCTACCCGATCATCTAGGTTGGCCCGCGAGAGTCGAGACCAGCTCTCTGAGCCCGAGTACGACTCCGCCCTGTTCCCCCTCGATCCCCTTTCTTTTGGTACTGAGAGACATGAGCCCGAGGAGAGATTAGCAGATTTGACAGCACCTGAGTTGGGCTCGTTTGATTTTGTAGACGTCGCCATGGCCGGCAGTTCAGATGATCACCCCCGTCAGCCCGAGCATTTTGTACTAGACCAGGGAGCGATCAACTCCACCCTGATCGCATCACTTGAGACAGTCCAGCAGCAGTTACGCGATCAGGGAGCGTTTATGATTGAGATGAGGAGAGAGTTGGAGAGGCTCAGAGCAGAGCGAGACCAGCAGAGCGAGCCTGAGGAGATACCTGATGCAGAGGCACGAGCCGCAGCAGTAGCAGCAGCCGCCGCTGCCGCAGCGGCAGCCGCCGTGACAGGAGGACCACCACGACCGATGCGGGAGTTGCACAACCCCGGATCAACTCTGATGCATCACTGGGTAGTGGTGCCGGCGATCGTGGGGGACTTCAAGTTCCCCCCGAATACCCTGCAGTTACTTCCCCGCTTCCGCGGACTTGCCACTGAGGAGCCCCACCTCCACCTCCAGGAGTTCCTGATGATCTGCAGCACTGTCCACGACCGCCACATGGACCAGGACACGATTCGGATGATGGCCTTCCCTTTTTCACTGGCAGATAGAGCAGCCACCTGGCTGAAACATCTAGGGAAGTTTGTCTACACCTGGGAGCAGCTCCGCACCGAGTACTTGAACAAGTACTATCCACTCGGGCGGACGAATGCAGCGAGGGCCCTGATCAGCAACTTCTCCATGCTCCCCAACGAGCAGTTTCACGAGGCATGGGAGAGGTTCCGAGAGCTCACCGACAGATGCCCGCACCGTGACATTTCCAAGCCGAACCTAGTTCATAGCTTTTTCAGCGGGTTGACACCAGAGCTTCAGGGTCTGGTGAACGCTTCTTGCGACGGGTCCTACTTCGCCAAGGACCATGACCAGGTCTGGGCCATCTACGAGGAGATGGCCGAAAACTACATGGTGATGTCCCAGACCCGTCTGTACACACAGAGACCCCAGCCGCAGCAGCCAGGACCCGTGCAGTACTAGCGGATAGCACGGGTCGATGCAGGTCCATCTAGTGCGTCCGCAGTCGCAGCAGCACAAGCAGAGTCGTCCGCTGCGGACATGGGCATTATCAGCGAGAAGTTGGACCGCATGGAGCTGATTGAGAAGAAGCAGTGCCCGGGTATCACGCAGATGGAACAGATGGCACAGCTCTGAGCGACATGAAGACCCAGCTCATGTGTCTCCAGGAGGCACAGACGGCTTCGCAGCCCCGTCTTCTGTCGCAAGGCGATACCGGCGGCAGCAGCAGCTCGTCCCAGTGCTTCAGCTCCTCACAGCAGCCTAGACAGGTTCACCTTGTACAGGCGGAGCCGTACCAGCCGCAGCAGCCCTCCTACCAGTCACCACCATCTCCAGACATGCAGATGGTGGTATACCAGCCGGATCAGCCTCTGGCAGTACTCCCGCCAGCCCCCTACGATGCAGAGCCGTTGATGGATGTCAACGGGATTTGGTATGACCGCCCCCAGCCTGTGATCCGATGAGACCATCCCGGATTCAGGTGGGGGAGTGGAGGTGCCCAGCCCCAGCAGCAGTCATCCGGTCAGGGAGGGCAGTACACCCAGCAGAGAGATCACCAGCCGCAGCAGCAGCCCCCAGCCCACCAGTCACAGCAGCAGTCATCCTTCGTTCCTCATCCCTACCAGCAGCAGGGACAGTCGTGGAGACGTGAGCAGCAGGCTCACCCACCACAGCAGCAGCAGCACCCTTCCTCTTATCCCTATTACCAGCAGCAGTTCCAGCAGCCTCATCCCTAGAGAGGCTACCCGTCGGGCTCCCAAGAGAGCCCCGCCTTGGATGATATCGCCCGCCTCCTCACGGACCAGCAGGCCACTTTCAGACGGGAGATGGACGAGTTCCGCCAGGAGATGCGGGACTTGGTGAGAGGGAAGGCCGCCATCCCTGCACAGATCGAGCCGAACCCGAACAACCTCAAGAGGAAATCTGAGCAGGTAGTACACACTGAGCTTGCCACTCCTGGTGACCCATTTGATGATATGTATTCGGATCTATTTGATGCTGATTTTGTCACACTTAGGAGCGATAGGACCCCAGCAGGCGGCGGCGCCTCATCTGAGCTTCACCACGAGGATACTTCCGGGGCGCCATGTGAGGAGGAGGAGAGCGGTACTGAGGCCACGCCTGATGATGACGATGGCACTGAAGCCACCAAGTATGTTGATCCCACCGGCGGTACTGAGGCCGCCGCTTCACCAGTTCGAGGAGGTGGTACTGACGCCACCCGTTTAGCCGAGCCAGCCCGCGGTACTGATGCCGCGAGACGTCCAGCAGCAGTAGCAGAGCCAGCCAGAGGTGGTACTGAGGCCACCAATGTTCATTTTGATAGAGATGTTGTCTTTCCGCGTGTTGATGTATCTCAGAACTCTATTTTGAATAAAGGAAAAGGTTTAGTTTCTTCTGGTCCCACTATGGTGCTTGATGTATGTGCGGATCCGACCGTCGAGCCGTCTAGACCTTTTCCTAGTCCTTCATTTGAGAAGGACCCTGTGATCCCCTTCCCTAGAGCCCTTCAGATGGGGAAGAGGAAGAAAAAAGAAAATGATCCAAAAAAGAGAGAGCAGGAGGAGTTCAGTCAGAGCATGATCGATAGATTCCACATCCAGCTGACCCTCCAGGAGGCTTTGCAGCACATCCCCCTTCTTCAGCGATCTTTGAGAGACAGGACCACAGTCAGGAGGAGGAGGAGGAACCACACTTCAGAGATCCATGTGCTGACGAAAGCCACGTGTTTTGCAAGCCAGAACCGTCTGCCGGCCAAGAGGCCAGATTCAGGGGCACCGTATGTCAGATGTCAGATTAGTGAGCAGAGGTTCGATCGGACTCTATTGGATAGCGAATCGTCGATCAACCTCCTTCCGGCAGCCCTTCTCGACCGCTTCGAGTTGGGCACTCTTCGACAGAGCAGGACAGTCCTTCAGTTCGCTGATCGATCTGTCAAGAGGCCGAAGGGGTTGTTGCGGGATGTTATCGTCACGATTCAGGGCCTGAAATTCCCCGTGGACTTCGTAGTGTTGGACATGGAGATCCCTGATTCAGTGGCCGATACCCCCATCATCCTTGGTCGTCCGTTCTTGGCCACAGCCAAGGCGGTGACTGATCATGATAGCGGGAAGGTATACTTTCACGTTGAGGGTGAGAGTATACAAATAGAGACGGTCGAGGACTACAGAGCTAGAGAGAGAGCACGCTCAGAGGCCAGCACCGATTCAGAGCAGCTGACAGACGCCGAGCCAGACATCCACCGGGACTGTGATTTTGTGATCACTGATGACGAGGCAGCATGGGCAGATCCTGCAGCACAGGCCATCCTCTCATTTTCAGATACAGCTGATGCCGAGATGATAGCAGAGGAGAGTCTGGAGAGCACAGCCCTGGTTCAGGATACCACAGAGGCAGCAGAGCCGGTCCTTGATCGCGATACGGATTTTAGTGATGGTGGTGCTGAGGCCACCTTGTGTTACGGTGGTACTGATGCCACCTTGTTGGATGCGGATCCCTCGGATTCAGAGTCTGATTGGGCAGATTGCGACGATCAGATGCCAGACTTGAGTCCACCTGAGCCTACAGATGAGGAGGAGGCAGATGCAGAGCAGGAATCCCGTTTGATGGGGGTTCTTGAAAAGAACCGTAAGGCAATCGGATGGAGCGTAGCATATCTCCATGGGATTAGTCCATCAGTGTGCTCCCACCATATCTATCTCGAGGAGGGGGCGAAGCCATCGCGTGAGTTCCAGCAGCGGCTGAACCCCAACCTGAGAGAGGTCGTGATGAAGGAAATATCAAAATGGTGGAGTGCAGATTTTATTTATCCCATTTCCGACTCCAAGTGGGTTAGCCCCTTGCATGTGGTGCCCAAGAAGACGGGCATCACGACTGTGATCAGTGAGTCGGGAGAGGAGATTGCTACACGAGTACCCACCTCTTGGAGGGTCTGCGTTGACTACAGGAGACTCAACCAGGCCACCAAGAAGGACCATTTCCCCCTGCCTTTTATTGACCAGATCATTGAGAGACTGGCAGGGAAGAGCCATTATTGCTTCCTGGATGGGTACTCGGGCTACAACCAGGTGGCCATCGCTCCTGAGGATCAGGAGAAGACCACCTTTACCTGTCCCTTTGGTACATATGCCTTTCGACGCATGCCATTTGGGCTATGCAATGCCCCTGCGACTTTTCAGAGGTGCATGCTGTCGATCTTTTCGGACATGGTAGGGGAGTGTTTGGAGGTCTTCATGGATGATTTCTCGGTCTACGGCGACGGATTCGACTCCTGTCTAGACTGCCTAGACCGAGTACTCCAGCGATGTATTGAGTACCATTTGGTTCTATCTTGGGAGAAGAGTCACTTCATAGTGACTCAAGGGACGGTGCTTGGCCACATCATCTCCAACAGGGGCATGGAGGTTGATCCGGCCAAGGTTGATGTCATTAGAAAACTCGCACCACCGTCCAATTTGAGGCAGCTACGGTCATTTCTGGGGCACGTTGGATTTTATAGGAGATTTATCCAAGATTTCAGCAGGATTGCTCGACCGTTGACTGACCTCCTGACGAAAGACACCGAGTTCCTTGTCGATGACAAGTGTCTCTCGTCCTTTGCGACTCTCTAGCAGTGCGTGATTGAGGCTCCTGTTCTCCAGCCGCCTGATTGGTCTCTCCCATTCAAGATCATTACAGACGCCTCCGATTTTGCCGTGGGGGCAGTGCTGGGACAGAGGAGGGATGGAGTTCCGTTTGCTATCCACTACGCTAGCCGCACATTGGATTCCGCCCAGCGGAATTACACGGTCACAGAGAAGAATTTCCTAGCCGTAGTGTTCGCCCTAGATAAGTTTCGATCTTATATCATTGGATCTAGAGTGACTTTGTACACAGATCACACCGCCATCAGGTACCTCATGGCAAAGAAGGATGCCAAGGCCAGACTGACTAGATGGATCCTTCTACTCCAGGAGTTCGACATTGAGATCAAGGATAAGCCTGGAGTCAAGAATGTGGTGGCGGATCACCTCTCCCGTTTAGAGCAGCCTGAGGAGTCTGAGCAGATTGATCCTATTCGAGATACCTTCCCAGATGAGGCGATCCTTGCTATCGCCTCACTCCCGTGGTATGTGATGAATACCCATTCATCACTCTTTATTCTTATATTTTAGCTACAAAAACCTATGCAAATACATGTAGATATATGTAAATATCAATAATTAGCAAAAGCATGCATGTTTGTAAATATAGATAATTAGCATGTTTTTGTGCAAAAATAAAAGAATAAAGAGGAAAAAGAAAAAGAGGGAAATATTTAGAATAAATATTGAGCAACCTAACCCAAGGGAGGGCTCAGCATGGGCCTGACCGCATAAAAGCCACAAGTAGAGGGAGATAGGGGCTCATGTGTAAATATGTATGTAAATAAATAAAATAATATTTTCCTCATCCAAAAATACACTTGTATATATTTTGTATATATCTAGAAACTATTAAAAACAAAATAAAAAGTTTAAAAATCAAAAACCCAAAAAGAACTTTTCACCTTGTACATAGACCACCACCCTTGTTTATTTCACCTTGTAAATCAATTTATTTATTTCCAAGACTTTTTGTAAACATTCCTTTTTATGTTTTGTAAATAAAATAAATAAAAAGAATTAAAACAAAAATCAAATAAAAATTACGAAATTAAAAACACAAAAATATCTTGTATATATACCATGTATATAATTGTGCATAAATAATTATTTCCCCTATGTATATAAACAATAAAAATAAAATAAAAATAGCTTTTTATTCCTCATTTTATCCTATAAATAAATAAAATATAAAATGGGAATAAAAGTATATAAAAATAACCAATTAAAAATCAAAAATCAAAAATCAATATAGTATATATATACCTATGTATAGCTACTATGTAAATACCTTATTTTAATTTCCAAAAATTAATTAAAAATCACAAAAAATAGAAAAAATTAAAACAGACATTTTTCATGTTTTAAGTTTTTGAAAATTCGGCCATTTAAGGCCTCAAAAAAATCAAATAAAATTCTAAAAATTGGCGGGCTCTGATTGGTCCACGGGGGATTGTTGACCCCCGGTCAACACCTCCCCCAGGACCACCAGAGCCGCGGATCTTCTTTTGGACCCGACTTCTCGATCTTTTCCCCATCTGATCTGAATGCCAAACCCGCAAACCCCGGGCCCTAATCCATCTGCATGCACCCGAGATCCTCGCCCGGAGGTTTGCATGGGGATCCGCGCTCCGAGCCTCTCGCCCGACTCCGATTTAGCCGGACCCCTAGCGCTATAAAGGTCGACCTCCGCCGCTCTCTCGCGCCATCTTTGGCTCGCCATTCTCTTTCCTGTGAGCTCCACCGTGTCCACCGAGGTGACAGCTCGCGCCGGCCTGTGTTGCAGCGAGGGGGAGGTGACTGACCATCGATCCGGCCGCGTCTTGCAGCCGTGCTCCGACGACCACCCGGAGCTCGAGCCTCGGGAGTTGACAGCCCTTGAGGCGAGGACCAGGAGCGAGCGTAGCTCCAGCACAGTCTACATCATCACCCAGGTACCCTTAGTTCCTACCCATTTAGAGTAATTTCGGGTTTCGCCCAAATCGACCATTCGCCGTGTTCCTTTGATTCCGATCGTCTCGCTACATATTTCGATCATCGGAGCATCCTATCACCTCTGCCGTTTCCCCACGCACCTTCTACGCCCACTCGTTCAACCCAGCTCGCCCCGGAGCTGGGAGTCGAGCTCTATCGTCTCCGCCTCGCCGGAGCTCGTTCGCCCCACCGCACCGTTCACCGTCACCTCGCTTCCTTGGGTCGAGGCACTTTGCCCTCGACCCGCGAAGCGTTCTGGTTGCTTTGCAGGTTCAAAGGGAGGTGTCTGAGCCTCTCTTATATTCAAGACCGGAGCTTCGCGCCGCCAGCCTCGCCGGAGCCCCTCCAGGGCTCGGCTGGGCCATCGGCTACCACCATCAGCTGCGGGACGAGCCAGCGGATCTTCTCCGATCATTAGCAGCAGCTGAGGAGGACCGGAATTCACGCACGAGGCCGGCGAAGTTCGACGGCGTCGAGTTCTTTCACCATCCTCCAGAGCCGTCCGATGAGGCCTCCGCTCCAGTTCTAATCCCAGCCGTCGATCTGTAGAGGAGCAGTAGCCGTCGATCCATCTGAGGACTCATCCGGACCGTCGCACCAGAGGAGAGAGGCACCGAAGCCCATCGCCGTTTGATCGTCCACGTGTCCCCTCTCTGCACCGTCGATCGAGCCCAAGAGCCGAAGGAGTAAAGCGCCATCCATTCCCAGCCGTCCGATCACCCACGTGGCGCGCATCTGGCCGTCGACCAATAAAGGGGTAAATATCTTAGGGCCCCCTCGTAGTTTGTCATTTCCTTTTTAGTCCTGTAAATAGTTTTAGAACTTTATTTGCGTAGGGTAAATTGCAGTATGGACCTTGTGCTTAGTGTTAATTGCATGTATGCCCTTGTGTGTATGTGACCACGTGCTTCGTCACGTGTGTATCTGGGCTTTTTACATCTTTAGTCCGGTAGATCTGGGATGTTATGAAATGAATGAATATTTTTGAGTAATTGCAGTTATGCCCCTGTGAGTGTTTTGATTACGCATGTGCGAATTTCGTTGGGCTTTTTGCAACCATGTCCCTGGGCTTTTGATACGAGTTATCAAAAGGCCCTAAGATTTGGTTTTTATTACCATTTGGTCCCTGTGTGCCCCAGCCACGCGCCTCGCGCGTGACTTGCTGGGTATTTTGCACCAGAGCCCCCAGATTCTCGGGCATTTGCACATTGGTCCTTGTGCACTATGCCCCCTTTGCATTTTTGAATAAAATATCAAACGACCTCCAAATCCAATAAGATTTTGACACATGGCTCCTGCCATGGTGTAGAAATTTTAGGGATTTTTGAGGACATTTTTGCTTCCATTTATTATTTTTAAAAATCCAAAAACATCTATTTCAGCTACTGTTCATCTTTGAAAATCATAAAAAAAATATAAAAACCCCACCAAAAATTCTAAAAAAATTAGATACTGTTGTTTGCTTGTGGTTTGATTTTCTAGCCAATTTTGGCTATTTTTCATCACTTAAAAACCTTAAAAATTGCAAAACCCTCAAAAACTCATAAAAATTCTAATAATTAATTTAAAAATCCAAAAACAATAATTAAGGTGCCCAAATTTTCCTTATTCTTCATAGATTATAGGAAAATTACCTCCAGGGCTTAGTGAGACTCTTAGATATTTTATTTTTGAGTCTCAAGCCTTGCTGGACAGTACCTCTCCTGTTTTGCATTGTTTGATTTTTACCAAATAATCTACCTGTCAGAAAAATATCAAAAATTAACCAAAAACACTTAAAAACTTAAAAAACACAAAAACAATTTTTCCTTAATTTTTGCATTATTTTTGGTGTGTTTAATAAATTGTTGAAGTTGGCTTGAGTTCACTCTATTTCATTTTCTTTATCTTTTAAAAATCCAAAAAAATTTAAAAATTCATAAAAACCACTTAAAATAACTTTTCTTGTATTTTATTCTATTGTGACTACTTCGTAGGCTTTCGAGCCAACCCGTGCTCCTTGTGTTCGACCCTGGGAGCTATACCAGGTTAATCCATAGCTAGACCGCTCGTGTTTGTTTTGACTGACTTGATCTTTTCTGAGTGGTTATTTTTCTTGATACACGCATTCGAGTGACTGAGGTCGCAACGACCTTATTTCATACCTTCACCTTAGTTGTTCGGGATTTTGCGTTATCAGAATGGCGCCGTTGCCGGGGAGCACGGCTTAGTAGTCTTTTAGATTTTTTCGCGGCTTTTTGTATAGATTTTTGTAGATATACATTTTTCTGATCTTTTTGAATAATTGTTGGACTGACCACACTTCTCTCTATTTTTCTTGCGAGGGCCCGAGGAGCGAGGGCGGCATTCTTAGGAGCGCCGGAGCACCCGAGCGAGGCGGAGGCGGCTTCTTTCTTCACGAAGCCGCAGGAGAGAGCGAGAGAGAGAGAGTTGAGTGGGTGAGGTAGCTTAGGATTTTATTCATTCATCATTGTAATAATACAGGTTTCATACTTGTGGACTTGGACTGTTTGGACTCCAGGGTCTGTTTCGCCGAGCACCGGTGTGCTCGGGGGACCCTTTAGACTTTAGCGGTTTTTCGCGGCTTTTTCACGGCTTTTATTTTTTCCTTTTTTACTGCCTTTCCGGTGTTTACGCGGCTTTTTGATCGAGCCCCTAGCAGTAGGATTTTCTGGTGACTGTGCCGTAATAGTAGGATCCCCACACCTAATTGCTGATCTGTTCCTATAGATCGTTAATTGGACCTACTAAAAATAATTAATAAAAATAACCGATTCATCTTCCTTCGCAGCCTACGTGCCGCGAGCCTGCCCCACAAGCGCTAACTCCTGAACTCGACCTGTCGAGAAGAGGAGGGGTAAGCCAAGACCGGACTCCTTGGCTTGAGGGTCGGTGATCGGTTAGACGGTTCTACGCTAGCACTGCTGTTTAGGACTCGGTTTTTACCGCTTGAATCATTTAGGTAGTTTACTTTCCTGCCTTTAAATTTATGCGCGGATCATATTGCATGTAGAGTGCTGGAGTCAGGTACGCTTTCCTTACTTTGCATGCATCATTGATTTCACCGTGCATCGGCTTTTTCGTCTTCTCCCCCCTGTTTTCGGCTTAAATAATCAGGAGAACCGAAAAATTCGTTAGGCCTTTTGCTTGCTTTGAAAAATATTAAAAAGAAAAACAATAAAATCGGGACTGCTAATCATACTTGATCATTAAAAACCGCTCACCCTAAAAATTTTGTCTTGGGGAGAGCAACCCCCTCATTGTCTGGTTTGGATGCGCGAGAGAGTGACCCGCACCCTAGGTAGAGCCTCCCGGTGCTAGACCCGACTGATTACCGACTTCTTAGTGCGGGCCAGTCGGTTGGGGCTAGTATCGGATATCCTAACAGGTCACGTAAGCGCTCTGATACTTTGTGTGTTCACCAAAATAAAATAGACAAGATAATTTGACCGAACTTTCACGGTCTTCAGCTCGTGTTGCGTTGGTGAACCGGGGGTTTGTTTTGTGATCATAGTTGATTCCAGATCTCATCCGCCTTACTCGCCCAGATCAAGATGATGGGTAGACGGTCTCTTAGGCAGCCTCTGGCTGCACCGCTTTCGGGCACGTCTACCCGATCATCTAGGTTGGCTCGTGAGAGCCTAGACCAGCTCTCCGAGCCCGAGTACGATTCCGCCCTGTTCCCCCTCGACCCCCTTTCTTCTGGTATTGAGAGACATGAGCCTGAGGAGAGATTATCATATTTGACAGCACCTGAGTTGGGCTCATTTGATTTTGCAGACGTCGTTATGGCCACCAGAGCAGACGATTCCCCCAGAGGTCGACAGGGAGACCATCATGTTGTATTTGACCAGGGGGCGATCAACTCCACCCTGATCGCATCACTCGAGACGGTACAGCAGCAGCTTCGTGATCAGGGGGCGTTTATGATTGAGATGAGGCGTGAGTTGGAGAGGCTCAGAGCAGAGCGAGGATCAGAGCAGAGCGAGCCTGAGGAGTTGCTTGATGCAGATGCCGCAGCCGTAGCAGCCGCAGCAGCAGCAGCAGCCGCCGCCGCCGCAGCGGCAGCCACCGCGGCAGCGGGAGGACCACCACAGCCGATGCGGGCGTTACACAACCCCGGATCCACTCTGATGCATCACTGGGTGGTAGTGCCAGCTATCGTGGGGGACTTCAAGTTCCCCCCGAACACCTTGCAGCTACTACCTCGATTCCACGGGCTAGCCACCGAGGAGCCCCACCTCCACCTCCAGGAGTTTCTTATGATCTGCAGCACTGTCCACGATCGCCACGTGGACCAGGACACTATACGGATGATTGCCTTCCCGTTTTCACTGGCAGACAGAGCAGCCAACTGGCTGAAGCACTTAGGGAAGTTTGTGTATACCTGGGAGCAGCTCCGCACCGAGTACTTGAAGAAGTACTATCCACTCGGGCGGACGAATGCAGCGAGGGCCCTTATTAGCAACTTCTCCATGTTCCCCAACGAGCAGTTCCACGAGGCTTGGGAGAGGTTCAGAGAGCTCTTAGACAGATGCCCACACCACGACATATCGAAGCCGAACCTAGTTCAGAGCTTTTTCAGCGGGTTGACGCCAGAGCTTCAGGGTCTGGTGAACGCTTCTTGCGGCGGGTCCTACTTCGCCAAGGACCACGAGCAGGTCTGGGCCATTTACAAGGAGATGTCAGAGAACTATATGGTGATGTCTCAGACCAGGCTCTATACGCAGAAGACTCAGCCACATCAGCCAGGACCCGTGCAGTACCAGAGGATAGCACGGGTAGATGCAGGTCCATCCAGTTCGTCCGCAGTCGCAGCAGCACAGGCAGAGTCGTCCGCTGCGGACATGGGTATCATCAGCGAGAAGTTGGACCGCATGGAGCTGATAGAGAAGAAGCAGTGCCAGAGTATCACGCAGATGGAGCAGATGGCACAGGTCTTGAGCGACATGAAGACACAGCTCATGTGTCTCCAGGAGACACAGACGGCTTCGCAGCCCCGTCTTCTGTCGCGAGGCGATACCGGCGGCAGCAGCTGCTCGTCCCAGCGCTCCAGCTCCTCAGAGCAACCTAGACAGGTTCACTTTGTACAGGCGGAGCCGTACCAGCAGCCGCAGCCCACCTACCAGTCTCCACCATCTCCAGAGATGCAGATGGTGCTCTACCAGCCGGACCAGCCGTTGGCAGTTCTACCCCCAGCCCCCTTGGATGCAGAGCCGTTGATGGATGTCAACGGGATCTGGTACGACCGTCCCCAGCCTGGGATCCGACGAGACCATCCCGGATTCAGGTGGGGGAGTGGTAGTGCCCAGCCCCAGCAGCAGCCGTCAGGTCAGGGAGGGCAGTACTCCCATCAGAGAGACCAGCACCAGTCGCAGCAGCAGCCCCCAGTGTACCAGCAGCAACCATCCTATGGTCCTCGTCCCTATCAGCAGCAGGGACAGTCTGGGAGACGTGAGCAGCAGGCTCACTCGGGATACCAGCACCAGCAGCACCCTCCGTCCTACCCCTCTCACCCACAGCAGTACCAGCAGCCTCAACCACAGAGAGGCTACCCGTCGGGCTCCCACGAGAGCCCTGCCTTGGATGATATCGCCCGCCTCCTCACGGACTAGCAGGCGACCTTCAGACGGGAGATGGATGAGTTCCGCCAGGAGATGCGGGACTTGGTGAGAGGGAAGGCCGCCATACCTGCACAGATAGAGCCCAATCCGAACAACCTGAAGCGGAAGTCTGAGCAGGTAGTACATACTGAGTTAGCCACTCCTAGCGATCCATTTGATGATACTTCTTCAGATCTGTTTGATGTTGATTTTGCCACGCTTAGGAGCGGTAGGACCCCAGCCGGCGGCGGCGCCTCAGCTGAGCACCATCCAGAGGCGCCCCAGGAGGAGGAGGAGAGCGGTACTGAGGCCGCTCCAGTCGATGACGGTGGTACTGAGGCCACCGATGATGCTGATCCTACAGGCGGTACTGAGGCCGCCACTTCACCAGATCGAGGAGGTGGTACTGATGCCACCCCAGCAGCAGCCGAGCCAGCGAGCGGTACTGATGCCGCCCGACGTCTACCTTCACCAGCAGCAGCAGAGCAGCCCATCCGTGGTGGTACTGAGGCCACCGGTGTCTGTAGAGAGAGAGTTGTTGTTTTTCCTCATGGTCATGTATCTCAGGATTCTGTGATGAATAAAGGAAAAGGTTTACTTTCTTCTGGTCCCACTGTGTTGCATGATGTATGTGTGGATCCGGTCCTTGAACCGCGTAGATCTTTTCCTAGTCCTTCATCTGAGAAGGACCCAGTGATCCCCTTCCCTAGAGCCCTTCAGATGGGGAAGGGGAAGAAAAAAGAAAATACAAAAAAGAGAGAGTTCGAGGAGTTCAGCCAGAGCATGATAGATCGATTCCACATTCAGCTGACCCTCCAGGAGGCTTTGCAGCACATCCCCCTTCTCCAGAGATCTTTGAGAGAGAGGACTACAGTTAGGAGGAGGAGGAGGAACCATACGTCAGAGATACATGTGCTGACGAAAGCCACGTGCTTCGCGATCCAGAACCGACTGCCAGACAAGAGGCCAGATGCAGGGGCCCCGTATGTCAGTTGCCAGATTAGTGAGCAGAGGTTCGACCGTACTCTTTTAGATAGTAGATCGTCGATTAACCTTCTTCCGGCATCCCTTCTCGACCGCTTCGAGTTGGGCACTCTTCGACAGAGCAGGACAGTCCTTCAGTTCGCTGATCGATCTGTCAAGAGGCCGAAGGGGTTATTACGAGACGTTATCGTCACGATTCAGGGCCTGAAATTCCCCGTGGACTTCGTAGTGTTGGACATGGAGATCCCTGAGTCAGTGACTGATACCCCCATCATCCTTGGTCGTCCGTTCTTGGCCACAGCCAAGGCGGTGACTGATCATGATAGCGGGAAGGTGTACTTTCACGTCGAGGGCGAGAGTATACAAATAGAGACGGTCGAGGATTACAGAGCCAGACTCAGAGCCAGCTCAGATGCGAGTACCGATACAGAGCAGCTGACAGACGCAGAGCCAGACATCCACCAGGACTGCGATTTTGTGATTTCTGACGATGAGGCAGCTTGGGCAGATCTTGAGACACAGACCACCCTCTCACTTTCGGATACAGCTGATGCAGAGACGATAGCAGAGGAGAGTCTGGAGAGCACAGACCTGGTTCAGGATACCATAGAGGCAGCAGAGCCGGTCCTCGATCGCAGCACGATGATTAGTGATGGTGGTGCTGATGCCACCTTGTTGTTCGGTGGTACTGATGCCACCGCTTCTGATACAAATCCCTCGGATTCAGAGTCTGATTGGGCCGATTGCTATGATCAGATGCCAGACATGAGTCCATTTGAGCCTACAGTTGAGGAGGAGGTAGAGGCAGAGCAGAGCAGAGACAGTACAGTTGAGCCGCCTTCTCCCGATCCAGTTTGCGAGAGTACGCTTTCACTTTCCCAGGCAGATTTGGCAGACCTTGCAGCTTTCACGCAGTTCCTTCTGCAGCCAGATTTGCCAGCACCCAGCATTCCAGAGCGAAAGCCGCTCCCTACTTCGCTGAAGTATCGATTCCTTGCGGGCGATCCAGAGATGTACCCAGTCATCATCTCAGCCGAGTTGACTAGAGAGCAAGAATCCCGTCTGATGGGGGTTCTTGAAAAGAACCGCAAGGCGATCGGATGGAGCGTAGCGGATCTCCATGGGATTAGTCCAGCAGTGTGCTCCCACCATATCTATCTTGAGGAGGGGGCGAAGCCGTCGCGTGAGTTCCAGCGGCGACTGAACCCCAACCTGAGAGAGGTCGTTATGAAGGAAATATCCAAATGGTGGAGCGCAGATTTTATTTATCCCATTTCTGACTCCAAGTGGGTCAGCCCCTTGCATGTGGTGCCCAAGAAGACAGGCATCACGACTGTGATCAGTGAGTCGGGAGAAGAGATCGCTACACGAGTACCCACTTCTTGGAGGGTTTGCGTTGACTACAGGAGACTCAACCAAGCCACCAAGAAGGATCATTTCCCCCTGCCCTTTATTGATCAGATCATTGAGAGACTGGCAGGGAAGAGCCATTATTGTTTCCTGGATGGGTACTCGGGCTACAACCAGGTGGCCATCGCTCCTGAAGATCAGGAGAAGACCACCTTTACCTGTCCCTTCGGCACATATGCTTTTCGACGCATGCCATTTGGGCTATGCAATGCCCCTGCGACTTTTCAGAGGTGCATGCTGTCGATCTTTTCGGACATGGTAGGGGAGTGTTTGGAGGTCTTCATGGACGATTTCTCGGTCTACGGCGACGGATTCGATTCTTGTCTTGACTGCCTAGACCGGGTACTCCAGCGATGTATTGAGTTCCATTTGGTGCTATCTTGGGAGAAGAGTCACTTCATGGTGACTCAAGGGACGGTGCTTGGCCACATCATCTCCAACAGGGGCATGGAGGTTGATCCGGCCAAGGTTGATGTCATTAGAAAACTCACACCGCCATCCAATTTGAGGCAGTTACGGTCATTCCTGGGGCATGTTGGATTTTATAGGAGGTTCATTCAGGATTTCAGCAAGATTGCCCGACCGTTGACTGACCTCTTGACGAAAGACACCGAGTTCCTTGTAGATGACAAGTGTCTCTCGTCTTTTGCGACTCTCCAGCAGCATGTTATAGAGGCTCCTGTCCTCCAGCCGCCTGATTGGTCTCTCCCATTCGAGATCATGACGGACGCCTCCGATTTTGCCGTGGGGGCAGTGCTGGGACAGAGGAGGGATGGAGTGCCATTTGCCATACACTATGCTAGCCGCACATTGGATTCCGCCCAGAGGAATTATACGGTCACAGAGAAGGAGATGCTAGCAGTAGTGTTTGCCTTAGATAAGTTCAGATCATATATCATTGGATCTAGGGTGACTTTGTTTACAGATCATACCGCCATCAGGTACCTTATGGCAAAGAAGGATTCCAAGGCCAGACTGACTAGATGGATCCTTCTACTCCAGGAGTTCGACATTGAGATTAAGGATAAGCCTGGAGTCAAGAATGTGGTGGCGGATCATCTCTCCCGATTAGAGCAGCCTGAGGATTCTGAGCAGATTGATCCTATTCGTGATACCTTCCCAGATGAGGCGATTCTCGCTATCGCCTCACTCCCATGGTATGCCGATATTGTGAACTTTCTCGTTGCAGGGAAAGTCCCACAAGATTGGCCCAGGCAGAGGCTTGAGACCTTCCTTGCGAAGGCCAAGTCCTACCACTGGGAGGATCCCATCCTTTACCACGAAGGAGGGGATAGCGTCTGGCGTCGGTGTATTCCTCAGGAGGAACACCATAGCGTCCTCACCTACTGCCACAAGTTTGAGGCAGGAGGACATCATTCTGGGAGGAGAACGGCACAGAAAGTGCTCCAATCCGGCTTGTGGTGGCCTACCCTCTTCAAGGACTCAGATGAGTTCGTGAAGAGGTGTACTGACTGTCAGAGGATGGGCACTTGTGGACAGCGTGATATGATGCCGATGCAGCCCATTCACTTCTGTGAGGTCTTTGACGCATGGGGCATCGATTTCATGGGTCCATTCCCTAAGAGTCAGGGATTTGAGTACATTCTGTTGGCCGTTGATTATGTTAGTCGTTGGGTTGAGGCTATCCCCGCCCGAGCCGCTGATGCGAGGACAGTTTGCATATTTTTGAGGAAACATATCATCACGCGGTTCGGGGTTCCACGAGTTCTTATTTCTGATGGGGGGTCTCATTTCGTCAACGACCAGGTGAAGGCCCTTGCTAACGAGTTCAGCATAGACCATCGTGTTGCCACACCTTACCATCCACAGACGAATGGTCTAGCTGAGGTGTCGAACAGGGAGATCAAGAATATTTTGCAGAAAGTCGTCCGCCCTGACCGAAAGAATTGGTCACAGCTTTTGGACTCGGTCTTGTGGGCATATCGGACGTCTTTCAAGACTCCATTGGGTACATCTCCCTTTCGCCTCGTTTATGGCAAGCCGTGCCATTTACCTGTTGAGCTGAGGCACAAGTCACTTTGGGCAGTTACTGATATCTTGATGGATCCAGATGGTATAGGAGACCAGAGGAGGGCAGAGTTAGCTGCCCTGGAGGAGCTTAGAGATGCAGCCTTCTCAAGCAGCCTACATTATAAGGAAAAAGTGAAGGAGTGGCATGATTCTCATATCAGCCACAAGCATTTTGAGATTGGACAGAGAGTATGGCTGTTTGATGCGAGGCTTAGATTATTTCCAGGGAAGCTACAGAGCAAATGGAAGGGACCTTTTCTAGTCAGGAAGGTGCACGACAATGGTAGTATTGATATATCCGAGTTGTCTTCTGAGAGCACCTTTCGAGTGAACGGCCAGCGGCTCAAGCCATTTCTAGATCATGAGCCGCAGGACGTTATTATCTGTGCCCCTATTCATTTTGCGTGAGATGTGGTCTCTTGACTCACAACTTTTGCATCTCACGCCTGATTTTCACTGTTCCTCCACCTGTATAGATCCAGTTGTCCATATCATTCTATTCTTTAGTCCCACATCCCTTTTCTCATCTTATGATTTTGCTATACTTAAGGTGTACTTTACCCTAAGTATAGGGGGGATGTCGGACCTGCGAGTATTCTCTTCAGTCGTTTTGCCCCTGTTTTGCTGCCTATACTTAGGGATATTTTACCCTAAGTATAGGGGGGGCAGATTCTGTATCTTCTTCACTCGGCTTTCCCTTCATGTACAGCTTGCTATACTTGGGATTAGTTAATCCTAAGTATAGGGGGAAACCACCGAGTTCCTCTTATTCTATTCATTTATTCGTTCCTGTACTTAGCCATTCCTTTTCACTTCCCTTTTACTAAGCACGAGTTATGTCTTCTTCATCGCTCTTGATCACTCTGAGGACATCGCTCGAGCTAAGTACAGGGGGGTGTGTATATATTCCATATATACGTTAGCCATAACTCGTACTTTGTGTGAGTGTGTTAATAGATAAAATGGCTAAAAATCACAAAAATTTAAAATTTTTTCATGTACATAAACCTCTTTTATCCTTGCACATACATAGCTAGTGTACAAAGTATTTTTGTAAAAATGATTGCAAAATTCTTTTGTGTAAAGCTTGTGTAAATATGTTGTATCAAAATTATGTATATAGTACAAAATTTTTCCAAAATGTTTTGAAAATCAAAAGTTTGCAAAAATTTTGTGTAAATGCTTGTAAATACCTTTCTGCAAACTTGCACTTCATGCATCATCATCATCCATGATTTCAAAACATTTTTCAAAATTTTGCATGATTGTAAAATATTTGTAAATAGCATCTTGTGTACATATATGTATATAGTTTTCCCTGGATGAGAGTTGACATCTAAACTAAGCCTGGAATTAAATTGAGAAATGGAGCTTGAATAAGATCTTAATCCACTTAACTTTAAGAGGAACCTTATAGGACTTAGGGTTTAAGGCTTTTCAGGTCCATAAGGACTTAATTCTCTGAGTCCACTAGGCTATGAGCATATGTCATCTTGATGAGCTTAAGTAGAACACTTAACCAACACACGCATGACTCTTAGAGACAATGGCTTGACTTGCACCTGCACTTACACATGGCTCTCCACGGATGAGGTAGTGAGGAGGCAGTTTCCTTTGGCTTGGGGTAGCATATGAGGGTAGTACTTCTAGGCGGAACCTCTCTCTTCTTCTAGTGAAGGAAGTGCACCTCAACTTGGTCTAGTGGTGATGAAGGCTAAAGACAGAAAGCTGTGGGTTGCAATAAAGCTTCAAAAGAGGGATAGTCTACTGGCTCAAGGGGAAATTTCTTGTATATATGTTGCACCATGATATGTTGTACAGAAGTCTTTGAAAAAAAAATGCAAAAATGCAAAAAGAACTCCAAAAAGTGGTGGGTCGGATTGAAAATTTAATAACCCCACCGGGTGTACATAGTCAAATAAAGCAAAGCTTATGTATCCATGTTACATCTCATGAAGCTTGCAGCGGGAGACCTAGCTACACTGGCTAGGCTTCCCAAAACTCTATACTTCTACCCCCTCTTCTTGAGCCGGTTGCACTTGAACTTAGAAGGGAATACCCGCTTCTCGAGGAAGAGTTGCTAGACCGAGGCATTAGAGTTACCAGGTTGAGGGAGGTTGTTTCTTTGTTGCTTCGGAGGTGGGGAGCACATATCACTACACTGCTTGAAAAGATTCATGGTCATTAGAGTTTTGTGTATGTAGACTTGTTCTGATCTGGTTTATTGAGGAGTCTTGCCTATAGATTGGTGGAACTTGGAGGCTGTTGAGTTTTGAGCTTAAGTCTAAATAAGGTTCCGGCACATTAATAATCCAAAAGATCTGAACGAGCTCCATTATTTCAATTTAATGAAGGAAAGTTTAATAACTCAACCTTAATCCATGTACATCCTCTTTTTTCTTTTTCTTTTTCTCTCTTTCTTTCTACTTCTTTTTTCAATAAGTGTTTGCTAAGGACTAGCAAAGTATAGTATAGGGGGGATGAATACCCATTCATCACTCTTTATTCTTATATTTTAGCTACAAAAACCATGCAAATACATGTAGATATATGTAAATATCAATAATTAGCAAAAGCATGCATGTTTGTAAATATAGATAAATTAGCTGGTTTTTGTGCAAAAATAAAAAGAATAAAGAGGAAAAAGAAAAAAGAGGAAATATTTAGAATAAATATTGAGCAACCTAACCCAAGGGAGGGCTCAGCATGGCCCATAAAAGCCACATAGTAGGAGAGATAGGGCTCTCATA